>JAQOOD010000002.1:22054405-22332040 GCA_029633175.1 Citrus glauca | reverse complement strand
ACCCTAAAAAGTCGGTAGTAAAATAATTATTTTCTTAAAAATTTAGTAATAAAATAATAATTTATCTATCAAATTATCGAATAATTTTACTCTTACAGTAAAAAATACCTTTAATATCTTTATGATATTAATAAATTTTTAATGTTCTTAACAAAATAATAGTGAATTAATAACGATATTTAGAAGTAAAATATATTTTTTAACAAAATATAATAACATAAAATATCAAAATAACTTCAATAATAAAATGATAACATCTCTTATTTTATAGTTTTAATTTATATAAAATTAATTTGTATAAAAATTTATGTATGTATCGTTAATTTTTTTTTTTTAACAGAAGCGTTCATGGAGATGAAGATGATAAAGAAACGAAAAGATAAAAAATGGATTCGTAACCGTCACAAAAACAATCGCCAACAGCCTAGCCATATTTCTTCTCAGCGACTGTTTCACAAACAGGTACTACACATCTCTCCATTTTACACTACAAAAGTCGAAATCAATCCCAAATCTCAACAAATATAAAAAAGCAAGCAAAGGAGTTTCTTAGTTGTTTGTTTTCTCTCTAAAAACACTAGCTTTTTTTTTTTAATATATATAAATGGACTCGCATAATCAATCAAAGAATTCCAATTCAATTGAAGACATCTTCGACTCTTCACTGAACCTAGAGCAGACACATCTCAAAGAAGGCTACGACGAAGGCTACGCTCACGGCCTTGCCACCGGAAAAGAAGAGGCCAGAGATGTAGGCCTGAAACATGGTTTTGAAACTGGCGAGGAACTAGGATTTTACAAGGGCTGTGTCGATGTGTGGAACTCCACTATTCGGATCGCTCCGACCCGGTTCTCGGCTCGGGTCCGCAAGGGTATCAAGCAAATGGAAGAGTTGATTGAGAAATACCCAGTTAACGAGCCGGAGAATGAGAGTGTTGAGGAGATCATGGAGGCTTTGAGGCTCAAATTTAGAATTATTCGGGCTGCTTTAGGTGTGAAATTGGAGTATGACGGGTACCCTAAACCCAAAGAGATTGAGTTTTGAGTCGAAAGCCGGTCTTTTTATGTACTGGGTATCGGATAATTTTGGTGATAACGCACGCACAGTTATATTAATTTTTTTTCCCTTTTTTCCTTGGATAATTTGATATGATATAACTATAGTCCCAAGTATTTGCTTAATTAGTTTGTATTGTAGTATTTTTTTTGGGAGTACTATGGATTGCCTTGAGGGTTGAAGTTAAGTAAATTCCAGTAACACTTCTCTTATCATAGTAACCCATCCATGTGGGCACACATATGTGCAAGAATGAAGAGATAATCAGTACATTGAGGTTTTGTGTGTTGGTAAGTATTCTGGTCGAGTATGATCAATATTGAGTAGATATGAGTTTCTTGCTGGAACACTTAACATGTTTAGCTATGTTGGTGACATTGTGATGGAACATTGGATGAGTTCCTTGCATCACTGATCTGAGATGAAATTGTTATGTGAGAAAAATCAACCTTGGACTATTATATTGGACACCCTGGAAAATGGAACGGAGCTGAAAGAGGCAGACTGGCATAGCTTGAAAGAATTTTGCATATTGGGCAGCATGATGTACTAATGTAGGGCTCTTGTGTTTTGTGAACTCAAATATGGAGTAATTATAAAAAATTACAAGTTGGCTTTTCTTACTTGAGTTTATACAGGCTTTATTTTGCAGTCTAAATTGTATCAATAGTTATGATACTTCTCACACAATATAGTTTTAAGCAGAGATGGCTAGTCTGTGCTGACATCTAGATTTCCGATTTTCTTCAACTTTACTATTTCTGGAGTGTTGCTTGAAAGTTTATCTTCTTAAGTTGCTAGAGGGTGGTTCCCAATGATTATGGCCACATAAGTTCCTGATAATGGCATTTCATTAGCCCAATCTTTCTTTGTTGTGCAAATGGTGGCATGCACCATGGTGGAGAAAAATGTTAAAGCTGATGCTTACTTGCTGCAAGGTGTATATATCTGAAAGTCAAAACAAGGCTGCACTAGAATCAATTGAACAAGCTGCCAGACTATTTTCAGCTGCTATTATTGTCAACAAATTTGAAGATGTAACTTACAATAGAGTTGGTTATGCAGTGGTCTCCAAATTGTCTCCAACGCTGTCTTCAGGCTCTTGTCCTCTGAAAAGTACGGTGTTTGCCATGATTAAAGCTGCTTTTGAGAATATTGAGCCAGGTATGCATTCTGGAAGTCATCTTAGGCTTGGAGTCGTAGACCATATATGCTTTCATCCTTTGGCTTCTGCACCTTTGGACCAAGTGGCTGGGATTGCAAAGTCTGTGGTGGGAGACATTGGATCTGGTCTTCAAGGTTTGTATCCTGGAAACTCCATTGAACGTAACTACTAGTAGATTTTAGCAAAGCTGAAAAAGACTGAATGAATTGGGTGCCAGAACATGTAAAAACTTGGGTGCAGGTTTTGTTACTTTTGCTTTCTCTAAATTGCTACACAATTTCTCACTGAGAAATGGCCGTCTAAACGTGAAATAACAGCATGTTTTATTTGTACCCTCATCCAGTCTAAGGGGTGTGTCAAATATAATTTAGTACTTTATCCTATTATCTTGATAAGCGAACTTCAGAAGCCAGAATTATTGATAAGCAAGCATTTTAAGTTTACACAGATAGTAAACATTAGAGTTCTAGTGTTTATTGTTTCTTTTGTAACCTTCTTGTTCAGGAGAAAGGAAATCATGGAGTGAGGTCTTGTCTCATTTAACATGGAGTGTTTCCATTGTATATTGCCAGTTCTCTATATCTAGTGGGCCTAAATATCGAATTGTGTTACCAGAATGCATCTCTTATCTCATGAGAACTTTTTTGTTCTTTTGGGAATTTTCCCTTGCGCTTTCTGGCGATCCTTAATGTCCTGCCGTCCCTGCCTTTTTATATGGAGCTGCACATGAAGAGGGAAGGACACTTGATTCAATTAGAAGAGAACTGGGATATTTCGAGCCTAACTCAGCTGGAAACCAGTGGGCAGGGGGATTAAAATCAGAGTCTTTTTCATTGAAGCCAGATAAAGGTCCTGAGTCAATCAAAAGGTGTCATTGTAATTGGATCAACCAGGTGGGTTGATAACTACAACATTCCTGTCTTCTCCACAAATATTGCTGCTGTTCGCAGAATAGCAAAGCAAGTAAGTGAAAGAGGAGGTGGATTTGCTTCAGTACAAGCCATGGCTCTTATACATGGTGAAGACATCACAGAGGTAGAATGTAATCTGTTGAAACCAAGTAAAATAGGAGGAGATAAAGTTCAGGTGGAAGTCGATGAGCTTGCAGCAGTAGAGGGTATGGCTGTGGGAAAGGATATTATACTGACCGTTCGCAGGAAGAAATAATTGAACGTTATATGAAATTGAATTTATCTGGTTAAGATGTAGCTGTTCATATTTTTTATTTACTTTCTGTCTAAAAATTATGTATTGATTTCTACAGATAAGTTTCTCTTGTTCTTAATCAACCGTGTCATTATCTTTGAAAGCTACAGATTTACATTATATTTGAGAGATTGCTAGGTGGCTGGGCTCTCTTTTTATGTAGATAATGAATATTAAAAAATGCAATGATGTTAGCTTACTTTCTGTTCTGCCCGCCACAGTCCATGCAACTTAACAAATGAATGTAGCCGTGAGATGGAGCTTTAAACCCAATTACAATATTTTGATGAAAACGAAATTCCTCTAGTGAAACTTGGTTGTGGCGCTGATTTGCCCTAGTATACTTTCACGGCCCGGGTTTATAATATTAACAGCACTTCATTTGCAGATCTTCTAGAGAATTCAAGAAGAGTCAACTGGCTGAGATAAGGAAACATTTCACTTGCCCAACAAGAGATGCACATGGGGTCAACTAATTTAAAAATAAGCTCTTTTGTAGGGGAGCTGGTTTTATTTGACGAAATCAATTCAAAACGTCAGTGGGTAATGGATATGATGCTAGGATGACTCGGAAAGTGGATAAGCCTCCACCTTTTTGTTAATTTATTTATTTATTTTTCTCAGTTGTCATTGGCTGATGTGGATTTACCACTATTCACCGAAATCAGAAAGCAAACTTAACATAATATCAACTATTGCAATGCTCTCTGTTAAGTAGTTGGCAGCAACGATGAATTCTATTTTAGATAAATAATTCATTGCTCTGTTTTATGCCTCAAATGAAAAATACGTTAATCGAACACTCACATCGCTAGAAGATAAGGTAGCGGTTATCTGCACAAGTATCAAATTGTGTTTTCATTTTTTTTTTTTCTGTTTTTTCAGTTCGGACTTTCTCTGTTTGCCGCTTTCGTATCACTACTTGTAAGTTGTAATAAATGCCATTTTCCTTGTTTACTTCAATATTCTTGTTCTTTTCTGGCTTTGCATTTGTGTAATCCAATCTAATCCATTTGTGATTCGTTAGTGCATTATGGCCTCACCCCAAGTCACTGCATTGTAACCTTATCCTAAATATAGATCCTACCGAGGTCATATTTTATTAAATGCTCAAAAATTTCAGTAATGGCTATGTAGAGAAAGGTCCACAAACAATAATACCACAAAAACCAACAAGCAGGTCCATTCATGGATTTTTTTTTGTTTTTGGGGTAATAAAGACTGCCCAGATGCTTCTTGTTCTGTTCTGTAGTTACTGATGCGGATAGCAACGCTTTTGTTCTATAGCTACTAGCATATGCTGCATCTCCCCGCCCGGGCTCGTCTTTAACAAAAGAGATATAAAGATCTAACAAATATCTTGATGGATGGTGATAATTGTTTTGAGTCACAGTAATTTGTTTCACGTGCCGCTTACCTAACACAAACCCATTTAAATTTCAAAGCTAAATGATAAAATTCCGTTTCCATGGGCTTCCTTACATGCATATGGGATGCTTCTTCTTCTTTCATAGTTCTATTGAATTGCATGATTGATTAAAATTTTGCATGCCCCTATGATGAAACTTGATGGTCGGTGAATTCATCGTCCATGTGATGTGTACGTATGCTTTGGTTACAAGTAACAATCGGCAACTCCAATAAAGCATTCGTAATCATAGTAAAATTAAGGATAAGTTAGCACATAAAAAGTACAGATTCTTTATTATTAAAATTTTTATTTTTATTTTTATCTTTTAACTCATTTCTTATTTTAATAAGGTTAGAAATTCTTAATTAAAAATTCAATATGTATATATATATAATATAATATAATATAAAATATGTGTTTTTTTTTTTTAGTAGTGCTGATTTAATGAGGCATCGGTCAAGTAAAAGGATCATTCCTTCAATGGCTTCTTTGTAAATGGGGTTTTCCTCTCCGTCAATTCATCGAAACTCAGTTTTATCAACAGAGATATAAGAGAGAACAGAAGCAATGGATTTTGGCCCTGGAAGCAAGGTATGGATTCCTCTGTCTTGATCCACATTACTTTCTGCTAGGTTTAATCTCTTCATCTTCTATTTTTAATTGGACATCATTCTGATCTTTTAGTTGTGTTCTTTCCTGAAGACTGATTAAGAATTGTTTAACTTCTTAATGATTTCTTTACCAGACAGACATCTTCTAAGAAGCTGTCCACCTTTGAAGGCAGATTAATGTTAAGACATTACAGTAGCTTCTTGATTTTCTTTCTTCTCTCTGTTGAGTTTCTTTTTAGCACTGCATTAGATATTGATTAAACATTTGGATTCTCACCAAGATTTATGAGCTTGTTGTGAATGCGCATTGTCCAGTTGTTTCTTGATAAATCAGGTGAAGAACCAAATTATTTAATATTAAAAAAATAAGACACCTCACACTTGTCCAACATTTAGAAGTAATGGAAAAACAAAATGAAGTAATACTTCTATTAAAAAATCAAAAGAAGTTTTTGGTAAGATTCAACAAGTTTAACCTGCTTGACAACAAATAAAAAAATAAAAAATAAAACACACAAACACACGCACACATATTTTAGTGATCGAGTTTAGAATCTTAGACTTTGTTTATTTTTTCAGACTTTAATAATATCTAGATCTTAAATTAGAACATTTCTCTCTCTATATGGATTAGTATTTTGTGGTAACAAATTACTTATTTACTTGTTGACACAATTAAACTCCTGATATTCTAAATTTCTAATCGCATTTTTTCCTTTTGTTGTCAGAAAAACAAGAACAACAAAATTGCTAATCACTCCATACTAGTATGCTGTAAACTCTTCATTTCCGAATCACGTAACCTCGCAGCTCTCGATGCAATTGAACGAGCTGCAAGGCTTGACACAGAAACTGTCATTGTAAACAAATTCAAGGATCAAATTTATAACAGGGCTCGTTATACACTTGTATCATATGTTGTTCATGACAGCACAGGTACTGCAATATATAGTCCATTGCAGCAAACAATTATAGCCATGGCTGATGCTGCTTATGAAGCCATAAACCTTGAGACACACTCTGGGGCTCACCCTCGGCTTGGTGTTGTTGATGACATTGTTTTTCATCCATTGGCTCGGGCATCATTAGATGAAGCAGCTTGGCTTGCTAAAGCAGTGGCAGCAGATGTTGGCAGTAGATTTCAAGGCAAGTGCATAACAAAAACAAATGTTTTTCGTCTTATCTTTTTTACGGAGCATCAATGAATGCGTTTACATCTTACTTTCAATGTGGGGCAGTGCCAGTATTTTTGTACGCAGCAGCCCACCCAACAGGCAAGCCCCTGGATACGATCAGGCGTGAGCTGGGTTACTACAGGCCTAACTCTATGGGCAACCAATGGGCAGGTTGGACAATGCCCGAAATCCTCCCGGAGAGACCCAACGAAGGCCCAATTCAGGTGTCTCCAGCCAGAGGCATTGCAATGATCGGAGCACGTCCATGGGTTGCATTGTACAACATACCTATCATGTCCACGGATGTCGCTGCCACTCGTCGGATAGCTCGTATGGTGAGTGCTCGAGGTGGCGGACTGCCAACAATTCAAACATTGGGCTTGGTTCATGGTGAGGACTCAACTGAGATAGCTTGCATGCTCTTGGAGCCCAACCAGGTAGGAGCGGATAGAGTCCAGAACCGGGTAGAGAAGCTGGCAGCTGAGGAAGGGTTGGATGTAGAGAAGGGCTACTTCACTGATTTTTCACCAGAAATGATTGTTGAAAAGTACATGAATTTGATTAATGCGACTGCTAATGCTGACTGATGACGCACTTGTTGGAACATTTTCTAATAATTTCCAACTTTGAAATATTCAGTTTGCTGGCATGGGCTGCCACCAAAAAATAACAAGCTTAAGCTATTGGAACCTTGCAATTTTTAATCCAACACTAAAGTATTAATAGAGTATTTTGAATGGGCATTTTCAAATTATATCTTGGTGTGTTCAAAATAAATAGATAATACCATAACATACCTGTCCCACGTTTGGATAAGGAGATTTGAACACATAATTCACATGTTGCACCATCCAGAAAGTTTGTTCGACAATGTATGCGATCAAGTAAAATGTACTGTAGGAACCAACACTAGTACTAGCAATGTAGGAACATACTACTTGTGTCACACTTTTTAGTGCATCACCCATCAAGGTCTTATTTTCCTTTACTTTATACCAAGGCATTCACACTTTTTAGACTGCATTTGATTTCTATGCCTTAGGGTCAGTTTGTGAATGCTTTTCATACAGTGCCTTTACCATGCAGCACTTATGTATTAAGCACATTTCCTTTCAGGTTCCCCGCTTGTTTAAAGACTCTCACCATGTTCTTATCTTAACAGCATCACAAGAACTAGTGAAATTGTTTAAGGTATATATATATTTTTTTTGGCCAAACTTTATGAACCATCAATATGGAAAAGCGCCTGATAGCAATAAACACTCCCACATCGGGCTCTTACTAGTCCGCTATTATATGGGGTGCCAACTTAACGATATGGAAAAGCGCCTGATAGCAATAAACACTCCCACATCGGGCTCTTACTAGTCCGCTATTATATGGGGTGCCAACTTAACGACCATAACATGTTTGAAGTAACTTTGAAGAACAGGTAGTATTCACACAATGTACACTTCAAGAAGCTTAAAACTTCAACAAAAGAGCAGACAATATTTGTAACTTGAATGTTCATTTCCTGTATTAAAGGTGAAATTCAGCTCTGCTACAACTGTATGATCTATGAATTCATGTACACTTGAGGTTAACAAAATCTCACCTTTTCTCATGAACACTGCTTTTTTCGAAAATCTTCAGATAACAATGTCTGAAGCAGTGCTTGCAGTCTTTCAGCACCTGGGCCAGGCCTAAACATAGAATCATTGCCCCGCAAAGTGCAGGGATCAGCACCACCTTCTGAGCTCCCAATACACCAAGCCCCAGGTGCAAATCGGTTTGTGCGACCCAGAAGTTCTTTATCAATCTTGTCCAAAACCGGATCATCTTTTGCAAATTTGCGAGCAAATGGAGCATTGCTCTTAACCATTTTGTCAAAGTCTTTCATTGTCAACTTGACGGGATGCTGTTTGGGAGGATTGTCCCATGCAATGTAGTGCAGATCATGGCTAATAGCAGTGTTGCGGAATTCTTCAGTGTTGCAGATAACAGTGTGAAAATACCCTTCTGGAGAAGAGATAAAATTTGTATAATACATTAGAAGAGTTCGAGGGAGGTTGTCCCATCCCCATATGCAGTACTCCACAAATCTCCGGGTTAGCATTACCCAAGCTGAACCTGCATAGAAGAAACCCAAATGTGTCTGAAACTGGTTATTTGTGCACAGAGATATGCTTCAGATCTTCATCGAAACAAGAAATCAATGCAATAAAACAGAATTTGATAAGTTAACATATATGCATCTCAGGCGAAGACAATATTGATCTATGCAACTTAGTATATCTATCACCATAGCATCAGTCCTCCAACCAGATCAAGGCGGGAAGTATTATACTCTAAATACTCATGCTGAAGCCTCCATACAGTATGATCTTGTATTACAGACTTTCAACTAACAGAATGGTTGTGCGCCCTTGGTCTTGTGAATTAAGAGTATGTATTTTAAACTTGAGGATCATAGTTCATCATGAACTTTGTAACAAAGCAATGGTAAACCAACTATCACCAAGACTCTACTAGAAACTACTGAAGCACACTTGACAAACCAATGGACATAATAATTGAAACTTACCTGTAAACAATTTGAAGGAAGTGGGAAGTGATCGGCGTTGAGTGGTCCAAGCAATATCAGATTTTTTGGACAAGTAAAGGCCCGGATCAACAATGATCGGTTTTGCTCTTTGGTTTCTGCAAAATTGCAAATACAAATGTACACAAATATGGTATGCCCGAAGTTGATATTAGATGTAAAATATAAGCATTAGAATAAAATATGATAAGCCACTTTTAATTAATTACTTACAGTTTCCAACCAGAAATCAGAGTATGCTCGATAAAGTTGAGATTCTTAGACGTATTTGAGAAAACATATAGCATATCTGCACAATCAGAACAAAATCAAATTTAATTTCATAAGACTCAAAATATATAAAAAAAAAATAACACAAAAGACTGATCATGTGTGGTACTGAATTGTTAAACCTCAAAAGATAAAGAACCAAGAAATCATCTTCAATTGTGATGGAAAAAATAGGCAAAAAGTTTTGGGGACAACACCCAGCTGGAAACTGCCTTTAGTTCTGTCCAGATTTTGGCCTGCCATAATGACTACGGACTACAAATGTTCTATCTACTGACACCACATACAGATTCAGCCCAAAAGCAGTGGAAGCAGAGAAGATCAATAGACTTGCTAACTTCACACATGTCCATCTAGGAACATAAGATAGATCCAACCCTCTGTTAATAAAATTAAGCATGTTTAAAGACTATATAACATTAACACACTGTAGTAATTAAAGGATTGTCTAGAGGATTTCAACAAGAAGGAACTGCAATAAAAAGACCAAGTTACATGAAAATATCACATCCACATGGGCAGTGAAAATTACATAAAAAGTTCTTATCACCTCAAGCTAGGATCTCATTCACAATCTAAAGTACAAGCAGCAGTCTCAAAGAGTAATGCAATGTAGAATTCTCAGGCAAAATATCTCCTCAAAAATCACAACCCTAATTCAACATCTTGTTAAAAGAGTTACATTGGTAATCTCCAACTCATCGTTCTCAGCCAGCAAATTAATTTGATCTATGAGCAAGCCTGCATCTGTATATTCCCTCTTAAGAGAATGAGTAATAATATAGCTACAAATTCTTGTACAAATTTTTTTGTACAAACTAATGTGACATGACTTAATTAGTTGGATTAGATACCCCTTGATCCACATGATTTGTTTTTATTATTTGATAATTTTACTCAGCCAAAGAGTTAATTCCAAATCAATTTATACAAGAGTTTGTGGCTATATCATCACTCTAATGCAACAATTATAATACTCACGATTCTTAATATCGTAAATCCCACAACAGAACTTCCATGACAACATATGCAGTAGCCTATACAAAAAAGTATAATATATGCGTAAATCAACTATGAAGCAAATAAACAACAAACTCCATTACTAACCGTCTTGTGTCACAAGTGGATAGTCTGAAGCACTAAGGTTTATAAACCAGTCCCACTCCAAGCTCTCCTTTAACAAAATTGCAATTGCTTGAAGCGTACAAGCAATCATTGTAGGCCCCTTATATGTCACTAAATTGGATTGCAACATTATACGGACATTCTCCACTTCAAAGAAAATTGGATCATTCTTCACAGAAAGCGCCAAATCCAATCTTTCACGGGGTGGAGCCTCAAGATCCAAATGCAAAATATAATGATTTCGCGGATGATAAACTGCCTGTAATGTCCTCATCATTCGATGACTATCACCCTTTGTTCCTGAAATAAGATAAGCTAATCTAGGGGGTTCTGTCCTGGCTGTCCCATTTGTAACAAATGATTTGTTTATATCCGATTCTACAAAATACCCACTTGAATCATCTGATTTTGCAAATGAAATAATGTCGAATGGCAATGGATCACCACTAAAAGAAGAGGTGAACAGCCCAAAAGTTGCAGACAATAAAAGCATAATCGATACAAGCAAGCTTGCGAAAAATGGAACCATCCATTTTCTATCACTAAACATTCTTCCTGAGTGCGAATGACTAGTTTTTCTCACATTCATCAACGGGTTCTTCATCAGCATCAAATTTCTATACAATTTCCTCATTCTGGGCAAAGAAAAAACTTAAAACTTATTGAAATTAGCTGAAATCCACCAGCCTGTTAAAGAAAAGAAGCTAAGAGGTTGGTAGCAGAACCAACCAAAGCCGCCTTTTCAAGTATGTGATTAACATTTAAGCTGAGACCAACTTTCCTTTTTCAAAATAAAACATGGGTTTCCAGAAAAAAAGTGCTTAAATTTGAAATAATGGCACATCTCAATAACCAAATTGTCAAAAATTTGCATTAAGAGCCAGGCAAAGAAGCATGATAAAGCATTCTCTTTTTATACACAACTTCAGTAAGAGCTCATAAACGACTTAATTGATTCACAAGGAACAATCTTTACAACGAAAAAGGGATTAAAACATTCGCATGCAATAAATAAAACGGGCGTATTTTACCATTGAAACTGAAACAGATCTACTTAAAGAGGAACAAAATACTTGGATTCTAAGTTTCAGATGCTTCAAAAGCAAGAGAATTTCAGATAAGTACTTACTTTGTCCCTCAACAGAAAATGACCAAAAGCGAGTTGAAGAAAGCGAAATGCTTACAAAAATGAATATCAAATCAATGAAGATATTTGCAATTGAGTAACTGAAAGAGAAAGCTTACTCCTTCCTTCACTTTCAGAGCTTCAAAAGTTGAGTTAATTCCAATTTGCTTCTTCTAACAGAAAAATAAACAGAGAAACAAAAGCAAAGATAATTGATACAAATAGAATTTAATCAAGATTTGGTTTGGCTTGCAGCTTGCTTTAATTGGGGGCAATAACCTTCGTTTTAATGCTGTCATTAATTATTAGACTAAAAATAAACCATATTAATAAACCAAGAGGGTCCCACGCTTTTTATTGCGCGTGATTTACAAATGTTATGTAATGAGCAGCGGGTGTGATGCACGCGAGAGTGCATGATTGTTGGGAATGTATAACAATTATTTCTTACAAGACAGCGCCAACTTCGGGAACTTTTTGAAGTATTTAAAGGTTTTTTTTTTGTTTTTTCAATGAAGTTGGAGGTTTGAAAATTTTTTTGCCTGTTCGGCGGTGGATTTTCCGCCGTGTGGATATGGAGAAGGAAGAAAAGACTAAAGAGAGGATCGCATGTAGACTGATGTTGTGGGACCCGCTAGCGGCTATCTGATTCTTCATACGTGACAATACTGTCAGCAAATATGGGGAGACGGAGTTTGTGGACCATCTGATTTGACGTGACATTCACCTAGATTGGTAGAGCTATCCAGCTCCCGTGTACTTTTAGTCTTTTACCGTGATCTGGAGCAAATCTGTTTGTTGTGTCATGTGGGTGTACGGTGTTGGGCAGGACTGAAATTTTAAAAGCTTTGTACGAAGCTCAGAATAATTAGCCCATCCTGTATGGCATTTTTTTTTAATTAATTCCATATGAAAGTATTAATTGGATAAAAGCATCACATGATGCATATAAGGTCGTGACTATTGTGCCTTTGGGATACCGATTTGTACCGCCAAAGTATTATCGGATAATCAAATTCTATCTACTTTCATTGATTTTCTGACTATATGATGACACTTAAGTTATGGATTACGATATTGAGATATCATTTTTGAACTCATATCTATCGCTTTTTTATATTTAATCAATCCATACATTTTTCTTGTCATTGCTTCTTATCATTTTATAGTATAAAAGTTTAGATTCAAGGGAGGTTTCATTTTCTAAGATGATCTTTATTTCCTTTATTGTAACTTAGTAAAAATTAATGGTTGTTTATGCATCTTTTGAATCAAAAGAGACACCATTGAAGATCCTTTGTTAGGATCACTATTTCATGAACTTGGCAGCCAAGATTCTAGTATGTGACTTACTTAATGTTTTGTTATGATCGACAATAAAAATTGAGAAAGAGTTCGTTTACTTGAGGAATGGATTATGAGAGAGCTTAATGTCCTTGAAATAAAGAGTTCAATAGGTGGAATCTTGCAAAATAATAATCTATCAGGGGTTGCCGAAGTGTTATTGGCGTAGACCTTTCGATACTTAAGTTAAGGATCAAGAGTAGCATGATGACAAATAAATAATAAAAAAGAAAAGAGTATAAGAAAAAAAGGCTTAGAGGATATTGTACTCCCTCCTCCAATATAACTATTTCTCATGTTCTACCTTTGATATATGTACTTTTGAATAACGACCTCTTTATATAAAAGAGAAAATAGTCAGAAGCATAATTGAATTATAAAAACTGATCTCCTTTCTTGTAAGATTCAAGTTTGAGAAGGATTAAAATCTTTATTGTTTTATCCTATTTAGATTAGGACATGTTACTAGACGTGTGTCCTTGAGCTCAGGTTTGTTAAAAATATGGGTATAATTGTGAATGCTGTAAATTGATATGGTTTATAAAAAGTTAGATTTTCTTATCATCTCTTGTTGTATGACATGAGGAAATCTTGAATGACATGAGCACAACTTGAATGAGATGAGAAAAATATGAATGATATGAGGAAATCTTTAATGTCATGAGAATAATCTTGAACTCAGGCTGCAATAAGGGCTATAGTAACTAAACACGGGCGACAATTACTAGAGGGCCAAAATAATTAAGATTGGGCCATAGTTGAGGGCCAAAATAATTAAGATCATGTTATAATTGAGAGCCAAAAGAATTAAGATCGGGCCACAACAAGGGCCAAAATAATTAAGATCAAGCTATAGTGTTGACATAAATAATTCTATTATATTGATTTTGATGATAACAAATTTTATATGTATTAATTAAACACGTTGGAGCTATTAATATTAAACAAATTCTTAAAACCGTATAATATTTTAGGACATGTTTAAGAATCTGGATAACCATTAAACTTTAATTGAAAAATCATTTTCTACAAAAGGTTGTTAAATTGCTGATTCTAGAAAATAACGGTAAACCGTTTACTGAAAAGGTGAACCGATAATATTCAAAGAAGAATTGGATTCTAACCGCGAACTGTTTAGCAAGAACAGTTGGCCAAATTTATTTTGCAGGTTTCTGGATATAATTTACTAGCCGATAACTCCAAACGATGAATCGACTATTTAAAAATCTCAACACAATAATCATTTGGACAAGTCAAAATGGTGAACCGACAACAGTTAACGGTGATCTGATTGTGTTCCGAAAATTAACGACGGCTAGTTTTCAGTTCTAACTATAAAATGACTCAATCAAATTCAAATAAAGAGAGATCCAACAGTTATCATTGAGCTTGCTACTGAGTATATAATTCTTATTGAGCTTTAAACTTGTTTTTGTTTCATTGATTCACAGTTTGAGCTCTCATTTGTAACCATATACATTGTGTGAGAGAAAAATTCATTTGTAATCTTTAGTTTTGAGTGATTGTAAGTGTTGAGATACATTTAGGTTAAGAGATTGAAATAATCTCTTGTTGTAAAAGTCTATTGACACCTTGGAACTCAATTGTGAGATTGTTGAAACTTTGGAGGCTCTCTTAATGAAATCCTCAAGCCCGATGAGCTTGGAAGCATAGACGTAGGCACGGTTGGCCAAACCACATAAAAATGATGTATTTGCTCTCTCTTACCCTATCTTTTTATTTTCATTGTATATTAATTTTTTATTTCAAATTTGATTGCTTTGTTTAAATTGCATTAAGTTTTTGGTTGCTTAAATTTTTAGAAACTCAATTCACCCTCTCTCTTGGGTTACCTAGTTAATATTTCATTTGATATCAGAGGGAGATTCTCTTGTTTAGACTTAACCGTCTAGATTCAAAGATCAACGACAACTTAAAATGATTCCACATTTAGAGAAGGTCAATCAACCACTAGACTACCATATTTTGATGGAAACAATTACCCATATTAAAAAACTAGGATGAGAATTTACTTACAATCTTTAGATTATGAGATTTGAGAAATCGTTAATGGCGGTCCTTTCATTCCAAATACTAAAATTGATGAAGGGGAAGAAATTCCAAAAGTTTCTAGTTAATGGAGCGAAATAGAAAAAAAATGTCTTTAAATTTTAAAGCTATGAATGCTTGATTTTTTTGCCTTAGATAAGAAGTAATTTTATATAGTTTCCGGTTGTGAAAATGCTCATGAGATTTGGAATAAGCTTGAAGTTGTTTATGAGGGTACAAACCAAGTGAAAAAGTCTAAAATTAGTGGTATACTAGGTAATATGAGTTGTTCCAAATGGAACAAAATGAGAGTCTTTATTCTATGTATACTAGATTTACGGATATAGTAAACACTCTAGGAGCACTTGGTAAGACCTTTTCAAATAGAGAGAATGTAAAGAAAATCATTAGGTTATTACCAAAGGAATGGAGACCTAAGAGAATTGCAATTGAAGAAGCCAAATATTTAAATACTTTACTTATTGATGATTTAATTGGCTCTCTTATTTCTTATGAAGAGAATTTA
The DNA here is from genome assembly GCA_029633175.1 of Citrus glauca. Taxonomy (NCBI): domain Eukaryota; kingdom Viridiplantae; phylum Streptophyta; class Magnoliopsida; order Sapindales; family Rutaceae; genus Citrus; species Citrus glauca. Next base: position 22,316,391 of record JAQOOD010000002.1, on the reverse strand, counting down.
GCAGCCGAAAGAGGAGATGAAGATAAAAAGAAGAAAAATATTACCTTGAGAGCATCAAAACCTAAAAGTGATAAGGAAAACAATTTTAAGGATGAAGAAATGGCTATGATGGCCAGAAAATTCAGGAAATCTTTCAAGAAATTTGGTGAGTGAAAATAATTCAGAAAACTCAAGAACGAAAAGGAGAAAAAAGAATTAATTATCTGTTATGAATGCAAGAAGTCTGGCCATATCAGATCAGAGTGCCCACTTCTCAAAAAACTCAAGAAGAAAGCCATGGTGGTTACTTGGGACAATGGTGATGAAGAATCGAGAGAAATGTCAAACCTAGCACTTGTGACAATAGGAGATAGTGAACTTAATGAGGTAAATGATCTTCCTATTTATGATGAATTGTATGATGCTTATAAAAAATTGTATAATGATATGATGAAAATTGGTAAGAAAAATGCATATCTTAAGAAGAAAATGCTAGAACTTTCAAATGAAAAGGATGCCTTACATAAATGTAATGATTTACTAAATGAAAAGATCAAAGAACTAGAATTAGATAATGAAATATTGTATGATAGGATTGCTTCTTTAAATGGTAAACAAAGTATCTCATATAGACATGAAAAATCAAATGTTGATAATTTGATCAAAGAAAATGAAGAGCTTGAGAAGAAGAACAATGAGCTAAACGAAATTGTGTTAAATTTAACAAATGGTCAAAAAACTTAGAAAAATTACTCAGTTATAAAAAATTTGTGTTTGATAAAAGAGGGCTTGGGTATAAGCCTAACTTGAAACAAAAAAAAACTATAAAAATTACTTTTTTACGACTACCACCACTAGTGATTATAAAATTAATTGTCACTATTGCAATAGAAATAGTCATATGAATTATAGATGCTAGTTAAAAGAAATGCATATTATGGAGTAAAATGTGTTTGGGTTCCAAAAGGAACCATTGCTAACACTTAAGGACCCAAAAATGTTTGGGTATCTAAAATTTGAGATTTCCTATGTAGGGTTTGAAGAAGAGGAAGAATAAATGATACTTGGATAAGGGGTGCTCAAGCCATATGAAGGGAGATTATACATGGTTCTCAAGTTTAACAAGATTGAAAATGGTGGAGATGTTTCCTTTGGAGACAATTCAAAGGGAAAGATTCTCTAAATTGGTAATGTCGGTAAAGTTTCATCAAACTCTCATTAAAAACGCATGTTTAGTTGAAAATTTGAAACACGACTTGATTATTATTAGTCAATGATATGATAAGAGTTATGTCACTAGGAATGCATGTGACAACAAAATTTTATTTGTTGGAAATAAATATGGTAATGTTTACACAATTGACATAGAATGTGCATTTACTATGATAAATATTTTTCCGCATTGCATGATGATGGTTGATTATGGCATAGTAGACTAAGACATGCAAGTATAAATTTAATTTCAAAGATTTCCAAAAACGATTTAATTAAAGGTCTTCCAACAATTAGTTTTTAAAAAGATAAAATTTATGAAGTATGCCAATTTGGTAAACAAATAAAAACCTCTTTTAAAAGCAAAAATCATGTTTCTACTTCAACTACTTCATATAGACTTATTTGGACCTTCTAGATATGCTAGCTTGAGTAGTAAGTATTATGCTTTTATAATTGCTGATGATTTTTCTAGATACATATGGGTATTATTCTAAGCCAATAAGGATGATGCTCTTGATGCTTTTAAAGTGTTATGTTATTGCATGCATTAGGAGTGATTATGGAGGAGAATATGAAAATCATGCATATGAAACATTTTACAATAATTTGGACATTGTGCGCCAATTCTTTTCACTAAGAACTCCACAACAAAATGGAGTTGTTAAGAAAAAAAATAGATCTATTCAAGAAATAGCTAGAACCATATTAAATGAAAATGCATTGCCTACGCATTTTTGGGCCGAAGCCGTCAACACTACTTATTATGTTTTAAATCATGTGTTAATTATACCTTATCTTAATAAAACTCCCTATGAACTTTGAAAAGATAAAAAACCCAATATTGGTTATTTCAAAGTCTTTTGATGCAAATGTTTTATATTAAATACAAAAGACAATCTTGGTAAATTTGACCTAAAATCTGATGTTGGCATCTTTTTTGGTTATTCAAATACAAGCAAAGCTTATAGAGTTTATAATAAAAGAACTATGGTTGTTGAAGAGTCAATGCATTTCATGTTTGATTAATCTAACCCCTCCTTTGTGGAGAAAATTGTTGTTAATGATAATGCAAATGAAGAGTTAGAAGAAGAATCATTAGAAGATAAACGAAAGGATGCGCCACATGAAAATTAAAAAGATAGACAAGAATAAACAAATATGGAGCAACAAAAAGGTACTTTTTATACATTCCCCAAAGAGTGGAGATATGTTTTCTCTCACTCTAAGGATTTAATTTTAGGCGATCCTTCAAAAGGAGTAACTACTAGGTCATCATTTAGAAATACTTCTCAATATGTTGCATTCATAACTCAAATTGAACCAAAATCCTTTTCGGATGTGAAAAATGATGAATCTTGGATTATGACAATGCAAGGGGAGTGAAACCAATTTGAGAGAAACCATATATGGGAGTTACTTCCTAAACTTGAACATCATTCCGTCATTAGCACTAAATGGGTATTTAGGAATAAAATAGATGAATCCGGACAGCAACTGTTGGTGAAAAATCACTTGGGACTGATCACTGTCTGAGTCATTAGAGGAATTACCAAATTGATGCAAAATTGAATCTGCCTTAAAGACCAGATCTGGCTTAGAACAGATCAATATTCCGCACATTCTGGTTTCCAGTCGATATACCTCTGAAATCAAAACCTAGAACGAGTTCTTTTAAGGTCATACAACTCAAAACAAACTTTTCTTTAGTCTTTAAATAGGGTACCAAACCATTTAAGAAATCGCCATAAGTTTTCTGATGCACAAGATCTTTCCTTGAAGGCAAGTGCAGAGCATACTTCCTTAAGTTTTCAAAATGAACAAATTTAATTCTTTGATTTGTTTCTTTCACTAGAACTTCATTTACCGAGAGAAGAGAGAGTTTAGAACCTCATGATTAGATAAAGACACATGAGAGTTTTATTGCTTTCAAACTTCTATCTTTATGGTATTAAATTTGTAGAATACTTCTACAAATTTCAAACTTCTAAATTAGTGGTTCAATGATACAACCAAGAGAAAGGAAATGATTTTGATGTTTGCACCAGTAGCTAGATTGGAATCTAGGATGCTATTAATATTTGCATGTCATAAAGATTTCATTTTATATCAAATGGATGTCAAGAGTGTATTTTTAAATGGTTACATTATGGAAGAAGTTTATGTGAAACAACCTGTTGGTTTTGAAAATAAGAAATTTCTATACCACTTTTATATGTTAACAAAGTATTGGATGGTTCAAAACAAGCACCAAGAGCATGGTATGATAGGCTTAAAAATTTCTTGTTGGATAATGGTTTTTCAATGGGCAAGACTGATATAACTCTCTTTATTAAGCACAAGAACCAAGATATTCTTATTGTCTAAAATTATGTTGATGATATTATATTTGGATCTACTAATAAGTTTTTATGCAAGGAATTTTCATCTTGTATGAGAAAAGAATTTAAGATGAGCATTATGTGAGAATTGCAGTATTTTCTTAAACTTTAAATAAAACAAACTGAAGAAGGAGTTTTCATCAATCAAGCCAAATATTTGAGAGATTTACTCAAGAGATTCAGACTTGAAGATGGAAAGATGAAAAGTACTCCAATGAGCTTAACAACCAAGCATGACAAAGATGAAAAAGGTAAGGAAGTTGATATCAAAACATATAGAGGTATGATGGGATCCTTACTCTACTTGACTGCTAATAGGTTTGATTTTGTGTTTAGTGTATACTTATGTGCAAGATTTCAATCATTTCCTAAAGAATCTCATTTGCTTGCGGTGAAAAGAATTTTTCGTTACTTGAGTGGAACCATTGATTTTGGCCTTTGGTATCTTAAGGGAACACATATAGACTTAACATGTTATTCAGATGTTGACTTTGCCAGATAAAAGGTTGATAAGAAAAATACTAATGAAACATGTCACTTTCTAGGTTACTCTCTAGTCTCTTGATTTAGTAAGAAACAAAATTCAGTTGCACTATCAACTACCGAGGCTGAGTATATTATAGCTGGAAATTGTTGTGCTCGAGGCTTATGGATGAAACAAAATCTTAAAGACTATGACATTTGTCTTGATAAAATACCTATCAAATGTGACAATACTAATGCCATAAATCTATCAAAGAACTTTATCCAATATTTAAGAACCAAGCATATAGAGATTAAACATCATTTCTTAAGAGATTATGTTCAAAAAGAGGATATTTCATTAAATTTTATAGCAACTGAAAACCAACTTGCTGATATTTTTACTAAACCCCTTAATGAAGAACAATTAACTAAAATTAAGCATGAGCTTGGAATGATAAACATTGCACAACAACATTGCTTTATGTGATAGTAAGTCTATTTTGTTTTTCATGATGTGATTCCTTGTTTGAATTGTGTGAATTCATAAATCATGCATTGAATCGACTTTTAAGACATTTCAGATCAATTAAATGATCTCAAAATATATTAAATGCTGGCAAAAGATTAAAATAAATGTGCGAAATCATAGTTAAAATAAACGAATTTAATTACAGAAACTAAAGAAATGATAGCTGAAAATTATCGGCTAACCATTTGTCAATAGCAATTAATCAATTAAAAACAGAGAGGTCGCTTTGATAACCTATCACCGTTTGTGAGAAACGGATAAAAATTTTAGAATTTGGTGCTCCTTGGAATTATCAGCGCACTGGTTGTACAAAATAGCTACCATTTTCGTGCGATAAAAATTGTTCCTAGGTTTTCTTCTTCATTTTCAGTTGCCCTTTTACCATTTTCTCTCAAACCGCGTACCCAAGCTTTCTCTCTCTAAAATAACTCATTTTTCCTACAATTTCTTGTCAAATTAAACCTATACAAACCTCTCTAAACATCTTTAAAATAGATTTATCAAGCCAAAACACCAAATCAAGCCTCAAATTAAGAAATCACAAATCAAAACCCTAGAGTTAGCCGAACAGTCTTCTCCAATTTTAGCTAGATTCTTGTCCCTTTTTGACCCAATTGAGCATCATAGTCACTTCCATTATCTTCCACTCTCTTTTTAATCAATTCAATTTCTTCCGTTTTCATCATTTTTGAAAAATCCCAATTTACATAGTTGCATCCATGGTTGAATCTTTAAGGGCTTCTTGCAAGAGAAAATTTTTCCTCAGTACAAATCCAATACCAAAGGAGACTTAAGAATTTGAGAAGATTCACTTTCCCACAGCTCCTCTTGCCAAATGCTTCGAAACCTGCTTTATGAGTTGCACGGTAATTGACTCTTACTACGTAGATTTGGATAACTTTGAGGAGTTGATTGTATATGGTATAAGTGTGAAAAATATGTTACTGCCTTGGGAGTCAGCACTATATATTAATGAATAGGTTTATCTTAATCTAATTCATGTCTTTTACTTGAATATGAAAATTTCTGCAAATAGGTTAGATAGAATAATCATCGATTAGGAGGTGCCCCCATAGAATTCGATGTTGAGGATCTAAACAACATTCTGGGAACTCCAAATTCTTGTCACCAAATTTATACATCTAGGAAGGCCTTCTCAATGGTCGATTTTGTTCATCATCGTGGAGTTAGGAATATTTGTAGGTGTGAAAATGATATTTGTCCTCTTCCCTTTCGGTCACAACTGTTACTTTTACAAGTTAAGATCCTTCACACTATTTTATAACATATTGTCACTCCTAGAAAGGGACTTTCGGATGCAGTAATGACGATGAATGTTGGGGTATTAGACAATCTTCTTGAGAGGCGACCTATTAACCTAGGTTATATTATTTTGACAATATGCTGAGCACTCCTGAGGTTAACAATGGGTTGCTTCCATATGGTAGTATTATAACATGTATAAGATTTTATAAGAAGAATATGAAGTGGATCAAGACAGTCTAAGAACCAAGACACCTTTATAGCTCCAGAGATGATTGCGTGCTTAACAATATTTATCCTCTTGACCAGCTATTTGATTTTTGGCTAGGAGCTAGACTCCACCTCCCCGTTGAGGATTGGTATCACAATTTCCAGCAGAATCCAATTCTAAGGAGCAATAAATGGATATTGATTAGCCCCCCACTCTAGAGGCTTCACTAGCTTCAGATGACCTCATGCAGAAATTAGTTGGAGATGTTTAGAGTCTTTCCGAGCAGCAATAGCAACTTCAAGCCATGCTTGCTACGTTTCAGCTTCAACATCAGTAGATTCTTGATCAGCAGCAGTAATTTTGGATGGTTAGCTACGTATACATTGTTTGATCGGGCCATAGTGTTGACATACATAATTATATTATACTGATTTTAATGATAAAAAACTTTATATGTTTTAATTAAACATGTTGGAGTTATTAATATTAAACAAACTCTTAAAGCTGTATAATATTTTAGACATGTCTAAGAATTTGGATAACCGTTAAACTTTAATTGGAAAATCATTTTCTACAAAAGGTTGTTAAAATGCTGATTTTGGAAAATAACAATGATTTGTTTACTGAAAATGGTGAACCAATAATTTCTATAAAAGAATTAGATTCTAACCATGAATCGTTTAGCAAGAACAATTAGCCAAATTTGTTTTGTAGGTTTTCTAGAAATAAACGGTTAATCAATAACTCTAAACAGTGAACCAATTATTTAAAAATCTCAGCACAATAGTCATTTGGACAAGTCAAAACGGTGAACCGACAGTAGTTAACAGTGATCCAATTGTATACAGAAAGACAACAACGGCTAGTTTTCAGCTCCAACTATAAAATATTTCAATCAAATTCAAACAAAGAGATGTCCAACAATTATCATTAAGCTTGCTACTAAGTATATAATTCTTATTGAGCTTTAAACTTGTTTTTGTTTCATTGATTTACACTTTGAGCTCTCATTTGTAACCATATACATTGTTTGAGAGAAAAATTCATTTGTAATCTTTATTTTTGAGTGATTCTAAGTGTTGAGATACAGTTGGGTTAGATATTGGAATAGTCTCTTATTATAAAGGTTTATTGACACCTTATAAGTCAATTGTAAGAGTTGTTGGAGCCTTGGAGGCTCTTTTAGTAAAATCCTCATGCCTAGTGAGCTTGGAGGCTCTCGAAGTGAAATCCTTAAGCCCAATGAGCTTGGAAGTTTAGACGTTGGCACGGTTGGCCAAACCACATAAAAATTATGTGTTTGCTCTCTTACCCTATCTCTTTATTTTTCATTGCAGATTAATTTGTTTATTTCAAATTTGATTACTTTGTTTAAATTGTATTAGTATTTCACATAGTTGAGCTCAATGTGATTAAAATCGTGTAATTAAAGGCCAAAATAATAAAGATCAGGCTGCAGATGAGGGCCGAAATAATTGAACTCCGAGCCCCGGTAAAGGCCAAAATAATTATCATTAGGTCTTGATATTAGGAGCACTCAGAATGTCATGAAGATAACTTGAATAATAGAAGGAGTACTTGTATTTTCTGAGGTCATGAGGTTAAGGTAAGGCAAAAAAGATGAGGATGAATTGAGTGTCATAAGATCGAGGCCTAAGAGCATGTGGCTAAGGTTTGTATAATGAGATTTAAGGCTTATGAGTATAAGGCGAAGTAAATGAAAACAATAAAGGGGCAAAATTATATTTTATGGGACTTTAAGGTTTTAACTTGCAGGCCTTTGGTGGCAAAAAATTAGGCAATTGGGGTCGGGATAAAAGCTTCAACTTGTGCAAAGCCTGAAAGCGGTTGTGGCTTGTGTTTACATACAGTTGACAACAACGAATAAAGATGCTTGTGTAAGACAAATCCAGTGGCTTCTGGTTGGTGGTGACGATTGGGAATTGAAGGGGATGTACCAATGAGCAAACCCAAGTGGTGGTGAGCACAATGCACAGTTGATAATGGTGGAAGAAGAATTACAGCCACGCATATTTTAATGGCTATAAGCAGCAAATTTAGCGGCATATGGATGGGGGGTATGGCTAGAATTTGAAAGGACTTTCATGAGAAACAAAATCCAGTGGTGATGGATCAAGATTCTGGCAAATCTGCACTAGGTTGTGACAGTAATTTTATGAACATCGTGGCTTCTTATGACCGGGCATTTTCTGATGGTAGTGAAAGTGATGTCTGGCTTAGTAGTTCTTGGGGGTTTCAATAGTCATCACCAAAGATTGAATTGGTGGTATTGTGGTTACCATGAATGATGGCCTAATTGCGTTCGAATTTGGGGATTTGTACCCGACCCATTTTCTCTCTCTCTTGATCTGTGATAATTGTTTTTGTTGCTTTTCTGACTTTATTGATTGAGCTATTTAAATGTTTTGGCCATTCCCCATAGACGGTGCCAACTGTTGATATCAAAATTTGGATCGGCAATAAGAGTTGAGAAAGAGTTTGTTTACTTGGGGAACATGTAATGAAGGAGTTTGATGTCCTCAGAATGAAGAGTTTGGTAGTCGGAATCCTACAAAATAATAACCTATCAAGGGTCACTAGGCTATTACCAGCATAGACCCTTCGATGCTTAAGTCAAAGATCGAGAGTAGCATGATAACAAATAAATAATAAGAAAAAAAAGAATAAGAGAAAACGCTGGAGGATATTGTACCTCCTCCTTCGGTATACTTATTTCTCATGTCCTACCTTTGTTACATGTACTTTAGAGCGGTGACCTCTTTATATAAGAGATAATAGTCAAAAGTATAATTGAATTAGAAAAACTTATCTCTTATCTTATAGGACTCGAGTTTGAGGATTAAAACTTGTATTGTTTTATTCTATTTAGATTAGGATATGTTATTGGATGTGAATTCTTGAGCTCAAGTTTGATAAAACATGGATATAACATATTTAATGTAATTTTAGAATTTTTCTTTTCCTCAAAGAATCCATATATAAGAGAATAAATACCTATAACAATGTATGATAAACAGAAAAGAATAAGTAGTAAAAGAATATGGATCAATTTTTTTAAAAAAAGAATATAGGTCAAAATTCCAAAAAAAAGAATGAGGAATGACATTTAACCCTACAATATATCTCATTAGCTTTCATTTTAATAAATTTTACTTATTTATAGAATTACTCTTTCTTTTCATTGAATTTTCGCTAGAATCTGATTAAAACCAATTGGATAGTTCTTGTTAGATCTACTCAATTCGAACAAATAAATTTATGTTTAAAGGGAGCTTGTGCTAAATTTGGGTTTAGGTATATTTTTCTAATGTTTAGGCAGGTGGTATAACTGAGATAATCTAAGTGATGTGCAAAAGTGGTTAAATAAGGAATAATTTATAGAGTTTAGTGGAGTTCGTGGGTGTTAATTTAGAGAGTTGATATGAGGACTTGAAGTGAGCTGAAGGTGAGCTCAGGGATACTTAATTTAGTTGGAATAGCTCAAGTGAGCTCATATATAAAATACAATTTGTGCCTCAAAATCATCATAATAAGTAGAAATAACCATAAACAAAAAGATCACATAGGAATGTGGTTCGACCTTTTGGCTTACCTCCATAAGAGCATCGTATCTCCAATCCACCATATAAAATAAAGTATTATCTAATTCTATTTGCAAAATGAGAAAAATCTTGCTAAACGTTGTTTATGATGAATAATAACATGAGGGAGCATATGGGTTGATTGGAGATGCGAAAGTTGTCTAACGTGATGTTTGATTGAAGGTAGAGGTGTGGGGAGAAAAAAAAGAATTGAAGTTCTTTTTCCTTTTCATTGTTTGGGTAGTAACAAAATGATAGAATTCAAGTTCCATATAATTTTAAATTCCATCACATTGAGGGAAATGTTTCCCCAACCAAAAATAAAAAAATTCAAATATATTATTTTTAGAATTTTTTATTAGATAATTTATATTTCTAAATAATCAATATTTATAACTTTTTTGGTCAAATATCTTAATTGATTTATGTTATAATTTACTTAATTTTAAAAAATAAAAAAAATCTAACAAGAATGCTAAAATGCACGGGTAGAGGCTCTGATTTTTTCTCTTACGATCCTTTTGAAAAAAAAAATTTCAAATTTAAAAAATAATAAAATTGATAAATAAATTATTTGTATATAATGGTTTATTTAAAAAAAATTTAAAACTAATATATTAAATTAAATATTAAAAATTCAAATGTTCAAATTGTTTAAATAAAAAACATATAATTCCTTTCTACTTAGAATTCCATATCAAATTGAAAAATAGAAATTGAATTCTCCATCCCTCTTCCCTCATTTTCTTTACCCTTTTATCTTTTCATTTTCTCTCTTCTCCTCTCATTTCTTGCAGCCAACCTCTGCCTAAGAGAAGAATAAGGGACAAACCCTTTGGGAGATAAGGTGATAAATATCTTTCGTGGAGGTGTAAAAATAGAGGAAAAAAATCATAGAAATGGTGGTAGAAGAAGATAATCAAGAGTCTCAAGAGAGCTAGAAATAGAACCAATAGGCCTTTAAATGAGTGTCGTAGGGGTACTTTCATCATTTTTGTCACGTGACACCTCTCTATTGACTAGATCCATTCAAATGAGCTTGTTGGCCCAAGTTATAAGTTGCATTTTATCATTTGACCCTTGTCCACATTATGCTTATTGATTGCACAACCTTGCCGCCCCTGTGAAGGTAATTATAGAGTTGTTGAGCTGTTATCTACTAACTAGGTACCTCTATAAATCTAATTTCTTATTGATTCCTTATTCTTAAATTAAAAGACAAGTGTTGAGTGTAAAAAAATGTATATTTATAAAGGAGAAAATCGTCATTTTATATTTCAAGTCTTACTAACACCCTTACTTTTATGTATTTAACATTCTTGTGATTTAATTACGTGTGTTTTATTTTAATTAACTATTTTATATATTTTAGGGGCATCATGGTCATTTCACAATGAACGAGAAATCGGACGGCAAAATAGACATCACGGTATTGTGGAATTGACCGATGATGTCGCATTGACTGATGAGGCATCACGATCCTGTTGGATTAAAATTCTTATGTACTATTGATCGATGACGTGGCAGCATATCAGTGGACCAAAAATCTCTCGTACGGTACATGCATTACACAGGATTATTTTCAACTAAACCTCGTCACTATTCAAACCAGTTGACTGTTCAAACCACGTACTGTTGACGTGTACTGTTGACTGATGACGTGGCGCAATCCTGAGCATCCAAACTGTTTTTAATCCAATGGCCATGATTCACTCAATATATCTAAAAAAAGGGGATCTCTCCCCCCTAATTTGGCATCTCTGAATCCATTTTTGGATTTTATTTTCTATAATTCCTCCTCCATCTTGTATGCTCTACGTATTTTAATAAATTTTTATTTTGCCCCTAGTTCAATTATGAGTAGCTAATTTTCTTTCAAGCTTGGATTGAAGGTGAAGTCTCAACATGTGTCATAGGCTTTATTTAGTAAATTTGTTTTCTCTTCCCCTCTAGTTTTTGTGGATGTTTTGACTTCTCATAGACAAATAATAATAATCTTGTCCAGATATCGCCCTGGTTTCACTGATTCCCTAATACAAGATTATTATTATTTGGCATGATAAGTCCTTAGTACCATATTGATTAGAGTGTGGTTCATGAGGTGTGGATTCCTCCCTCATGATTTAATTGGTACTAATAAGGAATATTTAGTAGATGATACATATTGATACGGATCCAGATACCCAAGTGTTTCATTTCAATAGATTTCTCTTTAATTTATTCTCGCCATTTCAATTCCAATTTTAAGATAATCTAAGTCACTTTCACCACAAATCCAAACATCCATTTTAAAAAATTGATTCTACACACAATTAAAATCAACCTCCTCGTGGAATCGACACTCGTCACCATTAATTTATTCTACAATAGATTCGTGCACTTGCGAGTTCAATAAAATTTGCACAACAATAAGGAACTTGTCCTTATTGATGCTCACATTTGGCACCAAAGATTGAACTCATCTTTGATTGGCTCATGTAGGGCAGCGAATGTGTCACTTTTTATACCAATAAACTTCTTCTTTATCATTCTTACCACATGTCAGCATCCTATTGGCTCATAAATATCCTTTCAAATTTACCCCCAAACACCCTTTCCTAACCATAATTTCTTAAAAAATAAGAGTTAATTTCAATTTGCACAATTTACATTAGAGGTGACAAAATTCGAATCCGAATATAGATACATCCACATATGGGTCCGCATTCTCAAAAAAGTATGCAGATCCGGATGCAAGTAATACTATGCGGATTGCAAGTGGATTTTTCGGATATTCAAATCCGCATAATGTTAAATTCAAATATAAAAAATTCAACAAATTTACCTAATAAAATACAATTATAACTCAAAAATTAACAAGTTAACATCTAGAATAACATACAATAACACCACAAATCCACAAATAAGAATACCATAACATAAAATCAAACATCAAGAATAATATAAATCCAACTATCTAAGTCTAACAACACTACAAATCCACAAATAAAAATACTCCAACTTCAAATAGATTCCAAGCTGGTGCATTTTAGTTTTAGGTTTGGGTTAGATTTTTGAGATTTTATTTTTTTCATTTAAATCATTAATCTTATACATTTTCTAATTAAATTTTAATTTAGACAAATAACATTTGAACTAAAAGATATATGGATATGAATATTCGGCTTTTTTAGATGCACTTATATTCGTATCTTTATCCACATGGATCTTTTACCTAATACCTAATTTACGGCAAAAATAAAACTAACATTCATCATAGTGAACCACAAATTTTGACTTTCCCTCCTTCCCATTCAATAAAAATCTACTAACATGTAAAAAGATGATTTTGCCCCCCACTAGCTGATTTATAAATTTTGTAATAGAAAATGTAAATAATTAAATTAGATAATAATTATAATTAAATCAAGAAAAAGAAAAGTAAATTTTAACCCACAAAAAGAGAAAAAGATTAAACTCGAATGAGAAAAAAGGGGAAAAGGTTAGAATTTTACTAAGGTAAAATGCTCTTATGCTTTCTTTTAGGAGATGAATTTTAGAGTAGAGTTCTCAATATCTTTAGGGCTTTGAAGGAAATCATAGAAGTTGACCTCGTTCCTAATAACTCCAATCCCTTCATGTTTATCAAATACTTTGCATTACTTTCACAAACCAGTCAAGAACCCTATATGTTCAAAGCTTAATTTTTCAATACATATAATAAAAAATTTGAATTGTAGATTGAAATAAAAGAAAGGAAAATTATTATTTTCTCACCAAAGTTATTCTGACATATCAAGTCAGGACAATGGTTTGTTGAAAAATATATTTTGCCACCAAATATTTATTTTTTTATCGGTTTACCACCATTCCATTAAAAATAAGTTAATATTTAACAAAAAAAGAGTTAAAAGTCAATTTTGCCCTTGGAGCATAAAATCGTAATATATTAAATTCAAGGATTAATCACAACCCAAAACAATTTAGTTAGGGAAAAATGTATTGGACAATAAGCCAAAAAAAAAAAAATCAATAACTCAGGATTGAGAGAGTAGACAATAGTGGAGATAGCAATGAGTTAGTGACGGCACTGTGGTAGATAGAGCAACAAGTGAGAGAGACAGGACAGAGATGGAGCAAGAGAGGCCAAATTTTAGGGTTGCAAATTTCTTATGTTTTTAAAATTATTTATCTAATAATTTGTTTTTTTTGTTTATTTTACCATTGCAAAGTGTTTTCACTTCGAAGAGAATTGTCTTAAATCCCCTTATGATATTAGCAAATTTTTAACTGGTCTAATAGAATGGTGGTAAAATTATAAAAGCGTAAACATTTGGTGGTAAAATGCACTTTTTAGCAAACCATAGTACTGACTTGCTATGTCATAATAACGTTGGTGGGAAAATGATAATTTTCCAAAAAAAAAGCAAATTAAAGAAATCTCTAATGGATATACAAAAAATCAAAGAAAATCTTAGAACTATTATTCAAATACAATGGCTGGGAAGTTGCTTTGTAACGAAATACCAATGAATAAATAAGTAGTGGTGGCAGAGTGTTTTGTGAACGGTGGGCATGGGAGGATTGTGTGGCTGCGATTTTGGGGTAAATCCTTGCACTTGAGCACTTATCACAATCCATAGTACCAGTGTTGACGCGTTGTCGTTGGTCCAGATCATGGCCGCAACTGCTGTGGCTCCTGAAGAAGATGAAATAAGGAGAAAATAAAGAGAAATCATAAATGAGTGGGACTATTGGCGCCCCTCTAAATAGCTCTTAACGCCTCTTTTCTTTATTAGCCCTATTAAAATATTTTAAAATATTTAAAAATTCTTTTAACACCTTCTTTAATGACAAAAATACCCTTAATTAAGATCTATTAGTATAAATCCCATTCTTTAATTCTTGTTTTTTTCCTACACCAATATTCTCGGACTTGCTAAGGAACACACTTTTGTATTTAAACTAGCTCCACTTCATTGCATCTTCCTTTATGACGCCGTCGAGAACAGTTGGTTCTCTAAGCCATTTTATTTATTTTTTAAAATTAATTGTTACATTCTTATTTAGTTCATAATTTTATTGATCCCTTGGTTGTGGATTTTTGAGACAATTAATCATCGATTAAAAAGTAGTGAGAGAGAGAGAGAGAAGGAAAAGAAACTATTTTTCCACGAAACTTCTACTTTGATGTGGAAAATCATTGGCACACTACATGACAAACACTTTGCTCCCATGCATGACAACTCATTCTAATTGACGATGACGCTTAGCAAACACTTGGCTACCATACATGCAATTCTAAGGCCAAATGTTATTTGGTTTATCGACGGATATATGAAACTTAATTTCTCTCATGGGGTTTGAAAGTTTCTTCTCTAAAGCCATTTGGGTTTGCTAATGTTGAAATTTTGATCTTTTATTCATTCATTCGTTTAATCAGTTTGCATGGTTATTTTCTTCTAAATTTGAAATTCTTAAATGAAAATATGCTATATAAAGAATTTTAAAGACAATTTAATTTTTGAGTGGGGTTTAATTCGAAATTGTCCTATTATGTAATTTTAATAAAGGTTAAAATTATAAAATAATTAAAGGGGTGTTAAGAGGTATTTGGAGGGGTGCCAATAATCCCACTCACTGTTAATTTAAGTATTTAACCATAACTTTTAACAAAATGGGTGCATTTTGATTAAGGTTGAAATTCTTGGATTTAATTTGATAAATGTCATTTTAATGGTCCCAATTGAAATTAACTCTTATTTTCTAAAGAAGGGTAATCCTGAAAACACATGGGATTAATGGAAAGGCAAGGGTTGTTGAGATAACTAAAAGTGGTGAAATATCATTACTAAAAATGAAAATGGGTCAAGTGGGCTATGTAACAAAGCTAAATTCATAAAGCCTAAGACTATCTACACTAATTATTATTAGAGCGGTGATATTTAGACCCTAATTCTATTTTAATAGTCTCCTTTTTAAATTACCCTTATTTTTTTCCTTTTTTCTCTTTTTAACTCAACAACTTAATTGCAACTAGATTTGGAAATTCACTCTTTTGGTATTTGTGGCCTTTAATCTTCTAACAATAAATATGGGTGATGAAAAGTAAGATACAGAATGTCTGGTATCTTGTAACCACGTAATTCTCGTTTTCTAGGTATATCGGCTGGAAACCTGAGCATGCAGACTACTGGTCCAAAGGATAACTTTGTTATCATTGCTCTGGTATAACAATGCCACGCACCAAAAATTCTTGAATCTTTATAAGAGAAGAGTTCACATTAATTTCTCATGTTACAGGTGTGATGATAAGCTTGAAGATATTAATCATGCTTTGTTTCCATTTTAAGTACTTGGCTTGTTAGAGTGTAGCAAAGATTTGGTATGACTCCATTTTTTAGCATCATGAAGATTGCTGCTCATATGAATTACTCTTTACTCACGTCCCATATTGTTGGTTCTCTTGCAGAGAATGAATTTGAGAATTAGCCTAGTATTTTAAAACACTGGATGGAGTTGAAAAATCGATTGTTATGATAGGTGTTTGATATGAGGACAAAATAAAGAAAAGTGGAGGATAATGAGAGAGAAAAAGAGAGAATGAATGGTGCATTTGAAAATTCAAATTATCTTGATGGGTATTATAGTTATTTCAAAGTAAAATGGGAAAGGTAAAGGTTGAGGGGATAAACTGAAGGGATTAAATCACTATTCTTATTACCAAGCAACCAAAAATAAGACAACCCTAGTGGACAGCAACAAAAAATGAAATCAACCTATTCAAAGCAAAGTTCCATTTCAAGCTTTTATCTATATACTACTAACATGTCATGATGATGATTTTCTTTTTGTTTGAGTGGTGTTATTGGCACACCTCCACTTACTCTTGTTTATAATTTTATCCCTAACTAAAATTATTGCTCCACACCCACATCCTCAGCCAAATACAACATAAACAAGGATGGTAAAATTCAGATCTAGGTTCAAATTTGGCCTTCCCAATTCCGGACCTAGATGACAAATCATCTTACCAGATCCGGGTGTAAACTCAAATTTTTTCACTCAAAGTCCAATCGGAGTTCAACAAAAAACAATATGAGTTTCTAGATTGCGGGTATTAAACTTGGTAATTGGATGAAGGTTGAAACAATGGACTTCATGGATGTCACTTTCGGGCTCTTTTTGAATTGTAGAACTAGAAAAATAGTAGGAAGAATTCAGGGGATCTCAACTAAATTTGCTTATTTCAATAAAAAAATTTAACAATTACATTGATATTATGTGTTAAAATGCTGCATTTGGCTATTCACAACAACAAAAAATTTAATAATTACCAAAATAAGTAAAATCAAGATATCAAAAAAGAAATACATAAAAAGGAAAAAAACTTACTTTTATTGTTCAGGTTGCAGCTAAGGTGGCGATGGATGTTTAATTACAGTGAGAAATTTGACTGACGGGAAAAGGTTAGCGACTAGATGAGATTAAATTTGACAGCGACGGAGCTTGGTTTTGTTCGTTATTCTTGATGATAATGGATGATGGACTGCTGATGAATTAAATTGATGATGTATTGATGGAACATTGAATTGATATTAGGGGTTGGAAATGAGGAAGATGAAGATTGAGGTGGTGAGAGTACGTGGCGTTGTTCTACCAAATCGATGCAGAATTGAATCTACCTTAGGGACTAGATCTGGCTTAGAACAAATCAATATCTCGAACGTTCTGGTTTCCACCCGATATATCTATGAGATCAAAACCTAAAACGAGTTCTTTTAAGGTTATAAACCCCAAAATAGACTTTTCCTTAGTCTTTAAACAGGGTACCAAACCTTTTAAGAAATCATCATAAGTTTTCTGATGCACAGGATCCTTGCTTGAAGACAAGTGCAGAGCATACTTTCTTAAGTTTTCAAAATGAACAAATTTAATTCTTTAATTTGTTTCTTTTGCTTAGAACTTCATTTGCAAAGAGAGAGAAGAGAATTTAGAAAGTCATAGCTTATGAGAACACATGAGTTTTATTTCTGAAAACTTTTTATCCTACAAGTGAGAGGAGAATCCTTTATATAGGAGAATTCTCATGAAGATAGGACAAGACCCCTATCCTTTATTATGGGACGTCATTACAAAATGACAAAGTGAGGATTACTAATTATACAGGACAAAAGCATAAAGCAAAGCACACCTATGACAACAAGGCAAAGAGGGAAGGTTCATGACAATAAGACAAAGAGGGAAGGTTCATGATAATGAGACAAAGAGGGAAGGTTTATAACAACAAGGCAAACTACTTTTATGGAGAGTGAAGGTTCATGTATTCGTCTTCAGAGGAGTTTTCGATTGCACATGGGTCATCGTCATGGGTTGGTGGGCAAAAGGTCTTAGAGAGCTTTGGGTGCTTGCAAGTGGGACCGCGGCAAGGTGGATAAGGGCATTTTCATCTTTATCCTGGTCTAGGTGATGTCTGAGTAGCCTTATCTGCTTTTGAAGGTTTGGGTGGTTGTGAAGATGATGGTTGTGATGAGGATCCTAGTTTACGCATGGATGGTTAGGGAAACTGCTGGAGATGTTGACTTAAAGGAAGAAATTCTTCCCATGGGTGTTGGGAGTCTTGGTAAAGAAAGTCTATGTAATTTGAATTTTCTTCTTTGATGATGATTACAGTAGACTTTGGTTTGATATAGCGGATGGAGTGGGGATCATGATGAGGTCATGTTGTAGGCGTAAGAAGGTGTAAAAGATATCTCTGTATGGCGGAGTCTGGTGGTTTAGTTGACAGAGGTAGTTGTGTATGGTGGTTTGGATTTCATTGTCAATGACAACTGGGTATGGTACAGTAAACCATTTATAAACTTGGTCTTAAGACCAAAAAAGATTTGTATCTGGATACTAGAAGTATGACCTATGGATGATAAATACTGAGGTAAACAGTCGTGCTTCTGAAGCAGGCATACGTTCAAGATTATAAATTTCTAATAGCTGCTATAGCTTCTTTCTCCACCATGGTATAGGGGAAAACCATTCAAGTAGTGTCCAAAGGAGAGAGGTGGCTTTGTTGAGGTTAAGGAGATGGTCTAGAGTGGGAGTGATGGGTAGGATGAGTTTGGTGGCATAAAGAACAGTTAGGCACTATAGATACCATAACTCATCTTCAGTGATATCTTTAGATGGGTCAAATATGTAGCAATGGTGTTTTTCTTGGTAGATAACATGATTCCATGACTTTGGACAATATCATAAAACTGAGTCAACAACTGGTGATGTTCTTCATGTGATCCTGAAAAAAGTAAGATATCATCAATGTAAATTAATGCATAATGCAGGAGAGACTGAAAGATTTTGATCATGGATTTTTGGAATATGGATGGGGCTGAGACCGAAGGGTAAGATTGTCCATTGTAAGTGGGCATTGGGGATACAAAAGCTAGTTTTGTATCGTTCAGAGGGTTCAATGCCTACTTGCCAAAAACCAGATTTTAAATCAAATTTTGAAAAGATCTGGGCATTTTTGAGAAAAGTAAACATGCTTTGCCTTCGGGGCAAGGGAAACTTGTCGTCTTGCAAAAACATGTTTAATGGCTGATAGTCAATGACTAAGCGTTTCTTTCCACGGACAATATCATAATGCTTTTCAACATAAAAGGCTTGGCAAGCCCATTGAGAATTTGTGGGCTCAATTATAACTTGGGCTAACAATTGTGAACATCACTGTTAGGCTAGGAGTAAGTTAGAAGGACTTATTTCTGGATGGGTAGCTTCGGTTAGATTAATATCTTCATTTAGTTTGAAAGGTAACTTAATGAAGAAGGACTTATTTTTCCAAAATAGGTTTGGATGGGTAAACTGAGAATGAGACTCTGGACACAAACACAAGAGTTTGGTTGAAATATCCTGGTAGGGCTGGGGTGTGTTAGATAGGTTGTAAAGTTTCAAAATGTTTGTGAAAGGTTTAAACATGGACTTGACTCGGATTCTAATGGGAATGATTTGGAGATGTTTGATCTGGTAAGGATGTCAAAGCCTATTTAACCAATAATTTTTGTCCAAATGACGCAGTTTAGGAAAATTTGAACACCAATGGGTTTTTGGGTAATCAAAAAAGTGGTGAACAATTTGCCGTTGACAGCATTGAAATGTTCCTCATATTCTGTCGAATATTCTGGTGGAAGAATATACGGATTCAACATGCTGCGTTGGGCTCCAGTGTCTATGAGACCAATTCCTGGAATGGGCCTTTGGAAGTTAGAGGGCAAGATCTGGAGTTTAATGGAAGGTATAGGAACAGTAGTATCAAGGGACAATAATTGTTGGTAAAAAATCACTTGGGACTGATCACTGTCTAAGTCATCAGAGAAATTCTGTAGTGAGAATACGGTTTCATCATTGGGTTCATCTTGCTCAGAGAAATAAAATTCCAGTTCATCCTTTTCTAGGCAATAATCTGTAGTGGCTTAGAGATGCTCAATTAGGTGAATGGATTTCTCCCTTTTATTAGGACAATCTTTGGCATACCTTCCCTGAGCAGTGGGTCGCGGTTTTAAACAATTCTAGTTCTAGAATTCGATCTTACAGACTAAATCGATTAGGGTCACGTCAATTCTGTAGTGCGAATACGGTTTCATCATTGGGTTTATCTTGCTCAGAGAAATAAAATTCCAGTTCATCCTTTTCTAGGCAATAATTTGTAGTGGCTTAGATATGCTCAACTAGGTGAATGGATTTCTCCCTTTTATTAGGACAATCTTTGGCATACCTTCCCTGAGCAGTGGGTCGCAGTTTTAAACAATTCTAGTTCTAGAATTCGATCTTACAGACTAAATCGATTAGGGTCACGTCAATTCTTCACAAGGTTCATATCACCAATGTTCTCTAGAATAATTAGAATATTTCTAACATGTTCAACATGGCTAATCTATTTGAATATCATTTAGATGATGAGGAGTTGTATGAGACTAACTTGAGGATTTGTTCTTTTCCATGTGATAGGGACTGATGTAGGATGGTTGCGTATGATGAGAAAGGTAATTTTTTGAAATTATAATTTGGACTACATGTGTTTATTTTAGGCATATAATATATCGTTTCAAAGCTTGTAATGAGACGAACCAAATTTATAATTGTTTATGTCATTTTGCCTTATTGTTAAGGTGAAAATTTCTATAAAAATTCATTGAATTTAAATGAAACAATAGTTTAATCTTAAAGTTTTGGCCTTACGAATCTATTTCTTTTCATTTGAAAGAAATATAAAAGATAAAAAGCTAATGATGTGATTGCAAAGTTCTAATTATATTACATGAAGCTAAAGCCTAGATTTGTTTCTTTCTATTTCATTTCAAATTTCTAACTATTAATGTTAGCTATCCTCTATTTTTATTTTTACTACTATCATTGCTTATTTGTTTGAATACTGATGAAAATTTGTACATTTTAAAGCTTTAGCATGAATTTATGCAAATGGGTTGTCTTTAGATTTCAAATCTCTATTTTCTTCCTTTCATTTTTATTATTTCTTCGTATAATTTGTCTAATTTTCATGTGATTTTTTTCTTAAAATATTTGATTCTCATATGGGTTTCTCTCAATATTTTTGTCATTTGTTAATTTATCTAAAATTGGTTCTAGTTAGTTGTAAAAAAAATCTTAGATTCAAGCTTACTTGAGTTGATTAATCTTTGTTAATGATTGCAATTTCGTAATATTCCTTTAGATAAGGAGCGTGGGCATTCTCATTGTGTACGTGGGTGGCTCTACCTCTGCCTCTTTCTTTATATTAATAGAGTAATGCTATAGCCACAAATTCTTATACAAACCCATGTGGCGTTAATTTATTAATTGGATTTAATATCTTTTGGCCAACATTATTATTTCCACTGGTATCAGAGCCACACCTAACGCCGAGGTGGTATCATTAGTAATTTGAATAATCTTTTATGATCTCCTAGAAGAAGATTCATTCACCATGGAAACAAATACATCTTCAGCTTCTACATCATCTTCATCTCATATTTCTCTTTCTTCTACTCTCTCTCTCCCCAAATCATGCTCTAAACACATAACCTCCAAAATTGAGAATATTGTGGAATATTCTTATATTCCAGAATCTGCTCAAGTCACTGAGTCCCAGTTTCCCCTCATGAGTCCTTACAATCTCTACAAATAGAAAACTTCTTTCACTCGAAGTATTCGAACTCTTATCTTAACTAAAAGACCACTCCCAAAAGAATATATTTAGTCTTCTAGACTGGATCATAAGCCTCACAGAGTGAACAATATGTCACTATGGAAATGCCTTCAGATCTCTCCCTCGTGAGTTACAACCCGAGAGAAAACTCACAACTACAAATATGAGCATAGCTGATATCTCTCTAGGAAAGATTTTTCAAATGGCCATGTTTATCTCTTGATAAGATTTGTGAATAGAAAGAATTCTTCAAAGATCTCATGGAAGACAAAAAACCTTGTCTAAAGCTTGTCGAAAACCTCATCTCAAGATAGCATGTAAAGATGAAAAGAAGTGTATTTGTTCGCCTAAAAAGAAAAAACACTTTCAGAAAAACTTCCACAAAAAATCATCCTCCAAAAAACCTTTTCGGTATTTCAGAAAGAAAAAATCCAACCGTTGTTTCATTTGTAAGAAACGCGGTCACTTTGCTCAACAATGTCCTCACAAATCGGCCAAAGTTGTTCGTCTTATCCAACATCTTCAACATTCTTTGCTGTTATCTGAGAATGAGGATGTCGAATCCAAGTTTTTCAGAATAGTCAACATAAGATGACCAAACTGCCTTTCTTAATCATGTTTCAATCATCTCTATAGTGCAGACTATTAATCATGTTTCCACTATTCCTTGACCTTCTCTCAAGATATCCATCCTTCCTTCCAAATTCCATAAACCTATTCCTGTTATTGGGTTTATTGACATTGGTGCAGCTACCAGTATGATTGATCTTTCTGTTCTTCCATCAAACTGTTGGGAACCTCATTCCAAGCTTTTCAGAGTAGTTAATGATGAAACTTTTGAAACCACCTTGATTACCAAAAAACCCATTGGTATTCAATTCTTTCCAAATTGCATCATTTGGAAAAAGATTGTAGCTTCCAAACTCCCCGATGAAGATTTGCTCATAGGTTTTGACATTCTTCATCTGGTTAAAAACTTATTCCTCACTAGTTCTGGAGTTCGCTACAAATAGATGTTCGTGCCTTATCTATACACTTTCTAAAACATCATCTCTATATAGTCAAATCTCACAAAAGTTCTTAGAATTCTATCCAGAATGAACAATTTTTGGAAAAATGAACAATTTTTCATTCACCTTCCTTTTAAACTCAATGAAAACATCAACCCTACTAAAGTTTCACACCTGAGTATGTCTCATTCCGACCTCTTGCTTGCTAAACAAGAATGTTCTCAGTTACTTCAACAAGGTCTTATTGAGTCTATTGATTCAGATTGGGCTTGTCAAGCCTTTTATCTTGAAAAACGATCTGAATTAGTTCGTGGAAAAAAGAGATTAGTAATTGATTACCAGTCACTCAATTCTTTTCTTAAAGATGATAAGTTTCCTCTTCTAAAAATCCAAACCTTGGTTGTCCATCTCTAAGGGGCTCGTATCTTCTCTAAGTTCGATTTGAAAGCTGGTTTTTGGCAACTTGGTATTTCACCAATTGATCGTCACAAAACTACCTTCTGCATCCCTGATGCCCATTACTAATCGACAGTCATGCCTTTTGATCTCAAAGTCACTCCCTCCTTATTTCAAAAAGCCATGACAAAAATCTTTAGTCCTATTCTCCATCATGCGTTGGTCTACATTGATGATATTTTGTTAGACCATGAAAGCCACCAGAAGCTCTTTTTGGATTTCTTTCACATTGTGCAGGCACATGGCATCATACTTTTCGAAAAGAAAAGCTGCATAGGAAAAGAATCTATTGACTTTCTTGGAATGGTGATTAAAGACGGCCAGTATCAGCCTGGTCCCCATATTGCAATCGAATTACTAAAGTTCCAGGACACACATCTCAATAGAAAGCAGATACAACAATTCCTCGGGATTGTTAACTATTTCCATGATTTTATCCCAAAGTTGCAATCCACACCAGCTAGTTGTCTCGCATGCATAAGAAACAGTGCCCTCCCTGGGGCCCTGCTCAGACAGAAGCTATCAAGCAGCTAAAGGTGATAGTCCAATCACCTCCTCCACTCTGAATTCCCACAAATGGACAACGCATCCCCCAGACTGATGCCAGCGATGATTATTGGAGTGCCATTCTTATCGAAGACATCAATGGCGTGCGTCATTTCTGTGCACATGCAAGTGGACAATTCAAAGACTCTGAAAAGAACTACCATGTGATCTACAAAGAAATTTTAGCAGTCAAGTATGGAATTAAAAAATTTGAATTCCATCTCATCAGCCACAAATTCCTCATCAACATGGATAATTCTTCTTTTCCTCGAATCTTTGACTTTAAGAACAAATTGCTACTTGACAAGCAATTACTTATGAATTTCAGATTTGGTATTTGGTGGATAAGTGTATATCGGCTGGAAACCAATGGATGCGGACTATTAACCTGTTCTAAGCCAGGTTTAGGTCCAATGGACGATCTTGCAACGTAATTCCTAGGTAGATTTGTCTACCTTTCACGGCTTAGACAAAATGCCAGAACAAGAAGCTAACATGTGGATGACAACCTTCATCGTCCACAGGCCTTATTTTTAACATCCAGAAACATGAGACTACTGGACACAGGACATGGCATATGAGTGGAAAACTTACTCTCATCCTTATACCTTCATCCATGATACAACAGTCACTTCAGACCTCAAAGCGTATCTCATGGAACTCAACAATGTTCCTCCACCTGCCACAAATATTCACCACACCTCCATTGGACCATCACACACCCTTGAAATAATCCCAAAAACACAAGGTTGTACTCCAGGTTCAAGTTCCAGGTTCAAGTTCAAGTCCTCAAGGAATCCTTGTTATGGAACAACATGCTGACTACACAAATGTCTTATTCCAAGATGCCCAGGACCCATGGGAAGACTTTTAGTCCCTCCTTCCTACTAATACTCCCCATTCTTCTTCACAACACATGTCTGAAGCTGATGAAGAAAAGTACCAGCAAGGTGAGTCGTATCTCGACAAAAGACAAAGGCGTCAGCACAAGCGACAATATGAGAAAGCAATAGGAGATGTGTCACCATCGCGTTATCCATCCACGCCATAATGACAATTTGTCGCTCTCTCACAACTTTTGATGCAACCCATGTGACTCCCGTTTGTCTTTTGTTAAAGTCCTTGTACGTATGTTAAAGTCCTTGTCAGTATGCTTTACTTTTGTTAAAGTCCTTGTAAGTATGCTTCCCCTTTAGTCTTGATTGGCTTGCTTTACTTTCAAAAAAGGTGTGCTATGTGTCATGATCATTCGAGAGGTCCTGTTCTCAATGATCCTTTATATAAAGCACCTATGGTCTCAGTTGTAAGGGAGCCAATTCGAAAAATAAAATGCTTAAGTTTCACAATTATGTTTCCTTAAACCTTTCTCTCTCTTCTAGGACTCAAAGAAATTATTTGAGTTACAAATGATATGCTCACCTCCAAATTTCTAAACTGAGTATGCTCTGCGCTTGCCTCACGTTTGAGGATCCTGTGCAACAGAAAGGTCCTGTTTTATCCTCCAAAACTGATTTTTATCCAACAAAATTGTTTCCTCACAACGTTCACACTTTTTAAAGGCCATGAGTGCCGTGTTTTCGGGTGGTATCGTGAAAAACTCTTGTAACTAAATGAATTTTGGATTTGGTATTTGGTGGATAAGTGTATATCGGCTGGAAACCAATGGATGCAGACTATTAATCGGTTCTAAGCCAGGTTTGGGTCCAAAGGACGATCTTGCATCGTCATTCCTAGGTAGAACAACGCCACGTACAACGTACCCACTGGTAGCACAAGATCCTTAAATGTAAGGCAAGCGCAGAGCATACTCAGTTTAGAAATTTGGAGGTGACTGTATCATTTGTAACTCAAATAAAGAAATTATTTGAGTTACAAATGATACGCTCACATCCAAATTTCTAAATTGAGCAGCGCTTGCCTCACGTTTGAGGATCCTGTGCAACATAAAGGTCATAAAAGGCCACCAAAACCTCATTCCAAACTTCCTTACCCGTCCAGCTATAAATAAACTCGCACTCATCTCCTCAATTCAAACCATTCCAGTTATAGCCATGAATTGCCAACTTCCCTTCAAAGCTCTTAACCAAAGAAATTTCCCTATGAAGATCTCTTTCCAATCGGTATAGCAATTGCAAGATTTTGCAAAGAAGTTTCTCTACCGGTTTTTCTTTAATGTTCAATCCAAAAAATCTAACCGATTTCCTAATCTTTGCATGGAGCAATTGTTTCTCACAGGCCTCACTCTGTCCTCTCTAGTAGTCTCTAAAGATGAGCTTTGGTATATGTGGTGTCTCACCACCTTTTATGCTACAAAGCTAGTT
This sequence comes from Citrus glauca, assembly GCA_029633175.1. Classification (NCBI taxonomy): domain Eukaryota; kingdom Viridiplantae; phylum Streptophyta; class Magnoliopsida; order Sapindales; family Rutaceae; genus Citrus; species Citrus glauca. The sequence goes on along the minus strand of JAQOOD010000002.1, from coordinate 22,290,244 downwards.
TTTCTTATCAAACCAGTCCTGACTCACCTTACTCCAGAGTTCTCCCCTCACTTGGTGGCGCCAGCAACTCCAATATTTGTCTACCTTTCACGAATTAGACAAAATGCCAGAACAAAAAGCTAACATGTGGACTACAACTTTCATCGTCCACAGGCCTTATTTCCAACATCCAAAAACACGGGACTACTGGACACGGGACATGGCTTATGAATGGAAAACTTACTCTCATCCTTATAACTTCATCCATGATACAACAGTCACTTCCGCCCTTAAATCCTATCACATGGAACTTAACAATGTTCCTCCACCTGCCACAAATATTCACCACACCTCCATTGGACCATTACACACCCTTGAAATCATCCAAAAAACACAAGGCTGTACTTCAGGTTCAAGTTCAAGTCCAAGTCCTCAAGGAATCCTTATTATGGAACAACATCCTGACTACACGAATGTCTTATTCCAAGACAACCAGGACCCCCGGGAAGACTTTCAATCCCTTCTTCATACTGATACTCCCCATTAAACCTCACGACACATGTTTGAAGCTGATGAAGACAAGTGCCAGCAAGCTGAGAAATATCTCAACCAAAAACAAAGACGTCAGCACAAGCGACAATATGAGAAAGGAACAGGAGACGTGTCACCATCGTATTATCCATCCACTCCATAATGACACTTTGTCGCTCTCACACAACTTTTGATGCAATAACCCATGAGATTCCCGTTTGTCTTTTGTTAAAGTTTTGTACGCGTGCTTTACTTTTGTTAAAGTCCTTGTGAGTGTGCTTTCCTTTTGTTAAAGTCCTTGTACGTGTGCTTTGCTTTTGTTAAAGTCCTTGTAAGTATGCTTGCCTTTTGTAAAAGTCCTGATTGGCTTGCTCTGCTTTCAAAAAAGGTGTGCTGTGTGATATGATCATTGGAGAGGTCCTGTTCTCCATGATCCTCTATACAAAGCACCTTGGTCTCAGTTGTAAGGGAGCCAATTCGAAAAATAAAAAACTTAAGTTTCGTCATTATGTTTCCCTGAACCTCTCTCTCTCTTCTAGGACTCAAAGAAATTATTTGAGTTAAAAATGATACGCTCACCTCCAAATTTCTAAATTGAGTATGCTCTGCGCTTGCCTCACGTTTGAGGGTCCTCTGCGTCAGAAAGGTCCTGTTTTATCCTCCAAAACCGATTTTTATCCAATAACATTATTTTCTCACAACGTTCACCCTTTTTAAAGGCCCTGAGTGCAGTGTTTTCGAGTGGTATCGAGAAAAATTGTTTTAAATGAATTTCAAATTTGGTATTTGGTGGATAAGTATATATCGATTGGAAACCAGAACATGAGGGATATTGATCTGTTCTAACCCAGATCTGGTCCCTAAGGCAAATTCAGTTCTGCATCGATTTGGTAGAACAACGCCACGTACAACATACCCACTGGTATCAGAGCCATATCAGTTTGTACAAGAGTTTGTGGATGTATCATCACTCATATTAATATAATTGTAGTAGTTTTTGACTTATTAACTAGCATAACATTACAAATTTGTGGTCAATAATTAAATATCTGAGTAGGTTTTAACTTGCTATTATAATGGTGCTGGATTCTTGCTGAAGAAGTTAGAGTTGGAAAAGATGGCAGTTCTAAAGTTTCACCAGCAAAATCTAAGAGCAGTATTAGATCTCAGCTGCTTATCTTACTATGTTTTAACCTACGTGTATAATTTTTCAAAGTAGAGTAAAAGACAAAATTTCAAGGGTCATTGTCAAGGAACTAGAGATTTTTGCAATTTGTAAAAGCCACACTTGCTCAACAATATGGCTTCGCGTGTTTTATGACTTGTTTGGCCATATTTGAGATGTCATATATTATTGATCTTTCTTTTTCCTTTTTTAAATTTATTTCAAATGAACTATTGGCTGAGCATGGAACATACTAATTTTGTTTTACTGTTTCTACTATCATTGATAAAGCTTATGTTTTTTTTTTACTATTTGTATTGTTTTTTCTTTTCTTACTATTCTCATAGTTCATAGAAACAAAAATTGATTGTTATTTGCTATTATTTATGCTATACTTTTTACTCTTTTGCTATTATTTGTTACTGATTCTAATGTTTCTACTATTATTTGTTGTTATTTTTACTATTATCTAATATTCTTTTTGCTGTATTATTTGGTGTTTTTCTACTGATTTTGGGTAACTTTTTATTGTTATAAAACTTTTACTGTTTTTTATTATTTCTATTGCTTTTACTTTTTCACTATTTTCATTTTTTTAGAAACAAAAATTATTGTTATTTGCTATCATTTTTGCTACTTTTGCTGGTTCATACACAACAAGTGATATGAGATGGCACAATAAGAAGTGGGTAGTTATAGAAGCTATTTTTAGACATCTAGCAAATGGTGAGGCATAGAAGAATTTTTGGTAAATTGTATCCTACATTTTCAAAAGACCAGTTTAATGTGAGATTAGACTTGCCCAACTGGTATTAGAGCCAATCAAAACTTTTTGCCCACAAGCTAGAATATTGTTGTATGTTGGTGGGAAATATGGTCACTACTGGTATAACAAGCCACATACAATTATTTTCTATCTTTGAACATAATGCTTTTATTAAAATGTTGAATAGGGAGATAAAGGAAAACTTGAAACAACATGGCATCTTCATTAAACAGTACAGATAATCTTGCTCCTGTTACTCTTTCTTCAACCCTCTCACTTCCTAAATATTGTTCTAAACACCTGACTTCTAAAATAGAAAACCTTGTTAAGTATTCGTATGTCCCAGAGTTAGCCCAAATTACAGAATCCTCCATGCCCCTAATCAGCCCATAAAAGCTATACCAGAGATTTAATTCTTTCACCAGAAGTATTAGAACTCTGATCTCAACTAAGATACCTGCTCTAAAAGAATATATCCAGTCATCTCGACTGAATTATTGTGCTCTTCAAGCATCACAAGCAGAATGATATATTACTCTTGAAATCCCACCAGAGCTTGTTGCTCAGTGGAAATGGGAAGGATATACGCACCTCCACCTTGGAGGGGTTTAGTTGATTCTCACCCTCCACAGGCGAAAAGACTTACCTATCACAGGCAGATTGGCTTTATTAGAAACTCGTTTCAAGGAATACCAACATGCAGTCATAAGACCAGTCCTGACCACTCTACATGCAGGAAGTGTTCTTTTGACCTTTTACCCAAATTTTACCATGTTACCCGAGGGGGGCTATTGTGAATGATAAGCATGCCAGTCCCATATTGGCTATGTACTTGGCAATGTGTTCACTTATAAGCTTGGGCAACCCTTTGACTCTCAAGACGTCTTTTGGGCCTAGATTTAGGCCTTGGGCCCAAGTGGTATCAGAGCCTTATATTTCTAAGTATGCAGGCTATTGGTCTAAAGGATAACTAAGGTTATCATTGTTCTGGTCTAACAACGCCATGCACTTAGATGATAGAAATCATTCTCCGATATTGGTATAGGTTATGAGAGTTCAATGCCTTAAGAATCAAAGCATTAATGAATAGAAAATCTAAATCTCATGGCTTCATCATCATCCTCAGTTACTCCTCATTCTTCATCCTCTCCAGTTACTCTTTCCTCTACTCTCTCTTTACCTAAATCCTATATTAAGCAAACAACCAGTAAAATAGAAAATCTTGTTGAATATTCCTATGTTCCTAAATCTATTCAAATCAATGAATCTTCTTTACCTCTCATCAGTCCATACCACTTGTATAAAAAACCTTCGTTCACCAAAAGTATCAAAACCCTAATTTCCACCAAACGACCTTATCCTAAAGAATACATTCAGTTGTCCCTACTTGATCAGTGTACTTTGCAAGTTACTACAGCTGAACAATATATCACTCTTGCGATACCCTCAAAATTGATCTTTACATGGAAACGTGAAGGCTATACACATCTTCACCTTAGAGGTGTCCGCCTGATCCTCACTCTTCATGGGAGAAAAGGCTTACTTGTCACGGCCAGAATTGCTTTACTTAACACCAGATTTAAGCAATATCAACATGCCATCATAGGCACAGTTCTCACTACCCTCTATGCTAGAAGTGCTTTGCTTACCTTTTATCCCAATTTTAATCTATCACTTCTTGATTCCAATCTTGCTACCACTTTAAAACTTAAGATCTAGCTCCAAGGAGCTGAACAAATAACCTCAGCTAAAATAGCTACCATGCACTATCATCTTATTTATAGGCTGCAAAATCATGCTTTGGATTTGCCAACTCCGCAAACTGCAAATTCAGAGACTCTTATGATTCTTGCATAATCTGAAGAGATCCTAACCATTATTCAAATTCCAAGGCAAATTCCTCGGCAATAATTGATCAAACTCACCCATACAAATTTCTAAAAGTCATTTTTAGAAAAATTCCGATGGAACTGTTTGTCTTACTTTCAAACCACCACCCAGTTCATCCTCAAAACCGCCCATAATATCTTTTACTTATTCTTCAATGATCACTTTTGTCCACACAGATGGCTATCCGATTTACCCGGACAAAATCAATGGTCATTTTTTATAGGATGTTCCCATATGTGTGATCTAGATTGTTCTTGCCTAGAAGAAGAAGAAGATGATGATGATCTTAATAGGTGTCCCAGGAGGGATAAAAAGAAAAGTCACAAGCTAGATCCATGTCACAAAAAGCCTCCTTTACCCCCAGAGGATCTATATAGTCTGATGCCTTTACCTATTTACAGGAAAGGTTTAAGGTTTATACAAAATGAGTATAAACAAAGATCATGCAAACAAGAAACAATCTCGCTCTCATCCTATGCTAGGCTGGTCCAACCTTGCATGATGTTTTCATCAAGCTCTTACCAAGAACAGTTTCTTCCTTTGGAAAAACAAATTGATCTACAGACAAAGGTCACCACAAAACCTTTTGTCAATTCTCCTGTTACACCAAATGGCTAGCTGGAAGAACCAAAACCTTTTGAAGCTATTCTAAACTGGCGAATCTCTTGATGACCCCAAGTTAAGCAAACTGACACAAAGGTTGATAGAATAACAACCCAGCTTGAGCAAATATATTTTGACATGCAAAATCGAGTCTCTCAACTTGATTCAAATCTTCGGTCAGTGATTCAAAATAAATATTGGGGTTCTGAATTCAACTAAAAAGAGGCAGAGATTAGGCAGTTAAAAGCTGAACTTGCCAGGATTGATGCTGACAAACAACAACCTTCATTGTTTGCAAAATCCCCTGCTTTAGCCTTACACACCCCAACTTTCAGCACTTACCAGCCTTTCTACACACCATCTAACTCACGACAACCTATAGATTATGCCAAATTCTTTGGCTTGTCTCATCTCAAGCATGCTTCAAGTCATGCTCCTTCAAAACCACAGACCAAACCTCATAAGTCTGAACCACCTCCAACTTACCACCAACCCTTTGATCCACAGTCTTCTCCAGAACCACAATCTACTTAGAAGAACAAAGAACCTACACACAAATACTCATCCCAAGTTCTACCACATCTTTTAGAATCAGATGAAACTTCTCCATCCCAAACAGAAGAAATCTTTACAGATGAAAATTTTTTTCTACTTTAGATTCTGAAAAAGAATTAGCAGATGATTCCAAACTCCTCATGGTCCAGCCATCAACAGGATCAAATGAACCTTCCCCATCCTCTCCTCCTCAAACACCTATAATTGAGAAAGCAGATTCTGATACCAATCCTACACCTCATCAAGAAAATTCTCCTCCTAAACCTTTCAATGGCCCTTGGTTTACTTTTGACGACATTTCAAGATTAAAATGGCCAACCAGATTTCAGAAATTTTATGCTTGGATTGATGTCCAAATGCTCAGAACTGGAGCAACAACCCAAACAGTCCTTAAGGAGTTCAGTTCTCGTTTCACGAGATCTTTAAGAGATTGGTTTGAAAGTCTAGGTCTGTACAAACAACACCAGGTGATTCAAGCTAAGATTTCAGAAGTCCTAGGAGTAATTTATGAGCATTTCCTTGGGGAAGCAATAACTGCTAACGAAAAAACCAAAAGAGAATTCCATTTAATGAAGTGCTGTGTCTACAATGTATTACAAGGTCAACGGCTTTAATGACCCTTCGTTAAAGAATGTCTTTGTAGCATCTCACCCCAAAGAAATTCAACCAGAACTTCAGAGACAGTTCACATTCCATCAGCTGGACATAGCCAACCTCTTATTGAGAAAAATCTATCAGTTAGCCATCAATTGTCTAGAAAGACTTTGTGAACAGAAGGAATTTTTCAAAGACCTTATTGAAAACAAGCAACCTTTCAAAAAGTGCTTGTAAAAAGCCTCACATCTCCATTAAGTGTAAAATTGAAAAAGAAATCCCATTTCTGAAAATTCAAAAATTCTGAAAAGAAAAGCCAAACACCCCCAGATCCAAAAAAACCTTATTGTTTTTTAGAAAAAAGAACCCTGACCAGTCCTCTAAATCCAAAAGCAGTCGTTGTTTATTTTTAAAAAGAAAGGCCATTTCATGAGGAATTATCCAAACAAACCTGCAAAATCAGTCAGGCTTATTGAGCATCTTCAAGATTCCATGTCACTTTCAGAAAGTGACGATGTCAAATCCTTCTTCTCTGAACAAGAGAATGATGATGAACAAACAGCTTTTGTTCTTGCTGAAACAAAAGATCATTATGAATCAGAAAATGTTTCTGTAATCTAAACTGTACAATAGATTCAGAAAGTCCAACCAACAATTCCTATCCCTTCAATCAAAATTCACCTTCTCTCCGAAAAAATTGAAAAACCAGTTCCCATAATCAGTTTTGTTGATACTAGAGCTCAGAAGAATATGCTTAAACCTTTAATCCTTCTATCCTATTTTTGGGAAAAGCATACAAAATATTTCAAGGCTGCCAATGGAGAATTGTTTCATACAGACTTAATTACCAAAAAATCCATTGGTGTTCAATTCTTTCCAGGATGTGTCCTTTGGACCAAGCTTGTTCGGTCCAATCTTCCTGAAAAAAGACCTTTTAATCAAGTTTAATGTCCTTCACATGGTTAAAAAACTCCATATAATAGCTTTAGGAATCCGTTATAAATAGATATTTAAACCTTATACAGATTCCCTAAAATTGTTCTTCATCTCTAGCTCTCCTCCTTCTTATGATCCTCTTCAATCTCGTTTTCTTCTTCACTGTCCAGAACGTCATAGTCAATTTCTTCATCTGCCCCTCTCTGGAAAAATGAAAACTTCTTCATTAAGCTTCTTTTTAAGCTTAACGAAGACATTAACTAATGAGAACCATCAAGGGAATACCATTAAAGATTCAAGTAATCCTTTGCACATTTATGGAGGCCCAATTATAAGAGCTAGAGCCAAAAAGATACAAGCTGCATTAAATGGATTAATTGAGAAAATATGGATTGAAAATGCAATTCAAGATGGAAGACATCATGAATTGGGATTGGAGAGAAGACAAGGCATTGTGGGCATTATTCAAGCTATTGGGCGGCCAAATACACAATTTGGATCAAATGCAGAAAGGGAAAATTTAGAAAGATAATTAAGTTAGCTTTCCAATGCATTTTACAGAGCTGATTTGGAGTTCTCCAGAAGGAGTTATGATCAATTTATTTCATCTTGTTCAGGCTTGGGAATTCAAACGACTCCTTTGATTATTCGACTTCATTTATGTGTTTTGTGTCAAGTTTATCAATGTGTTAGGTAAGTCTATCATTAATAATAGTGAGTTGGTGAAGGCTTTTAAAGCACCCTTTGGCAAACCTATACTTGGAGGGTTGTTCCAATGTTTCTTTTAGCCTATTTAAACTTAGCAACATTGCTATGTATGATGATTAAGAGATTAATATTATTTAAATTTGAAAGATCATTCTTTCTTTGGTTCTTTTGAGAACTAGTGAACTTGTCAAGAATTTGCATTCTTGTGGCGTTCCAAATTTAGACTTATCATTCACATTCTCATCTATTTCTTGAGTGTGGCATCAATATCATTCTCTATACCTTTGGTTCATGCTTTTCTTAAGCATTGGGTCAATGTTTTGTTTGTCATAAATTTGTTTAGAACTTTCTTGGAAAGTTGAAACTACAATTTAAGTGTGAGTTTCAAAGTTTCATTTTGAAATTCGTAACATTTGGTATCAGGTTTCTAATCAGGTTTGAATGCCTTATTTATTTTTATTATCAAAAAGAAAAAAGAAAAGAAAGAAAAAAAGAGAGAAAAAAAGTACAAAAAAAAACATAACAAAAGGATTCAAGTATTTCTACTTTCATCAAATTGAATTTTAGTTATTCATTTTCCTTGACATAGTTTACACACATATCAATTGTGTTGCTTTGCTTGCTTGCTTTCCTTTCTTCAATTTTCTTTTTCATTGTTTGTGTCCTCTTAATTTCTTTTCTTTGTTAGTGTGCTGGACTGTCATATTTGTTGTGCCACTTGGGTTTTTTTCTTGATTTTTTTATTTAGTTTAATAAAGAACTGAAAGAGAGAATTAACTGTGGTAAAAAAACAAAAGTTTGTGGATCATTAGAGAGAAAAAGCCAATTTGTGTTTTAAACACGAGAGTTAAGTGACATCAAATTGAGTGAAACACGTGAGGGAGTGTTGTGAGGTCCTTTTGCTAATAAAGAGAATACGTGGGGTTGTTCTACCCCCGTGATGCGTTCCTTAGCAATCTAAGGAACGCATTGATCAAGTGGATCAACACCACCACTGAGTTGTATGATGTTTTCATCTACTTCTTCAGACTACTCTTCTTCATTTCCTCCTCTAGACACCCACACAGATTCCCAACGCAATGTTGTGTCCAAACCCTTTATCCCTTCAGCCATAACCTCTACAGGACACCTTGAACCCCCTAAACCTTTTGAATCAGTCCTCAACTGGCAAACCCAAAATGCCAGAGCACAAAATGATACTTTGGTGAACATCAATTCCAAAGTTGAAAAAATCAGTTTACGAACTGAAAAGCTTGATACCATAAAAGAGAGAGAGTACGTGGCTTATGATCTCTCAGTGCAAACCAGACTAACGCCCATTCGGGTTCGCCTCTGGAATTTACGTCGAGAGTTTCCCACCTCTATACCTCTTGGATTAAAACTTAAAACAAGTTCTTTCAAGGTTATAAAACCCAAAACAGACTTCTCTTTAGTCTTTAAAACAGGGTACCAAACCATTTAAGAAATTGCCATAAGTTTTCTGATGCACAGGATCCTTCCTTGAAGGCAAGTGCAGAGCATACTTCCTTAAGTTTTCAAAATGAACAAATTTAATTCTTTGAATCATTTCTTTCACTTAAAACTTCATTTGCAGAGAGAGAGAAGAGTTTAGAACTTCATGAGGAGAGAAAGGCACACGAGAGTTTATTGCTTTCAAACTTCTTCATATGAATATCTTTTACAAGGGGGGCTAAGCTCTTTATATAGGAGAGCTCTTGAAGATAGGACATGACCCCTATCTTTTACAACAGTAAAAGTAAGATAAAACTACAATACAAGAGTAAAGGTACAGCCAAGCAACATTATTACATCAAGACAAAATCCATAACATGAGGCCAAAAAGAAAATGCATACGTCGAGACAAAAAGGGAAATTACTTACAACAAGACAAGAAAGGAAAATGCATGGCAATAAGACAAAATGCAGGGAAGGTTCAAGGAAAGTGCATGAGTCAAGACAAGATGGAAAAGTTCATGGAACGAGACAAGGGGAGAAATTTCCTGGAAGAAGACAAAAGGGAAGGTGTATGCAAGGAGACAAGATGGGAAATTTCCTACAACAAGACAAGAGAGGAAATTTCATGCATGGAGACAAAAGAGGAAATTTCATGCATAAAGACAAAATACTTTATCGGGAGTGAAGGTTCATGTAGTCGTCTTCAGAGTCACTTTCTGTCACATTAGGGTCGTCATCAGAAGGTGGTGGAAAAAAGGTCTTGGAAAGTCGTGGATTCTTGCAGGAGGGACCACTGCATGGTGGATGTGGACAGTAGAATTCATACACTGGTTTGGAGGATGTCGGAGAAGCTTTTGGTGATGTTTGGGTAGCCTTATCTTTTTTGGAAGGTTTGGGTGGTTGTGATGGTGGTGGTTGGAAGAAAGAGCCTGGTTCATGCATGGATGATTGGGGAAACTATTGGAGATGTTGGCTGAGAGGAAGAAAGTCTTACCATGGGTCCTGTGAGTCTTGGTAGAGGAAGTCAGTATAATTTGGTTTTTCCTCTTTGATGATGGTGCCGGTGGGTTTTGGGTGTGATATAGTGGATGGAGTGGGGATCATAATGACGTCATGTTGTGGGCCTAAGGAGGTGTGGGAGATATCTCTGTGTGGTGGAGTTTGGTGGTTGAGTTGGCAGAGATAATTGTGCAGGGTGGTTTGGATTTCATTTTCAATGACAGCTGGGTGTGATGCAGTAAACCATTCATACACCTGATCTTGGGTCCAGAAAAGCTTTGTATCTGGATGCTGAAAATTTGGCCTATGGATGATGAAGACTGAAGTGAACAGGCGAGCTTCTGAAGCCGGCATTCTTTCCAGGTGGTAAATCTCTGATAGTTGCTGCAGTTTCTTTCTCCACCATGGAATAGGAGAAAACCATTTAAGTAAAGTCCAGGTGAGGGAGGTGGCTTTGTCCGGGTTGAGGAGATGTTCCAAAGTTGGACTGATTGGCAGGATCAACTTGGTGGCATATAAAACAGTTAGGCACCATATGTACCATAACTTATCTTCAGTGATCTTCCTGGAAGGGTCAAGGGTGAGACCTGTAAGAAATAAGTTTTCTGGGTGGAAGGTAGAAAATGGAAAGGAGTCTGCCATGAGGTAGGCTTTCATAAAAAAGCGAAAAACAGCTTTGCGGGCAAAGTCCTAGATGGCAAAGATAGAGGAGAAAGTTTTGTTAAGGGAAAAGCTTTTCTTGGTGAGGGCTTCTGGAGGAAGGGAAGTGGCCATGGAGATAACTGGGAAGTGGTAGGTTGTGGAAAAAACGGTGAGAAGTTTGTCTGGTTTGGAGAGTCGGGAAAGCATATCAGGGATAAGGTTCTGGGACCCCTTTATATGCTTAACTGAAAAGTCATACTTGGAATACCAATATTTTAACATGAGCAACATTTTTTCAGGAACAGTTTTACCTTGGAAAGTGAGAATATTGGGGAAGGCTGAACTGTCCATTCGGATGAGAAAATGGTGTCCAATCAAATGATACTCAAATTTCTTGATGCCATTCTTGACCGCTAAGATTTCTTTGAACACACTGTGGTAATGCTTTTGTGTGTCAGAGAAATATCCACTAGCGTAGGCAATAAAGCTTTCTTTTCCATTGAGTTCTACGAGGAGAATGGCACCTCATGATTCATCACTGGTATCTGTCTGTAGTATGCGCTTGCCATCTGCAATCAACTTTAATGGAGGCGGATTTTGCGCAATCTGCTTTAATGTAGTGACAGCAACGGTGTAGTTCTCATTCCACTCTGGGGGTTTCTTTTTCAATAAAGCTGAAAGATGTCGAGTGTGTTGGTCCACATGGGGGATAAAATCACGGATGTAGTTGATGATACCGAGAAACTGTTGGACTTGCTTTTTGGAAAGGTGCTGATCTGGAAAGTGAAGCAACTCTTGGGCAATGTGCTTTCCAGGCTGATAATGGCCATCTTTTATGACCATTCCAAGAAATTCGATGGTATCTGTGGCAATGGTGCTTTTCTTGGCTGATAACATAATTCCATGACTTTGGACAATATCATAGAACTGAGTTAACCGCTGGTGATGTTCCTCATGCGAACCTGAAAAAAGCAAGATGTCATCAATATAAATCAATGCATGATGGAGGATGGGCTGAAAGATTTGAATCATGGACTTTTATAATATGGATGGGGCAGTTTTGAGACCGAAGGGTAAGACAGTCCATTGGAAATGGGCATTTGGGATACAAACGGTAGTTTTGTACCGGTCTGAGGGTTCAATCCCTAATTGCCAAAAACCTGATTTTAAATCAAAATTTGAAAAGATCTGGGCATTTTTGAGAAAAGTAAACATGCTTTGTCGGCGTGGTAAAGAGAATTTGTCATCTTGTAAAAACATGTTTAAGGGCTGATAGTCAATGACTAAGCGTTTCTTTCCTCGAACAAGCTCAGCTGCTTTTCAACATAAAAGGCTTGGCAAACCCATGGAGAAGTTGTGGGCTCAATTAGACCTTGGGCTAACAATTGAGAACATTCTTGTTGGGCTAGGAGTAAGTCAGAAGGACTCATTCCTGGATGGGTAACTTTGGTTGGGTTAATGTCTTCATTGAGTTGAAAAGGTAACTTAATGAAGAAAGATTTATTTTTCCATAATGGATTTGGATGGGTGAACTGAGAATGGGACTCTGTGTTAGTAATATGCCCTAAAGGCCAATCGAATGATGATTTGATTGTTTAGGGAATGATTGTATTTGAATAGCATTTTGATATTTATAAAATGGCAAAGTTATCAATATTCATATATTAATTTAATGAATATAGTCCAAGAAGTAAAATAGTTAAGGAACATATTCTCGAGTATGTCGAGAATATGAAACGTGTATCCTTTGTACTATACTTCTAAAATAGTTCCTAGTGGTGGATTTATGATTGGACATTATAAATTCCTATAAACACTAGTATGTGTTATGACTCCTTATGGTATGTGATACTAAGATGGATGGTGAGTTTCATATCATTGACATGAGATGTCAAGTCAAACACATAGGTACTTGTTAAGAGAACGAGTTTACTGAACTTGACCGAATATAGTAAGCCATATGGTCGTGAGTGTTAATGGCTTATTACACATTGTAACAGACACTATGTTTAGTAATGGTCTTTAGACCTAAGGCATAACAGATGTCTTATACATAGACATCTCTGATATGTGAATGCATAACGATTGATTCCTAATCACGGAAGAGATCTAGCAATAGCTGTCATGGTTGGCTATGTATGAAGACAAGTTGATGGCCAATATGGAATTTATCACTTTGTAATATACAAAAAGGATGTCCCTATGAGATAATATGAATTGGCATGAGAAATCCTTGGCCAAGGTGAAATATATTTGAAGGAGTTCAAATTATATTATCATGCCAAGTTCATTTATATTTATTTTGAGATAAAGCACAACTGCTTAACATAATAAACCATAAGCTATGCTTTTCTCTGGACATGGATGATGAAGAGACCAAGACATAGAGATACAATGGAATAGGTTCTATAGATCCAACAATTCTTGTTATTTGGATAGTCGTGATATACTGCTAGGTGTCACTCATGACTTGTAGAAACCTTATGATCAATATTGGTAAAGCGTATTACCAATGCATCTTAAGGTCATTAGAAAGGTTCTAATTAATGACTAAAGAGTTTAGCATCATTTAAATGAATAAAGAGTTATCATTAAAATAGTTCTACTACCTTATAACTAAGAACCTAAAAGGTCACACACAATATAGAAATGAAAAAGGAGTTACTAGAAAATGAGAAGTTAGATTTCCTAATTTTAGGAAAATCAATATTTATATTATAATTCATTGAGAATGAATATAAATATAAATATATCTTAAATATGATTTAAGATAGAAATTTAGATGTTCCATAAATAGTTTAAGGAACAAAATAAATTTTATAAATCCTCAATTAAACATTATGGAATGTCGAGCACGTAAAATGACCATTTTGTACATGTTCGGGTTCATATATGATTATGGACTTCTAGACCAATTTTGGGTTTAGAATTATGGGCTTTTATTGGATCCAATATGGATTAAGAGAAAGCATTAGAACATGTCATAAGAGAAGCCTACATTTAACCATTTGATGTGATCAAAATAGGGTAAAATAATTAATTCCGAAATTAATTAATATTAGCTATTTATTTATATTCATTAAATAGTTTATTGAAGTGATGAGATCAATTTCAATAAATAATGGCTAAGTGGGTGGGTCTAGCACATGATAATGTTTGGTGCCATTATTAGACATAATGGTGGCTTTATTTGGTGGAAGGAATCAACATGAGCTAGCATTCATGTTCCTTCATTATCTCTCTCATTTCTTAATGAAATTTTGAGATTCCAAATCCTCTGAACTCCTATAAGATTTCTAAGTGTGGACTGATTAGAGGCATCACAATTGGGGTGCTCAAAGGATCTCAGATCGTGGCAAAACAGAAGCTGTTCGTGCAGAGTTATTTTTCTGGACAGTGTTCGGAGTTTGCTGTTTTCAGTCATTTTCTCCTACTTCACGAAGTCATTTCTGAAACTACAAGTGAGGTAATTAAACTTCAATCTTTCCTCTTGATTTTCGTTTTTGAATGAAGTCGATCCGAGGTTTCTAGAGCTTCCGCCATCTGTTTCAATTTTACTGCGCAATAGTTGCGTTATTAGGAACCTCATGGACAAATGTTGTCCTTCACTCTAGACACAAACTCAAAAGCTTGGTAGAAATGTCCTGGTAGGGCTGAGGTGTATCAGACAGGTTGTAAAGTTTAAGAATGTATGTGAAAGGTTTGAACATGGATTTGACTCGGATTCCAGTGGGGATGATTTGGAGGTGTTTGATCTGGTGAAGGATGTCAAAACCTAACAAGATATCTTTATTAAGAAGAGTTGAACCAATGACCTTGGTCCAAATGACACAATTGGGGAAGATTTCAATACCAATGGGTTTTTTTGGTAATCAAAGAAGTGGTGAACAATTTGCCGTTAACAGCTTTGAAATGTTCCTCAAATTCTGTCCAATATTCGGGTGGAAGAATATGCGGGTTTAACATGCTGCGTTGAGCTCCAGTGTCGATGAGACCAATGGCTGGAATGGGCCTTTGGAATTTGGAAGGCAAGATCTGGAGTTTAATGGAAGGGATGGGAACAGTAGTATCAAGGGACAGCAACTGTTAGTGGAAAATGACTTGTGACTGATCACTGTCTGAGTCATCAGAGGAATTCTGTAGTGCGAACACTGTTTCATCATTCGGTTCATCTTGTTCTGAAAAATAAAATTCCAGGTCATCCTTTTCTGGAGAGAAATCTGTAGTAGCTTGGAGATGCTCAAGTAGCCGAATAGATTTTTCCCGTTTGTTGGGACAATCCTTGGCATAATGACCTTTCTTCTTGCAGATAAAGCATCTGCTTGATTTTCTCCTTTTAAAGTCTCTGGATGAAGATGACTTCTTTCTGAAGAATCTGTAGGACTTTTTGGACCGGGGAGGCTTAGATAAATATTCTGGTCGTTTGAATTTCCGAAAATGCCTTTTCTTTTTAGGACTGCGATCACAATCCTTCTTCTGTTTGCACTTAATATGCAAATAAGGCTTTTTGCAGGCACTCCTAAATGGTTCTCTGTCTTTCAATAGTTCTTTGAAAGACTGTTTTTGCTCACAGAGTTTGTCAAGACAAGTTTTGGCAAGTTGAAAGATTTTGCCAAGAGAGATGTTGTCAAGGACAAGATTGGATGCACGGAGTTGCCGCTGTATGTCTGGTTGGAGTTCATCAGGAAGGGAAGCCAGGAAAACATGCTTTAATGTCGGTTCATTGAATCCATTAAGCTTATAGAACAGCAAGGACATTCTTTTATAATGGAATTCAAGATCTTTAGCATTGAGTGAACAGCATTTCATGTTGAGATAGTCCCGTCGTGCAGCTTCAAAAATTGTAGAGGGGTCTCCAAGGAATTGATCATGGATAACCGCAAGGGCACTTGAGACTTCTGGCAATTGAACAAACTGTAACTGTCTGTATTGGCCTAGAGATTCAAACCAATCTCTGAGGGCACCCGTAAAACGAGTGGCAAATTCTCTAAGGACTGATTGAGTGGTGGCTCCTGGCCTTAACATTTGTAAGTCAAGCCAGGCAGACATTTCATTAAGCCGATCACGCCATTTAGAGGATGGAATATCATCAAATGTGAACCATGGACCATTTGACGATTTTGGACCGGTTGAGTCGGTTTGGGCTTGGGCTGGAGGAGGTTGGTTTGAGGCAGAAAATTTAGGCATTTCTTCGTCAACTTCAGAAGGAATGTCAACATATGGTTCTGTGTGAGAGGTTTGTCCTTGATCAGGTGGATCAGTTTAAGCCATCAGGATTTTGGTGATATCAGCATAGGACTTTTCAGAATCATTGGTGGAAGTTGATGATTCTGTGTCTGTCTCAGTATGAGTATCTGAGACTGCAAGACTGGAATCAAAAGTTTGATCATTGGTGGTGGATGTGTGGTCAACTGTGTGGGCACTAAACAAGTGCATGGGTTGTTTATCTTTGGATTCGGTAGGAGGTTGAGAAGGAACTTGTGGTGGAGGTGCTGATGGTGAGGCTGATGGATAGCCATGGGTTGGTTGGTCAGGAGTGGAAACAACAGGTCGCAGTTGAGATTTAGGCTTGAGTTTAGGTTTAGGTTGTGGTGGTGGTAATGGATTTTCTCGAAAAAGAGTATGAGTCATACCAAATAACTTGGAAG
This sequence comes from Citrus glauca, assembly GCA_029633175.1. Taxonomy (NCBI): domain Eukaryota; kingdom Viridiplantae; phylum Streptophyta; class Magnoliopsida; order Sapindales; family Rutaceae; genus Citrus; species Citrus glauca. Next base: position 22,273,773 of record JAQOOD010000002.1, on the reverse strand, counting down.
GTTCATACTGTTTGATAGGGGAAAGCATAGAGGCAAATGGATGATAGGTTGGACCGATGGAAGGCATCGCAGGTGAGGAGGTAAAAAGGGTAGGCTTTTGTTTTTCTGATTCTATCTGGTCCAGCTCAGCTTTCAAGCGTCTGATCTCTCTTTCCTTCTGGTCAAATTCTAGGCCATAATAGCGTTGAATAAGCATGGTTCTTAACTCAGAATCAAGTTGAGCAATTCTGGACTGTAGATTTTGGTGGATCTGCTGTATTTGTGCAGTGATGGAATCAACTTTGGTTTCAAGCTTTTCAGTTCGTAAACTGATTTTTTCAACTTTGGAATTAATGTTTACCAAAGTATCATTTTGGGCTCTGGCATTTTGGGTTTGCCAGTTGAGGACTGAGTCAAAAGGTTTAGGAGGTTCAAGGTGTCCTGTAGAGGTTATGGCTGATGGGATAAAGGGTTTGGACACAACATTGCGTTGGGAATCTGTGTGGGTGTCTAAAGGATGAAAGGAAGAAGAGTAGTCTGAAGAAGTAGATGAAAACATCATACAACTCAGTGGTGGTGTTGGAGTTAGGAATGGTGAGGGAATCTCAGATTTGCAATGTTTTGCAATCCATTTGAGTTCTTTTTTGTAGATGGGTAAAGGAGCTGGTGGAGATGGAGGATCTTGTGGTGGTGTGGGGTTATGATGGTGACATGAGGCTAGAGGTTTTTTCTTTTTGGGTTTCTTTTTTCTGGTAGAATAATCATCATCGTCCTCTTCCCAATCATCCCAGCAGGGACAATTTGTTAACATATATGTTTCCGTAATATTGATTTTGATGATAACAAACGAATTATGAATGATTAATCTTTTAAGCTCAAATTATTTTATTTTTAAATAAATTTTTAACCTTGCATTGATTAAGGGGGAGCTTTTTATAAATAAGTTAAATCTTTGTAATGTATTTTGTCATCATCAAAAAGGGGGAGATTGTTAGCTTATTTAGCTATATATATTGATTTTGATGATAACAAATTATATGTATTGATTAAACAAAGATTTACAAATTGTGTTTTTATAATAAGAAAATGAGGCTATGAAATCAAAATGTTTTGAATTAAAATAAATGTGTTTTAAACCTTTAATATTGTTATGAGTTTCGGATTTGGACCTATTTGAATCTATTTATATTTTTTGGGTCATATTATAAGTTATGAATATTTTGGACTAAAGTGAAAGGTTTTGAGAACTTTGAAAATATGGGTATTATGTTGAAAAGGACCTTTGTGCGAAACAATAAACTATTTGGGGTCATTTCATAATTTCAGAAAGTTTTGAGTTAATAAAGTAATTTTTAGAATTTCTGAAACTGGACCTATTTGCAAAGTTTTCTATCTTTTTGGGCCATACTATAGTTTGATAAAGTTTTGAGGTCAAACTGCGAATTTGGAAAATAATTTCACTGTAGCAGTCACTGTAGCAAAACGGCTAACCGTTTATTTTTTAACGGTTAACCGATAACGTCCAGAAAGCTTGTTTTGTCCAGTTTTGTTAAAATGATGATTCTGGAACAAATCGGTGAACCGTTTACTGAAAACGGTTAACCGTTTATTTTAACCTCTAACCGTTTATTGAGAAAGGTTAAGCGAAATTTGTTTTGCAGGTTACTGGAAATTAACGGTGAACCGTTTACAGAAAACGGTTAACCGTTTATTTGAAATTTAGCCCAACGGTAACTTTGACCAGCGCAAACGGTTAACCGTTTTCGGGCAGAAAGTGCATAACGGCTAGTTTTTGAGCTCAAACTATAAGAACTCAAATCCAACTCATTTTCAAGCTCTCCAACAAGCAAAATCAAAAAGCACACGAGATATCTTGAGCCTTCAACTTGCAAAACAAAAAAAAGATTAAATCATTTCTTGTTCTTCATTTTTGAATATCTACTCATTGAGTGAGTTTCATTGTAATCTTCATTTGTTCATCTTAATTGTAAGAGTTTGAGTGTGTGAGACACTTGAGTGAAGAGATTGGAGATATAATCTCTTTGTTGTAAAGGTTCATTGACACCTTGAAGTCAATTGTAAAAGCTTGAAGCTTTGGAAAGGTTTGGATAGTGAAATCCTCAAGCGGGTGTGCTTGGAGGCGTGGACGTAGGCGGGGATAGCCGAACCACGTAAAAATCCTTGAGTTCGTTTTTCTCTTCCCTTACTCTTTTAATTATTGTGCTTTAATTGAATTTATTGTTTTCGAATTTTATTAAGGCATTAGATTGGATTGTTGTGTGGTTTGCTAGGATAAGTTTTAAAATTCCAATTCACCCCCCCTCTTGGGTTGCGCACTTGTATTTCACAATTTGGGTCACACATGCCTGAGCCAGTGGCATCCCATAGGAAATGACCATTGAACCTTGTAATGGGTAGATCTTCTTGAGCTGTCTGCACAGCTGTGATCATGGAAGAATAAGTAAAGGAAAGCCGAAGAGGCTCTTGTGGAGCACTGGGAGGTGGTTTGAAAGTCATTCAGACTGTTCCATCTGGCCGTCGTTCAAACATACTTTCTGATGTCTGAATTGGAGCTGTATTGGTATGGAATTGTTCATAGTTTGAGATCCACTCAAGAGGCATAAGCTTGATGAGATCATGACGGGGAATTTGTCTTGGGATCTGGATGATGGTTGGGATTTGGTCAGATTCAGCTAAGACCATGAGAGTGTCAGAGTGATGGTCTGTAGTGGGTAGATCTAAGGCATGATTTTGAAGCCTATAGGCCAGTTAGTGATGAAGAGTGGCAATTTTGGCAGAGGAGATTTGTTCTGCACCTTGGATCTGGACTTGGACTTTTAAGGTTGTGGGTAAATTTGTGTCTTGGAAAGAGAGGTTGAAGTTTGGGTAGAAAGTGAGGAGAACACTTCCTGCATGGAGGGTAGTGAGAACAGTGCCAATAACAGCATCTTGGTACTGTTTGAAACGGGTATCAAGGAGGGCAAGGCGAGCTGTGACTGGTAATCCTTTGTGCCCATGAAGGGTGAGGATTAATCGAATTCCTCCAAGATGGAGATGGGTATAACCTTCTCGTTTCCAGTTTGAAATCAACTCTGAAGGAATCTCCAGAGTAACATATTGTTCAGCAGAGGTTGCTTGAAGAGCACACTGATCCAGACAAGAAGACTGGATATATTCTTTTGGATGAGGTCTTCGAGTAAAGGAATTGGGTCTTTTGTACAGTTGGTAGGGATTGATGAGAGGGTAAGATGACTCACTGATTTGGGCGGATTCAGGGATGTAAGAGTATTCTACAAGGTTTTCAATTTTATTAGCTGTATGAGAAGTGCAAGATTTAGGGAGAGAAAGAGTAGAAGACAAAGTAACAGGATTGGAAGTAGATGAAAATGAAGTTGAAGCCATGGTTGAGAAGTTCTCTCTGCTCCTGAAGTCTAAAGATTAAAACAAATCAAATACTTAAATTATACCATTTTAAGCATGAAAAATGAGATTTAGAAAACATGGAAGTATGGCTCTGATACCATAAAACTGGAAATGCTTGAATTCTCTGCCTCAAACCAACCTCCTCCAGCCCAAGCCCTAACCGGTTCAACCGGCCCAAAATCGTCAAATGGTCCATGGTTCACATTTGATGATATTCCATCCTCTAAATGGCGTGATTAGCTTAATGAAATGTTTGCTTGGCTTTGACTTACAAATGTTAAGGCTAGGAGCAACCACTCAATCAGTCCTTAGAGAATTTTCCACTCGTTTTACGGGTGCCCTCAGTGATTGGTTTGAATCTCTAGGCCAATACAGACAGTTACAGTTTGTTCAATTGCCAGAAGTCTCAAGTACCCTTGCGGTTATCCATGATCAATTCCTTGGAGACCCCTCTGCAATCTTTGAAGCTGCACGACGGGACTATCTCAACATGAAATGCTGTTCACTCAATGCTAAGGATCTTGAATTCCATTATAAAAGAATGTCCTTGCTGTTCTATAAGCTTAATGGATTCAACGAACCGACATTAAAGCATGTTTTCCTGGCTTCCCTTCCTGATGAACTCCAACCAGACATACAGCGGCAACTTCGTGCATCCAATCTTGTCCTTGACAACATCTCTCTTGGCAAAATCTTTCAACTTGCCAAAACTTGTCTTGACAAACTCTATGAGCAGAAACAATTTTTCAAACTGTTGAAAGACAGAGAACTATTTCGGAGTGCCTGCAAAAAGCCTTATTTGCATATTAAGTGCAAACAGAAGAAGGATTGTGATTGCAGTCCTAAAAAGAAAAGGCATTTTCGGAAATTCAAACGACCAGAATATTCATCTAAGCCTCGCCGGTCCAAAAAGTCCTACAGATTCTTCAGAAAGAAGTCATCTTCATCTAGAGACTTTAAAAGGAGAAAATCAAGCAGATGCTTTATTTGCAAGAAGAAAGGTCATTATGTCAAGGATTGTCCCAACAAACGGGAAAAATCTATTCGGCTACTTGAGCATCTCGAGGTTACCACATATTTCTCTCCAGAAAAGGATGAGCTGGAATTCTATTTTTCAGAACAAGATGAACCCAATGATGAAACAGTGTTCGCACTTCAGAATTCCTTTGATGACTCAGACAGTGATCAGTCACAAGTTATTTTCCACCAACAGTTGTTGTCCCTTGATACTACTGTTCCCATACCCTCCATTAAACTCCAAATCTTGCCTTCCAAATTCCAACGGCCCATTCCAGCCATTGGTCTCATCGACACTGAAGCTCAACGCAGCATGTTAAACCCGCATATTCTTCCACCCGAATATTGGACAGAATATGAGGACCATTTAAAAGCTGTTAACGGCAAATTGTTCACCACTTCTTTGATTACCAAAAAACCCATTGATATTCAAATTTTCCCCAATTGTGTCATTTGGACCAAGGTCATTGGTTCAACTCTTCCTAATAAAGATATCTTGTTAGGTTTTGACATCCTTCACCAGATCAAACACCTCCAAATTATCCCCACTGGAATTGGAGTCAAATCCATGTTCAAACCTTTCACAGACATTCTTAAACTTTACAACCTGTCTGACACACCTCAGCCATACCAGGACATTTCTACCAAGCTTTTGAGTTTGTGTCCAGAGTTCCATTCTCAGTTCATCCACCCAAATCCATTATGGAAAAATAAATCTTTCTTCATTAAGTTACCTTTTAAACTCAATGAAGATATTAACCCAACCAAAGCTACCCATCCAGGAATGAGTCCTTCTGACTTACTCCTAGCCCAACAAGAATGTTCACAATTGTTAGCCCAAGGTCTAATTGAGCCCACAACTTCTCCATGGGCTTGCCAAGCCTTTTATGTTGAAAAGCATGCTGAGCTTGTTCGAGGAAAGAAACGTTTATTCATTGACTATCAACCCTTAAACATGTTTTTACAAGATGACAAATTCCCTTTGCTACGTCGACAAAGCATGTTTACTTTTCTCAAAAATGCCCAGATCTTTTCAAAATATGATTTAAAATCAGGTTTTTGGCAATTAGGCATTGAACCCTCAGAACGATACAAAACTGCCTTTTGTATTCCAAATGCCCATTTCCAATGGACAGTCTTACCCTTCGGTCTCAAAACTGCCCCATCCATATTCCAAAAGTCCATGATCCAAATCTTTCAGCCCATCCTCCATCATGCATTGATTTATATTGATGATATCTTGCTTTTTTCAGGTTCGCATGAGGAACATCACCAGTTGTTAACTCAGTTCTATGATATTGTCCATAGTCATGGAATTATGTTATCAGCCAAGAAAAGCACCATTGCCACATATACCATTGAATTTCTTGGAATGGTCATAAAAGACGGCCATTATCAGCCTGGAAAGCACATTGCCCAAGAGTTGCTTCACTTTCCAGATCAGCACCTTTCCAAAAAGCAAGTCCAGCAGTTTCTCGGTATCATCAACTACATCCGTGATTTCATCCCACACGTGGACCAACACACTCGACATCTTTCGGCTTTATTGAAAAAGAAGCCCCCAGAGTGGAATGAGAACCACACCGTTGCTGTCACTACATTAAAGCAGATTGCGCAAAATCCGCCTCCATTAAAGTTGATTGCAGACAGATGCCAGTGATGAATCATGGGGTGCCATTCTCCTCGAAGAACTCAATGGAAAAGAAAGCTTTATTGCCTACGCTAATGGACATTTTTCTGACACACAAAAGCATTACCACAGTGTGTTCAAAGAAATCTTAGCGGTCAAGAATGGCATCAAGAAATTTGAGTATCATTTGATTGGACACCATTTTATCATCCGAATGGACAGTTCAGCCTTCCCCAATATTCTCACTTTCAAAGGTAAAACTGTTCCTGAAAAAATGTTACTCAGGTTAAAAGATTGGTTTTCCAAGTATGACTTTTCAGTAAAGCATATAAAGGGGTCCCAGAACCCTATCCCTGATATGCTTTCTCGACTCTCCAAACCAGACAAACTTCTCACCGTATTTTCCACAACCTACCACTTCCCAGTTATCTCCATCGCCACTTCCCTTCCTCCAAAAGCCCTCACCAAGAAAAGCTTTCCCCTTAACAAAACTTTCTCCTCTTTCTTTGCCATCCAGGACTTTGCCCGCAAAGCTGTTTTTCGTTTTTTTATGAAAACCTACCTCATGGCAGACTCCTTTCCATTTTCTACCTTCCACCCAGAAAACTTGTTCCTTACAGGTCTCACCCTTGACCCTTCCAGGGAGATCACTGAAGATGAGTTATGGTACTTATGGTGCCTAACTGTTCTATATGCCACCAAGTTGATCCTGCCAATCAGTCCAACTTTGGAACATCTCCTCAACCCGGACAAAGCCACCTCCCTCACCTAGACTTTACTTGAATGGTTTTCTCCTATTCTATGGTGGAGAAAGAAACTGCAGCAACTATCAGAGATTTACAACCTGGAAAGAATGCCTTCCTCTGAAGCAAAATTGTTCACCTCAGTCTTCATCATTCACAGGCCATATTTTTAGCATCCAGATACAAAGCTTTTCTGGACCCAAGATCAGGTGTATGAATGGTTCACTGCACCACACCCAACTGTCATTGAAAATGAAATCCAAACCACCCTGCACAATTATCTTTGCCAAATCAACCACCAGAATCCACCACACAGAGATATCTCCCACACCTCCTTAGGCCCACAACATGACATCATCATGATCCCCACTCCATCCACTATATCACACCCAAAACCCACCGGCATCATCATCAAAGAAGAAAAACCAGATTATACTGACTTCCTCTACCAAGACTCCCAAGACCCATGGGAAGACTTTCTTCCTCTCAGTCAACATCTCCAACAGTTTCCCCAACTATCCATGCATGAACTAGGCTCCTCCTCCCGACCATCACCATCACAACCACCCAAACCTTCCAAAAAAGATAAGACTACCCAAACATCACCAAAAGCTTTTTCGACATCATCCAGACCAGTGTATGAATTCTACTGTCCACATCCACCATGCAGTGGTCCCTCCTGCAAGCATTCAAGGCTTTCCAAGACCTTTTTCCCTCCACCATCTGACGATGACCCTGATGCGACAGAAAGTGACTCTGAAGACGAATACATGAACCTTCACTCCCCATAAAGTATTTTGTCTTTATGCATGACATTTCCTCTTTTGTCTCCATGCATGAAATTTCCTCTCTTGTCTTGTTGCAGGAAATTTCCCACCTTGTCTCCTTGCATACACTTTCCCTTTTGTTTTCTTCCAGGAAATTTCTCCCCTTGTCTCGTTCCATGAACTTTCCCATCTTGTCTTGACTCATGCACTTTCCTTTAACCTTCCCTGCATTTTCTCTTGTTGCCATGCATTTTCCTTTCTTATCTTGTTGTAAGCAATTTCCCTTTTTGTCTCGACGTATGCATTTTCTTTTTGTCCTCATGTTATGGATTTTGTCTTGATGTAATAATGTTGCTTGGCTGTACCTTTACTCTTGTACTGTAGTTTTATCTTACTTTTACTGTTGTAAAAGATAGGGGTCCTGTCCTATCTTTAAGAGCTCTCCTATATAAAGAGCTTACCCCCCCTTGTAAAAGATATTCATATGAAGAAGTTTAAAATCAATAAACTTTCGTGTGCCTTTCTCTCATCATGAAGTTCTAAACTCTTCTCTCTCTGCAAATGAAGTTCTAAGTGAAAGAAACGATTCAAAGAATTAAATTTGTTCATTTTGAAAACTGAAAGAAGTATGCTCTACACTTGCCTTCAAGGAAGGATCTTGTGCATCAGAAAACTTATGGCAATTTCTTAAATGGTTTGGTACCTTGTTTTAAGACTAAGGAAAAGTCTATTTTTGGGTTTTATAACCTGCAAAGAACTTGTTTTAAGTTTTAATCCAAGAGGTATATAGGCGGGAAACTCTCGACGTAAATTCCAGAGGCGAACCCGAATGGGCGTTAGTCTGGTCTGCATTGAGAGATCACAAGCCATGTACTCTCTCTCTTTTATGGTATCAGAGCCATACTCGTCCTTGAAACTTCCATGTTTTCTAAATCTCATTTTTCATGCTTAAAATGGTATAATTTAAGTATTTGATTTGTTTTAATCTTTAGACTTCAGGAGCAGAGAGAACTTCTCAACCATGGCTTCAACTTCCTCTTCATCTACTTCCCATCCTGTTACTTTGTCTTCTACTCTTTCTCTCCCTAAATCTTGCACTTCTCATACAGCTAGTAAAATTGAAAACCTTGTAGAATACTCCTACATCCCTGAATCCGCCCAAATCAGTGAGTCATCTTACCCTCTCATCAGTCCCTACCAACTGTACAAAAGACCCAGTTCCTTTACCCGTAGTATCCGCACCCTCATCTCTACTCGAAGACCTCATCCAAAAGAATATATCCAGTCTTCTCGTCTGGATCAGTGTGCTCTTCAAGCAACCTCTGCTGAGCAATATGTCACTCTGGAGATTCCCTCCGAGTTGATTTCCAACTGGAAACGAGAAGGTTATACCCATCTCCATCTTGGAGGAATTCGCTTAATCCTCACCCTTCATGGGCGCAAAGGATTACCAGTCACAGCTCGCCTTGCCCTCCTTGATACCCGCTTCAAACAGTACCAAGATGCTGTTATTGGCACTGTTCTCACTACCCTCTATGCAGGAAGTGTTCTCCTCACTTTCTACCCAAACTTCAACCTTTCTCTCCAAGACACCAATTTACCCACAACCTTAAAAGTCCAAGTCCAGATCCAAGGTGCAGAACAAATCTCCTCTGCCAAAATTGCCACTCTCCATCACCAACTGATCTATAGGCTCCAAAATCATGCCTTAGATCTACCCACTCCAGACCATCACTCTGACACCCTTATGGTCTTAGCTGAATCTGACCAGATCCCAACCATCATCCAGATCCCCAGACAAATTTCCCGTAATGAGATCATCAAGCTTATGCCTCTTGAGTGGATTTCAAACTATGAACAGTTCCATACCAATACAGCTCCCATTCAGACATCAGAAAGCATGTTTGAACGACGGCCAGATGGAACGGTCAGAATGACTTTCAAACCACCTCCCAGTGCTCCACAAGAGCCTCCTCAGCTCTCCTTTACTTATTCTTCCATGATCACAGCTGTTCAAACAGCTCAAGAAGATCTACCTATTACAGGGTTCACTTCTAAAGACTACTCTGTTTATCCCGCAAAGCTCAATGGTCATTTCCTATGGGATGCCTCTGGCTCAGGTATGTGTGACCCAAATTGTCCCTGCTGGGATGATTGGGAAGAGGACGATGATGATTATTCTAGAAAAAGAACACCTAAAAAGAAAAAACCTCTCGCCTCATGTCACCATTATAACCCCACACCACCACAAGATCCTCCATCTCCACCAGCTCCTTTACCCATCTACAAAAAAGAACTCAAATGGATTGCAAAACATTGCAAATCCGAGATTCCCTCACCATTCCCAACTCCAACACCACCACTGAGTTGTATGATGTTTTCATCTACTTCTTCAGACTACTCTTCTTCCTTTCCTCCTTTAGACACCCACACAGATTCCCAACGAAATGTTGTGTCGAAACCCTTTATCCCTTCAGCCATAACCTCTACAGGACACCTTGAACCCCCTAAACCTTTTGAATTAGTCCTTAACTGGCAAACCCAAAATGCCAGAGCCCAAAATGATACTTTGGTAAACATTAATTCCAAAGTTGAAAAAATTAGTTTACGAACTGAAAAGCTTGAAACCAAAGTTGATTCCATCACTGCACAAATGCAGTAAATCCACCAAAATCTACAGTCCAGAATTGCTCAACTTGATTCTGAGTTAAGAACCATGCTTGCTCAACGCTATTCTGGCCCAGAATTTGACCAGAAGGTCTACAATCCAGAATTGCTCAACTTGATTCTGAGTTACGAACCATGCTTGCTCAAAGCTATTATGGCCCAGAATTTGACCAGAAGGAAAGAGAGATCAGACTCTTGAAAGCTGAGCTTGACCAGATAGAATCAGAAAAACAAAGGCCTACCCTTTTTACCTCCTCACCTCCAATGCCCTCCATCGGTCCAACCTATCATTCATTTGCCTCCGTGCTCTCCCCTATCAAACAGTATGAACCTTCCAAGTTATTTGGTATGACTCATACTCTTTTCCGAGATAATCCATTACCACCACCACAACCTAAATCTAAACCAAAGCCTAAACCTCATCCACGACCAGCCACTATCCCCCAACCTGCTATTTCCACTCCTGACCAACCAACCCATGGCTATCTATCAGCCTCACCATCAGCATCTCCACCACAAGCTCCTTCTCAACCTCCTACCCAATCCAAAGGTAAACAACCCATGCACCTGTTCAGTGTCCACACAGTTGACCACACATCCTCTCCCGATGATCAAACTTCTGATTCCAATCTTGCAGTCTCAGATACTCCTACTGAGACTGACACAGAATCATCAGCTTCCACTAGTGACTCTGAAAAGTCTTATGTTGATATCATTAAAATCCTAATGGCTCAAACTGATCCACCTGATCAAGGCCAAATTTCTCACACTGAACCATATGTTGACATTCCTTCTGAAGTTGACGAAGAAATGCCTGAATTCTCTACCTCAAACCAACCTCCTCCAACCCAAGCCCAAACTAGTTCAACCGGTCCAAAATCGTCAAATGGTCCATGGTTCACATTTGATGATATTCCATCCTCTAAATGGCGTGATCGGCTTAATGAAATGTCTGCCTGGCTTGACTTACAAATGTTAAGGCTAGGAGCCACAACTCAATCAGTCCTTAGAGAATTTGCTACTCGTTTTACGGGTGCTCTAAGAGATTGGTTTGAATCTCTAGGCCAATACAGACAATTGCAGTTTGTTCAATTGCCAGAAGTCTCAAGTGCCCTTGCGGTTATCCATGATCAATTCCTTGGAGACCCCTCTGTAATTTTTGAAGCTACACGACGAGACTATCTCAACATGAAATGTTGTTCCCTCAATGCTAAGGATCTTGAATTCCATTATAAAAGAATGTCCTTGTTGTTCTATAAGCTTAATGGATTCAATGAACCAACATTAAAGCATGTTTTTCTAGCTTCCCTTCCTGATGAACTCCAACCAGACATACAACGGCAACTTCGTGCATCCAATCTTGTCCTTGACAACATCTCTCTTGGCAAAATCTTTCAACTTGCCAAAACTTGTCTTGACAAACTCTATGAGCAGAAACAATTTTTCAAACTGTTGAAAGACAGAGAACCATTTCGGAGTGCCTGCAAAAAGCCTTATTTGCATATTAAGTGCAAACAGAAGAAGGATTGTGATTGCAGTCCTAAAAAGAAAAAGCATTTTCGGAAATTCAAACGTCCGGAATACTCATCTAAGCCTCGCCGGTCCAGAAAGTCCTACAGATTCTTCAGAAAGAAGTCATCTTCATCCAGAGACTTTAAAAGGAGAAAATCAAGCAGATGCTTTATTTGCAAGAAGAAAGGTCATTATGTCAAGGATTGTCCCAACAAACGGGAAAAATCTATTCGGCTACTTGAGCATCTCGAGGTTACCACAGATTTCTCTCCAGAAAAGGATGAGCTGGAATTCTATTTTTCAGAACAAGATGAACCCAATGATGAAACAGTGTTCGCACTACAGAATTCCTCTGATGACTCAGACATTGATCAGTCACAAGTCATTTTTCACCAACAGTTGTTGTCCCTTGATACTGCTGTTCCCATACCCTCCATCAAACTCCAAATCTTGCCTTCCAAATTCCAAAGGCCCATTCCAGCCATCGGTCTCATCGATACTGGAGCTCAACGCAGCATGTTAAATCCGCATATTCTTCCACCTGAATATTGGACAGAATATGAGAAACATTTCAAAGCTGTTAATGGAAAATTGTTCACCACCTCCTTGATTACCAAAAAACCCATTGGTATTCAAATTTTTCCTAATTGTGTTATATGGACCAAGGTCATTGGTTCAACTCTTCCTAATAAGGATGTCTTGTTAGGTTTTGACATCCTTCACCAGATCAAACATCTCCAAATCATTCCCACTGGAATCCGAGTCAAATCCATGTTCAAACCTTTCACAGACATTCTAAAACTCTACAACCTGTCTGACACACCTCAGCCCTACCAAGATATATCCACCAAAATTTTGAGTCTGTGTCCGGAGTCCCATTCTCAGTTCACCCATCCAAACCCATTATGGAAAAATAAATCTTTCTTCATTAAGTTACCCCTCAAACTCAATGAAGACATTAACCCAACCAAAGCTACCCATCCAGAAATGAGTCCTTCTGATTTACTCCTACCGACAGGAATGTTCCCAATTGTTAGCCCATGGTCTAATTGAGCCCACAACTTCTCCATGGGCTTGCCAAGCCTTTTATGTTGAAAAGCATGTTGAGCTTGTTCGAGGAAAGAAACGCTTAGTCATTGATTATCAGCTCTTAAACATGTTTTTACAAGATGACAAATTCCCTTTGCCAGGTCGACAAAGCATGTTTACTTTTCTCAAAAATGCCCAGATCTTTTCAAAATTTGATATAAAATCAGGTTTTTGGCAATTAGGCATTGAACCCTCAGAACGGTACAAAACTGCCTTTTGTATCCCCAATGCCCATTTCCAATAGACAGTCTTACCCTTCAGACTTAAAACTGCCCCATACATATTTCAAAAATCCATGATCCAAATCTTCCAGCCCATCCTCCATCATGCATTGATTTATATTGATGACATTTTACTCTTTTCAGGTTCGTATGAGGAACATTACCAGCTGTTAACTCAGTTCTATGATATTGTCCATAGTCATGGAATTATGTTATCAGCCAAGAAAAGCACCATTGCCACAGATACCATTGAATTTCTTGGAATGGTCATAAAAGACGGCCATTATCAGCCTGGAAAGCACATTGCCCAAGAGTTGCTTCACTTTCCAGATCAGCACCTTTCCAAAAAGCAAGTCCAACAGTTTCTCGGTATCATCAACTACATCCGTGATTTCATCCCACACGTGGACCAACACACTCGACATCTTTCGGCTTTATTGAAAAAGAAGCCCCCAGAGTGGAATGAGAACCACACCGTTGCTGTCACTACATTAAAGCAGGTTGCGCAAAATTCACCTCCATTAAAGTTGATTGCAGATGGCAAGCACATACTACAGACAGATGCCAGTGATGAATCATGGGATGCCATCCTCCTCGAAGACATCAATGGAAAAGAAAACTTTATTGCTTACGCTAGTGGACATTTCTCTAACACACAAAAGCATGACCACAGTGTGTTCAAAAGAAATCTTAGCGGTAAAAAATGGCATAAAAAAATTCGAGTACCATCTGATTGGACACCATTTTCTCATCAGAATGGACAGTTCAGCCTTCCCAAATATCCTTAATTTTAAAGGTAAAACTGTTCCTGAAAAAATGTTACTAGGTTAAAAGATTGGTTTTCCAAGTATGACTTTTCAGTGAAGCATATAAAGGGATCCCAGAACCTCATCCCTGATATGCTTTCTAGACTCTCCAAACCAGACAAACTTCTCATCGTGTTTTCCACAACCTACCACTTCCCAGTTATCTCCATGGCTACTTCACTCCCTCCAGAAGCTCTCACCAAGAAAAACTTTCCCCTTAACAAAACGTTCTCCTCTGTCTTTGCCATCCAGGACTTTGCCCAAAAAGCTGTCTTTCGTTTTTTCATGAAATTTATGGTACCTATGGTGCCTAACTGCTCTTTATGCCACCAAGCTCATCCTACCAATCAGTCCAACTTTGGAACATCTCCTCAACCCAGACAAAGCCACCTCTCTCACCTGGACTCTCCTTGAATGGTTTTCTCCTATTCTATGGTGGAGAAAGAAACTGCAGCAACTCTCTGAAATTTATAATCTTGAAAGAATGCCTGCTTCAGAAGCACGCCTGTTCACTTCAGTCTTCATCATCCACAGGCCATATTTTCAGCATCCAGATACAAAGCTTTTCTAGACCCAAGATCAGGTGTATGAATGGTTTACTGCACCACACCCAGCTGTCATTGAAAACGAAATCCAAACCACTCTGCACAATTATCTCTGCCAGCTCAACCACCAGACTCCACCCCACAGAGATATCTCCCACACCTCCTTAGGCCCACAATATGACGTCATCATGATCCCCACTCCATCCACTATATCACACCCAAAACCCATCGGCATCATCATCAAAGAGGAAAAACCAGATTACACTGACTTCCTCTATCAAGACTCCCAGGACCCATGGGAAGACTTTCTTCCTCTCAGCCAACATCTCCAACAGTTTCCCCAACCCTCCATGCATGACCCAGGCTCTTCCTCCCAACCACCACTATCACAACCACCCAAAAAAGATAAGGCTACCCAGACATCACCAAAAGCTTCTCCGACATCATCCCGACCAGTGTATGAATTCTACTGCCCACATCCACCATGCAGTGGTCCCGCCTGCAAGCATCCACGGCTTTCCAAGACCTTTTTTCCACCACCTTTTGACGATGACCCTGATGCGACTGAAAGTGACTCTGAAGATGACTACATGAACCTCTCCTCTCCATAGTTTGTCTTTTTCCAGGAAATTTCTCATTTTGTCTTGTTCCATGCAATTTCCTCTTTTGTCTTTATGCATGAAATTTCCTCTCTTGTCTTTTTCCAGGAAATTTCCCACCTTGTCTCCTTGCATGCCCTTTCCTTTTTTTCTTATTTCAGGAAATTTCTCCTCTTGTCTCGTTCCATGAACTTTCCCATCTTGTCTTGACTCATGCACTTTCCTTGAACCTTCCCTGCATTTTGTCTTGTTGCCATGCATTTTCCTTTCTTGTCTTGTTGTAAGCAATTTCCCTTTTTGTCTCGACGTATGCATGTTCCTTTTTTGTCCTCATGTTATGGATTTTGTCCTGATGTAATAATGTTGCTTGTACTGTAACTTTACTCTTGTACTGTAGTTTTATCTTACTTTTACTATTGTAAAAGATAGGGGTCCTATCCTATCTTCTTGAGGTCTCCTATATAAAGAGCTCACCCCCTTGTAAGAATTATGAAGAAGTTTGAAATCAATAAACTCTCGTGTGCCTTTCTCTCATCATGAAGTTCTAAACTCTCCTCTCTCTCTCTGCAAATGAAGTTCTAAGTGAAAGAAACGAATCAAAGAATTAAATTTGTTTATTTTGAAAACTTAAGGAAGTATGCTCTGCACTTGCCTTCAAGGAAGGATCCTGTGCATCAGAAAACTTATGGCGATTTCTTAAATGGTTTGGTACCCTGTTTTAAAGACTAAAGAGAAGTCTGTTTTTGGGTTTTATAACCTGCAAAGAACTCGTTTTAGGTTTTGATCTAAGAGGTATATCGGCTGGAACACCACTGTGTGCGGGCTACTGGTCCAAAGGGGTTTTAAATATCTTAGCTTCAAAAGAGCTAAGGAACCCATCACGGGGGTAGAACAACGCCACGTACTCTTTTATGGTATCAACCCCTTTGGACCAGTAGCCCGCACACAGTGGTGCTCCAGCCAATATACCTCTTAGATCAAAACTTAAAACGAGTTCTTTTAAGGTTATAAAACCCAAAACGGACTTCTCTTTAGTCTTAAAGTAGGGTACCAAACCATTTAAGAAATCACCATAAGTTTTCTGATGCACCGGATCCTTCCTTGAAGGCAAGTGCAGAGCATACTTCCTTAAGTTTCCAAAATGAACAAATTTAATTTTTTGATTTGTTTCTTTCACCTAGAACTTCATTTGCAGAGAGAAAAGATAGTTTAGAACTTCATGATTAGAGAAAGGCACACGAGAGTTTATTGCTTTCAAACTTCTTCTAATTTTACAAGGGAGGAGAGCCCTTTATATAGGAGGGCTCATGAAGATAGGACAGGACCCCTATCTTTTACAATAATAAAAGTAAGGTAAAGCTACAGTACAAGAGTAAAAGCCACATTATTATGATAGGACAAAGTCTATGACAAGAGGACAAAAGAAGAAAGTGCACGCTATAAGACAAAGAAAGAAATTTCATGCAACAAGACAAAAACAAGGAAATTTAATGGAAAGTGCATTCTACGAGACAAAGAGGGAAATTTCCTGGATGAAGATGACTTCTTTCTGAAGAATCTGTAGGGCTTTTTTGGACCGACGAGGCTTAGATGAAATTCCGGATGTTTAAATTTCTGAAAATGCCTTTTCTTTCTAGGACTACAATCATAATCCTTCTTCTGTTTGCATTTGATCTACAAATAAAGCTTCTTCCAGGCACTCCGAAATAGTTCTCTATCGTTCAACAGTTCTTTGAAAAACTGTATCTGCTCACAGAGTTTGTCAAGACAAGTTTTGGCAAGTTGAAAGATTTTGCCAAGAGAAATGTTGTCAAGGACAAGATTGGATGCACAAAGTTGCCTCTGTATGTCTGGTTGGAGTTCATTAGGAAGGGAAGCCAGAAAAACATGCTTTAATGTTGGCTCATCGAATCCACTAAGCTTATAGAACAGCAGGGACATTCTTTTATAATAGAAGTGAAGATCCTTAGCATTGAGGGAATAACATTTCATGTTGAGATAGTCTCGTCGTGCAGCTTCAAAAATTGCAGAGGGGTCTCCAAGGAATTGATCATGGATAACCCCAAGGGCATTTGAGACTTATGGCAATTGAACAAATTGTAATTGTCTGTATTAGCCTAAAGATTCAAACCAATCTCGTAGAGCACCCGTAAAACGAGTGGCAAATTCTCGAAGGACTGATTGAGTTGTGGCTCATGGCCTTAACATTTGTAAGTGAAGCCAGGCAGACATTTCATTAAGCCGATCACGCAATTTAAAGGATGGAAGATCATCAAATGTGAACCATGGACGATTTGATGATTTTGGACCAGTGGGACCGGTTTGGGCATGGGCTGGAGGAGGTTGGTTTGAGGCAGGGAATTCAGGCATTTCTTCGTCAACTTCAGAAGGTATGTCAACATATTGTTCAGTGTGAAAGGTTTGGCCTTGATCAGGTTGATCAATTTAAGCCATCAAGATTTTGGTGATATCAGCATAGGACTTTTCAGAGTCACTGGTGGAAGCTGATAATTATGTGTCTGTCTTAGTATGGCTATCTGAAACAACTAGATTTGAATCAGACATTTGATGATCTATGTGGTCAACTGTGTGGGCACTAAATAGGTGCATCAGTTGTTTATCCTTAGATTGGATAGGAGGTTGAGAAGGAGCTGATGTTGATACTGGTGTATAACCAGGTTGGTCAGGAGGACAAACAGCAGGTTGGTGAATGGTGACTGGTCGTGGTTGAGGTTTAGGCTTAGGTTTAGGTTTAGGTGGAGGTGGTAATGGATTATCTCGAAAAAGAGTATGAGTTATACCAAATAATTTGGGAGGTTCATACTGTTTGATAGGGAAAAGTATAGAGGCAAAAAGATGATAAGTTGGACCAATGGAAGGGATCGGTGGTGATGAAGTAAAAAGGGTAGGTCTTTGTTTTTCTTATTCAATTTGGTCAAGCTCAGCTTTCAAGCGTCTGATCTCTCTCTCCTTCTGGTCAAATTCTGGGCCATAATAGCGTTGAGCAAGCATGGTTCATAACTCAAAATCGAGTTGAGCAATTCTGGACTGTAGATTGTGATAGATCTGCTGCATCTGTGCAGTGATGGAATCGACTTTTGTCTTAATCTTTTATGTTCGTAAACTGATTTTTTCAACTTTGGAATGGATATCCACCAAAGTATTATTTTGTGCTCTGGCATTTTGGGTTTGCCAGTTGAGGACTGATTCAAAAGGTTTAAGTGGTTCAAGGTGTCTTGTAGGAGTTATGGCTGAAGGGATAAAAGGCTTAGACACAACGTTTCGATGGGAATCTGTGTGGGTGTCTAAAAGAGGAAAGGAAGAAGAGTAGTCTGAAGAAGTAGATGAAAACATCATACAACTCAGTGGTGGTGTTGGAATGGGAATTGGTGAGGGAATCTTAGATTTGCAATGTTTTGCAATCCATTTGAGTTCTTTTTTGTAGATGGGTAAAGGAGCTGGTGGAGGTAGAGGATCCTGTGGTGGCGTGGGGTCATTGTGGTGACATGAGATTGGAGTTTTTTACTTTTTAGATTTTTTTCTTCGGGTGGAATAATCATCATCATCCTCTTCCCAATCTTCCCAACAGGGACAAGAGGGATCACACATGCCTGAGCCAGGGATATCCCATAAGAAATGACCATTTAGCTTTGCTAGATAAACAGGGTAGCCTTGTGAGTTGAACTCTGTAATGTGTAGATCTTCTTGGGCTGTCTGCACAACTGTGATCATTGAAGAGTAGGTGAAGGAGAGTCGAGGAGGCTCTTGTGGAGCACTGGGAAGTGGTTTGAAAGTCATTCTGATTGTTCCATCTGGCCGCTGTTTAAACATACTTTCTAATGTCTAAATCGGAGCAGTATTAGTATGGAACTGTTCATAGTTAGAGATCTATTCAAGAGGAATAAGCTTGATGAGCTCATGATGAGGAATTTACCTGGGATCTGGATAATTGTCGGAATCTGGTCAGATTTAGCTAAGACCATGAGAGTGTTAGAGTGATGGTTAGGAGTGGGCATATTAAGGCATGGTTTTGAAGCCTATAGACCAATTAATAATGGAGAGTGGCTATTTTGGCTGAGGAGATTTGTTCTGTACCCTGAATTTGGACTTGAACTTTCAAAGTTGTGGGCAAATTGGTGTCTTGGAGAGAAAGGTTGAAGTTGGGATAGAAAGTGAGTAAAACACTTCCTGCATGAAGGGTTGTAAGAACAATGCCGATAACAGCATCTTGATACTAGTTGAAGCGAGTATTAAGGAGGGCAAGGCGAGCTGTGACTGGTAAGCCTTTTCTCCCATGGAGGGTAAGGATTAATCTGATGCCTCCAAGATGAAAATGGGTATAACCTTATCGTTTCCAGTTGGAAATTAACTCTGAGGGAATCTCCAAAGTGACATATTGCTCAGCAGAGGTTGCTTGAAGAGCACATTGATCCAGACGAGAAGACTGGATATATTGTTTAGGGTGAGGCCGTCTGGTTGAGATAAGGGTACAGATACTGCGGGTAAAGGAATTGGGGCATTTGTACAACTGGTAAGGACTGATGAGAGGGTAGGATGACTCACTGATTTGAGCTGATTCAGGGATGTAGGAGTATTCGACAAGGTTTTCAATTTTGTTGGTGGTATGAGAAGTGCAGGACTTAGGCAAAGAAAGAGTCGAAGACAAAGTAACAGGACTGGAAGATGAAGTTGAAGCCATGAGTGAGAGGTTCCCTTTGCTCCTGAAGTCTAGAGATCAAAACAAATCAAAATACTTAATATACCATTTTGAGCAAGAAAATGAGTTTAGAAAACAAGGAAGCTATAGACCAATCAATTATGCTCAAGGCCATGCAACAACAATTTGAGCGCATGAATTTGATGTTTGGAGAGATCCATGACAAATTGGAGAGGCAAGACACTGTCATAGCCAATCTACAAAGAGGGCAACAACTAATAGCCCCTAATATAAGAGGTAATCAAGGGCGTGCTGCCATAGGAGAAGAATTTGGTGATGACTTAGATAATTTTGATGACCAAGCCACTGTTGACATGTGTAAAAGAGATGATAGAAGGGCAAGACGTATAGATCATGATTTTTGGAATATCAAACTAAAAATTCTTTCTTTTCAAGGTAAAAATGATCTGAAAGTTTATTTGGAGTGGGAAAAAAAGGTAGAGCTAGTATTTGATTGCCACAACTACTCTGAGGAGAAAAATGTAAAACTAGCTGCTGTTGAATTTACTGATTATGCTATTATTTGGTGGGATCAACTTGTTTTGAGTAGGAGAAGAAATCGTGAAAGGCCTATAAACACTTGGGAAGAGATGAAGGCCATCATGAGGAGGAAATTTGTTCCTAGTCATTATTATAGGGAGTTGCACCAAAGGCTTCAAAGCCTTACACAAGGTTCCAGAAGTGTGGAAGATTACCACAAAGAGATGGAAATAATCATGATTCGAGCCAAAATTGAAGAAGAACGAGAGGCCACTATGGCAAGATTTTTACATGGTTTAAATCAAGATATTGCTAATGTGGTTGACTTGCAGCACTATGTTGAGTTGGAAGACATGGTTCACATGGCCATGAAAGTGGAATGACAATTGAAAAAAAAAGGCTCCACTAGAACCAACTTTGGTTCATCTTCCTCATGGAAGTCAAAATGGAGCAAATATAAAAAGGCTTATTTCAAATCCTAAGATTGAGCCATTCAAGGATCATAAAGGTAAATCTAATTCCCAACACTCTAGAAATAGAGATATTAAGTGTTGTAAATGTTTGGGGACAGGTCATATTGCATCTTGAGGGATGATGGAGATGTTGAAACTTAGAGTAAATCAGATGATGAACGTATGCCACCTTTGGAGGATGCTAATGATGGTGCAGATGATGAACGTATGCCACCTTTGGAGGATGCTAATGATGGTGCAGATGATGAACGTATGCCACCTTTGGAGGATGCTAATGATGGTGCAGAGTATCTTGTTGATGGTAAATTGATGGTTGTTAGGCGTGCTCTCAATGTGCAAGTAAAAGAAGATGTAGAGGTACAACGTGATGACATATTTCATACTATATGCCACATCAAAGATAAGGTATGTAGTATGACAATTGATGGTGGAAGTTGTACTGATGTGGCTAGAACTAGTTTAGTTGAAAAATTGAATTTGAAAACTTTGAAACATCCTAGGCCATATAAGCTACAATGGCTGAATGATTGTGGGGAAGTCAAAGTAAAAATAAACAAGTGCTGGTTTCATTCTCTATTGGGAGATACAAAGGATGAAGTTCTCTGTGATGTAGTACCCATGCATGCTAGACACATTCTTTTGGGGCGACCTTGGCAATATGATAGATGTGTGAATCATGATGGTTACTTAAATATATATTCTTTTGTAATGAATAAAAGGTAAATCACTCTTACACCATTAACACCTAAGCAAGTGTATGAGGATCTAATGTCAATACAAAAAGAAAGTGATACAAAAAAAGAAAATGAGCGTACAAAATAAAGAGAGATTGAGAGAAAAACAAGTGAAAAGATAGAAAAAAATATTGCTGAGAAAAAAGAGAGGCAGCAAGTGAACTTGTTTGCAAAAGAGAGTGAGGTTAAGACGTCTTTCTTTTCAAAACAGCCTATTGTTGTACTTTTGTGGAAAGAGGCTTGTTTACATACTAATGAGCTTAAATTTCTGTGCTATTGTGACTCTTTTGCAGGAATTTGATGATGTGTTTCCAAATGAAGTCCCCAATGGTTTGCCACCTATTAAGGGAATTGAGCATCAAATAGACTTAGTCCCTGGAGCTACCATTCCTAATAGACCCGTCTATAGAAGTAACCATGAGGAGACAGAGGAGCTTCAATGGCAAGTTGAAGAACTCTTTGCTAAGGGATATGTGAGGGAGAGCAAGAGTCCTTGTGCGGTACCAGTTTTACTAGTGCCCAAAAAGGATGGCACATGGAGGATGTGCGTTGACTATCGTGCAATTAATAAAATCACTGTAAAGCATCGACATCCTATTCCTAGACGTGATGACATACTTGATGAATTGCATGATTCAAGTTAGGATTAGAGAGGGAGATGAGTGGAAAACTACCTTTAAAACAAAATATGGTTTATATGAGTGGTTAATGATGCCATTTGGGTTATCTAATGCCCCTAGAACTTTTATGAGGTTAATGAACCATGTTTTGCGTGCTTTTATTGTTAAATTTGTAGTTGTCTATTTTGATGATATTTTGATCTATAGTAAAGGCTTAGATGAACACATTGAACATTTCCAAAGTGTATTGACTGTTTTAAGGAAGGAAAAGTTATATACTAATTTGAAGAAGTATTCCTTTTGTACAAATCAGATTGTTTTTCTTGGTTATGTTGTAAGTGCTGAAGGAATTGAGGTTGATGAAGAGAAGGTAAAGGCTATTAAAGAGTGGCCTACACCTAATAGTGTAAGTGAGGTAAGAAGTTTTCATGATTTGGCTAGTTTTTGTAGAAGATTTGTGAAAGATTTTAGCACCCTTGCTGCACTATTGACTGAAATTGTAAAGAAAGACATGGGATTTAAGTGGGGTAGTGAACATGAAAGGGCATTTAATCTAATTAAGGAGAAATTGGTTTCTACACCATTACTCACTTTACTCGATTTTGCTAAAACTTTTGAAATTGTGTGTGATTCTTTAGGTATAGGTATTGGAGCTGTTTTGATGCAAGAAGAGGGTCCAATGGCTTATTTTAGTGAGAAATTGAGTGGAGCAGGCCTAAACTATCCTACATATGACAAGGAGATGTATGAATTGGTGAGAGTATTAGAAACTTGGCAACACTATCTTCTAACTAAAGAGTTTGTTATACACACTAATCATGAGTCCTTGAAGCATTTGAAAGGGCAAGGTAAGTTGCATAAGAGATGCCAAATGGGTTGAAGTTATTGAGCCATTTCCCTATGTGATCAAATACAAACATGGTAAGGAGATGCATTATCTAGAAGATATGCACTTATCTCTACATTAAATGCAAAGTTGTTAGGATCCTAATTTTGCTAATGTATTTAATGCTTGTGAGAAAATTTCATTCGGTAAGTTCTATAGGCATGATGGGTTCTTATTTAGAGAAAATAAATTGTGTGCCTAATAGTTCTTTGTATGAATTGCTTGTGCGTGAAGCTCATGGGGGAGGTTTAATGGGATATGTTGGCATTGCAAAGACTTTAGATGTTTTAAAAGAACACTTCTTTATATGAAACGTGATGTTGAAAGAATATGTGAGAAGTGTATCACTTGTAAACATGCTTGTTGGCCTGGAATGAGCTTCATTTGCTTCAATTGCTTGTCATGCCATTGCTTGGTCCTCTCCTTGTAGATTATTGCATTTTCATAGAAGAGTAACCTTAATTCTTCCAGCTCACAAAGTTCTAGCTTCCTCTATTCTGTTGCAACAATCATATCCATGTTCAGTTGTTTCATTGCCCAATATGCCTTGATACTAGTGGGTATGTTGTACGTGGCGTTGTTCTACCAAATTGATACAGAATTGAATCTGCCTTAGGGACCAGATCTGGTTTAGAAAAGATCAATATCCCGCACGTTCTGGTTTCCACCAAAAACCAAATTTGAAATTCATTTAAAACAATTTTTCACAATACCACCCGAAAACACGGCACTCAGGGCCTTTAAAAAAAGTGAACGTTGTGAGAAAACAATGTTATTGGACAAAAATCGGTTTGGAGGATAAAACAGGACCTTTCTAATGCACAGGATCCTCAAGCGTGAGGCAAGCGCAAAGCATACTTAGTTTCGAAATTTGGAGGTGAGCGTATCATTTGTAACACAAATAATTTCTTTGATTCCTACAAGAGAGAGAGGTTTAGGGAAACATAATCGAAAATTAAGCTTTTTATTTTTCGAATTGGCTCCCTTATAATTGAGACCAAAGGTGCTTTATATAGAGGATCATTGAGAATAGGACCTCTCGAATGATCATATCATATAGCACACCTGTTTTGAAAGCAAAGCAAGCCAATCAGGACTTTTACAAAAGGAAAGCATACTTACAAGGACTTTAACAGAAGCAAAGCACATGTACAAGGACTTTAACAAAAGTAAAGCACACGTACAAGGACTTTAACAAAAGTAAAGCACACTCACAAGAACTTTAACAAAAGTAAAGCAAATGTACAAGGTCTTGTTTTATCCTCCAAAATTGATTTTTGTCCAATAACATTGTTTTCTCACAACGTTCACCCTTTTTAAAGGCCTTGAGTGCCGTTTATTCAGGTGGTATCGTGAAAAAATGTTTTAAATGAATTTCAGATTTGGTATTTGGTTGATAAGTGTATATCAACTGGAAACCAAAACGTGCGGGATATTGATCTGTTTTAAGCCAGATCTGGTCCCTAAAGCAAATTCATTTCTGCATCGATTTGGTAGAACAACGCCACATATAAGTGGAATTTTATAAGTTGTTAGGTAAGCCTATAAAGAGTCATTTAATTGAAGAGACCAATCCCTTCTATCGGAATTCACCACTTTCTCCAAAATATTTTTTATCTCCCTGTTTGACACTTCTATCTAACCACTAGTTTGTGGATGTTATGATGTAACAACTTTATGCTTGATCCCATACTCAATTAATGCTATATCAAACATCTTGTTGCAAAAATGGGTTCTTTCATCATTGACTATAGCTCTAGGAGTGCCAAATCTTGAGAAAATATTCTTCTGAAAAAATTTCACCACCGTCTTGACATTATTGTCCGTAATGCTTCAATTTCTACCTATTTGGATACATAGTCCACAACGACTAAGATGTATAAGTCTCCAAATGAGGGTGGAAATGGTCTCACAAAGTTTAACCTATAAAATGTTGGTTAGTGGCATTTCATGCTTTTCAAAAGATGTTCGCTATTCTTTGGCCCTTATCATAACATTTAACAATCTCATAAGCATCCTTAAGAATAGAGGGCCAGTAATAACCTAATTGAAGAACTTTGGCTCTGTGTCCTTCAAAATGTCTACCATATGCTATAGCATGACAGGATTGCATAATGTTTAAAATTTCCTTATCAAGAACACATGTTTTGGTCACATAGTCTGAAAATAACTTGCACAACTAAAGGTCATCCCACTAATAGCTTCTAACATCATGGAGAAATCTCTTCGTTTGCTGGTAGGTCAAATTAGGGGGTAATAATCCACCCACCAAATAATTAGTAAAATATGCATAGGAAATCCTTACTGCTACAATATTTATGCATGTTGTATCATCACCAATCGCTCATCAAGAAAAGTTTATGTTATGTCTTGCTTAGTTAGAGTACTTGCATCTGCTCCCAACCTTGAGTGATAATTTGCTACTTGATTCTCAGTGTCTTTTTTGTCCTTGATCCCCAAGTCAAACTCTTGTAGTAAAAAATCCAATAAATAAACCTTGGTGTGGCATCCTTATTTGAAATCAAATACTTTATAGTTGAGTAATTTGTATAAACAGTCACTTTGGTGCCAACCAAATAAGCTTTGAATTTATCAAATATAAAAGCAAATACTAGCAACTCTTTTTCAATGGTCGTGTAGTTATGTGAATTAGCTAGAGTTTTGCTAGCATAGTAAATGGAGTGAAAAATCCTCTACCTTACCATTGCTCCAATAGAGTGCTCTGATACCATAAAGTACGTGTCGTTGTTCTACCTAGGAATAACAATGCAAGGTCGTTCTTTGGACCCAAATTTGACTTAGAACATATTAATAGCCCACATCCATTGGTTTCCAGCCGATATACCTTAGTGTTCGCATCAACACTTTAAAACGTTTATCAAAAGATTGTAAAACCTAAAATAGACTTTTCCGTAGTCTTTAAAAAGGGTACCAAACCATTTAAGAAATCCCCATAAGTTTTCTGATGCACAGGATCCTTCCTTGAAGGCAAGCGTAGAGCATACTTCCTTAAGTTTTCAAAATGAATAAATTTAATTCTTTGATTCGTTTCTTTCACCTAGAACTTCATTTGCAGAGAGAGAGAGAGAGGAGATTTTATCAAGCCATGATTTAGATAAAACACACGAGAGTTTTATTGCTTTTAAACTTCTATATTTTACAAGTGAGGAGAGCCCCTTTATATAGGAGAGCTTATGAAGATAGGACAGGACCCTTATTTTTTACAATAGTAAAAGTAAGGTAAAGATACATTACAAAAGTAAAAAATACATGATTATGATTACAACAGGACAAAGTCCATGACAAGAGGACAAAAGAGGAAAGTGCATGCTATAAGACAAAGAAAGAAATTTCATGAAACAAGACAAGAAAGAAAAGTGCATGCAACGAGACAAAGAGGGAAATTTCCTACAATAAGACAAGATGGGAAATTTCATGCAATAAGACAAAAAAAGAAATTTCATACAACAAGACAAACTACTTTATGGAGAGTAGAGGTTCATGTAGTCATCTTCAGAGGAACTTTCTGTCGCATCAGGGTCATCATCAAAAGGTGGTGGAAAAAAGGTCTTAGAGAGCTTCGAATGCTTGCAGTTGGGTCCACAACACGGTGGATAAGGGTATTCTTGTGTGTATCCTGGTCTGGGTGATGTCTGAGTAGCCTTGTTTGCTTTTGAAGGTTTGGGTGGTTGTGATGATGATGGTTGTGATGAGGATCCTGGTTCATGCATGGATGGTTGGGGGAACTGCTGGAGATGTTGACTTAAAGGAAGAAAGTCTTCCCATTGGTCCTAGGAGTCTTGGTAAAAAAAGTCTGTGTAATCTGGTTTTTCTTCTTTGATGATAATTCCAGTGGATTCTGGTTTAGAAATGGCGGATGGAGTGGGGATCAGGATGCGGTCATGTTATGGGCCTAAGGATGTGTGGAAGATATCTCTATATGGTGGAGTCTAGTGGTTTAACTGACAGAGGTAGTTGTACAGAGTGGTTTGGATTTCATTGTCGATGACAGCTGGGTGTGGTGTAGTAAACAATTCATAGACTTGGTCTTGGGACCAGAAAAGCTTTGTATCTGGATGCTGAAAGTATGACCTATGGATGATGAACACTTAGGTGAACAGGTGTGTCTCTGAAGCAAGCATTCTTTCAAGATTATAAATCTCAGAGAGTTGCTGCAGTTTCTTTCTCCACCATGGAATGGGGGAAAACCATTCAAGTAAAGTCCAGGTGAGGGAGATGGTTTTGTCAGGGTTGAGGAGATGCTCCAAAGTTGGAGTGATTGGTAAGATGAGCTTGGTGGCATATAGAACTGTTAGGCACCATAGGTACCATAACTCATCTTCAGTAATATCTCTGGAGGGGTCAAGGGAGAGGCCTGTAAGAAACAAATTTTCTGGGTGGAAGGTAGAAAATGACAATGAGCCTGCCATAAGGTATGCTTTCATAAAAAAACAGAAAACAGCTTTTCATGCAAACTCTTGGATGTCGAAGACAGAAGAGAAAGTTTTGTTAAGGGGAAAGTTTTTCTTGGTGAGAGCCTCTGGGGGAAGTGAAGTAGCCATGAAGATGATTGGAAAGTGGTAGGTTGTGAAAAACACGGTGAGAAGTTTGTCTGGTTTGGAGAGTCTTGAAAGCATATCAGGGATGAGGTTCTGGGACCCCTTTATATGCTTGACTAAAAAGTCATATTTGGACAACCAATCTTTTAACCGGAGTAACATTTTTCAAGAGCAGTTTTACCTTGAAAATTGAGAATATTGGGGAAGGCTGAACTGTCCATTCAGATGAGAAAATGGTGTCCAATCAAATGATACTTGAACTTTTTGATGCCATTCTTTACCGCTAAGATTTGAACACACTGTACTAGTGCTTCTGGGTGTCAGAAAAATGTCCACTAGCGTAAGCGATAAAGCTTTCTTTTCCATTGATTTCTTCAAGGAGGATGGCACCCCATGATTCATCACTTGCATCTATCTGTAGTATGCGCTTACCATCTGCAATCAACTTTAAGGGAGGTGGATGTTGCACAATATGCTTTAATGTAGTGACACGATGGTGTGGTTATCATCCCACTATAGGGGCTTCTTTTTCAATAAAGCCAAAAGATGTTAAGTATGCTGGTCCACATGTGGGATGAAATCATGGATGTAGTTTATGATACCAAGAAACTATTGAACTTGCTTTTTGGGAAGGTGCTGATCTGGAAAGTGAAGCAACTCTTAGGCAATGTGCTTTCCAGGCTGATAATTGCCGTCTTTTATGACCATTCCAAGAAATTCAATGGTATCTGTGGCAATGATGCTTTTCTTGGCTGATAACATAATTCCATGACTTTTGACAATATCATATAACTGGGTTAACAGCTGGTGATGTTCCTTATGCGATCCTAAAAAAAGCAAAATGTCATCAATATAAATCAATGCGTGATGGAGCATGGGCTGAAAGATATGGATAATGGATTTTTGAAAGATGGATGGGGCAGTTTTGAGACTGAAGGGTAAGACTGTCCATTGGAAATGGGCATTTGGGATACAAAATACAGTTTTGTATTGTTCAGAGGGTTCAATGCCTAATTGCCAAAAACTAGATTTTAAATCAAATTTTGAAAAGATCTGGGCATTTTTGAGAAAAGTAAACATTCTTTATCGACGTGGCAAAGGGAATTTGTCATCTTGCAAAAACATGTTTAGTGGCTGATAGTCAATGACTAAGCGTTTCTTTCCTCGGACAACTTCAGAATGCTTTTCAACATTAAAGGCTTGGCAAGCCCATGGAGAAGTCGTGGGCTTAATTAGACCTTGGACTAACAATTATGAACATTCTTGTTGGGCTAGGAGTAAGTCAGAAGGACTCATTCCTGGATGGGTAGCTTTGGTCGGGTTAATGTCTTCATTGAGTTTGAAAGGTAGCTTAATGAAGAATGACTTATTTTTCCACAATGGGTTTGGATGGGTGAACTGAGAATGGGATTCTGGACACAAACTCAAGAGTATGGTTGAAATATCCTGGTAGGGTTGAAGTGTGTCAGATAGGTTATAAAGTTTCAGAATGCCTGTGAAAGGTTTGAACATGGACTTGATTCGAATACCAGAATGATTTGCAGGTGTTTGATCTGGTTAAGGATGTGAAAACCTAATAAGATATCCTTGTTAGGAAGAGTTGAACCAATGAACTTAGTCCAGATAACACAGTTTGGGAAAATTTGAATACCAACGGGTTTTTTGGTTATCAAAGAGGTGGTGAATACTTTGCAATTGACAGCTTTGAAATGTTCCTTATATTCTGTCCAATATTCTGGTGGATATTGGTGGAAGAATATGCGGATTTAACATGCGGCGTTGGGCTCCAGTATTTATAAGTCCAATTGCTGGAATGGGCCTTTGGAATTCGGAGCGCAAGATCTGGAGTTTGATGGAAGGTATGGGAACAGTAGTATCAAGAGACAGCAACTGTTGGTAAAAAATCACTTGGGACTGATCACTGTCTGAGTCATCAGAGAAATTCTGGAGTGCGAACACTGTTTCATCATTGGGTTCATCTTGTTCTGAAAAATAGAATTCCAGTTCATCCTTGTCTAGAGAGTAATCTGTGGTGGTCTGATTGGAGTTCATCAGGAAGGGAAGCCAGAAAAACACGCTTTAATGTTGGCTCATTGAATCCATTAAGTTTATAGAACAGCAGAGACATTCTTTTATAATGGAAGTCAAGATCCTTAGGATTGAGTGAACAGCATTTCATGTTGAGATAGTCTCATCGTGCAGCTTTAAAAATTACAGAGGGGTCTCCAAGGAATTGATCATGAATAACTGCAAGGGCACTTGAGACTTCTGGTAATTGAACAAACTGTAATTGTCTGTATTGGCCTAGAGATTCAGACCAATCTCTTAGAGCACTCATAAAACGAGTGGCAAATTCTCTAAGGACTGATTGAATTGCAGCTCCTACTCTTAGCATTTGTAAGTCAAGCCAGGCAGACATTTCATTAAGCCGATCACGCCATTTAGAGGATGGAAGATCATTAAATGTGAACCATGGACCATTTGACGATTTTAGACCAGTTGGACCGGTTTGGGCGTGGGCTGGAGGAGGTTGGTTTGAAGCAGAGAATTCAGGCATTTCTTCGTCAACTTCAGAAGGAATGTCAACATATGGCTCAGTGTGAGAGGTTTGGCCTTGATTAGGTTGAGCCATCAGGATTTTGGTGACATCAGAATAGGACTTTCCAGAGTCACTGGTGGAAGCTGAGGATTTTGTATCTGTCTCAGTATGGCTATCTGAAAACAGCTAGATTTGAATCAGAAGTTTGATCATCTGTATGGTCAACTGTGTGGGCACTGAACAGGTGCATGGGTTGTTTATCCTTAGATTGGATAGGAGGTTGAGAAGGAGTTGGTGGTGGAGGTGCTGATGGTGATACTGGTGGATAACCAGGTTGGTCAGGAGAAGAAACAGCAGGTTGGTGAATGGTGATTGGTCGTGGTTGAGGTTTAGGCTTGGGTTTAGGTTTAGGTAAAGGTGGTAATGGATTATCTCGAAAAAGTGTATGAGTCATACCAAATAACTTAGAAGGTTCATACTGTTTGATAGGGCAAAGCATAGAGACAAAAGGATGATAAGTTAGACCAATGGAAGGGATCGGTGGTGATGAAGTAAAAAGGGTAGGTCTTTGTTTTTCTGATTCAATTCGGTCAAGCTTAGCTTTCAAGCGTCTGATCTCTCTCTCCTTCTGGTCAAATTCTGGGCCATAATAGTTTTGAGAAAGCATGGTTCGTAACTCAGAATCGAGTTGAGCAATTCTGGACTGTAGATTGTGATGGATCTGCTGCATCTGTACAGTGATGGAGTCAACTTTGGTCTTAAGCTTTTCAGTTTGTAAACTAATGTTCTTAACGTTGGAATTTATGTTCAGTAAAGTATCATTTTGTGCTTTGGCATTATGGGTTTGCCAGTTGAGGACTGATTCAAAAGGTTTAGGTGGTTCAAGGTGTCCTGTAGAGGTGATGGCTGAAGGGATAAAGGGTTTAGACACAACATTCCATTAGGAATCTGTGTGGGTGTCTAAAGGAGTAAAGGAAGAAGAGTAGTCTGAAAAAGTAAATGAAAACATCATACAATTCAGGGGTGGTGTTGGATTTGGGATTGGTGAGGGAATCTCGGATTTGCAATGTTTTGCAATCCATTTGAGTTCTTTTTTGTAGATGGGTAAAGGAGCTGGTGGAGGTGGAGGATCTTGTAGTGGTGTGGGATCATTGTGGTGACATGAGACCGGAAGTTTTTTGTTTTTAGGTTTCCTTTTCCTGGAATAATGTTCATCATCGTCTTCCCAATCATCCCAACAGGAACAAGAGGGATCACACATGCCTGAGCCAGGGGCATCCCATAAGAAATGACCATTTAGCTTTGCTGGATAAACAGGGTAGCCTTCAGAGTTGAATCATGTAATGGACATATCTTCTTGACCTGTCTGTACAGCTGTGATTATTGAAGAGTAGGTAAAAGAGAGCCGAAGAGGCTCCTGGGGAGCACTGGGAGGTGGTTTGAAAGTCATTCTGACTGTTCCATCTGGCCGTCGTTCAAACATGGTTTCTGGTGTCTGAATTGGAGCCGTATTGGAATGGAACTGTTCATTGTTGGAGATCCATTCAAGAGGCATAAGCTTGATGAGCTCAGGGCAAAGAATTTGTCTGGGAATATGAATGATTGTTGGGATCTGGTCAGATTCAGTTAAGACCATGAAGGTGTCAGAGTGATGTTTAGGAGTGGGTAGATCTAAGGCATGCTTTTGAAGCCTATAGACCAGTTGATGATGGAGAGTGGCAATTTTGGCTGAGGAGATTTGGTCTGCACCTTGAATTTGAACTTGGACTTTCTAGGTTGTGGGCAAATTTGTGTCTTGGAGAGAAAGATTGAAGTTTGGATAGAAAATGAGTAAAACACTTCCTGCATGGAGGGTAGTAAGAATAGTGCCAATAATAGCATCTTGGTACTGTTTGAAGCGAGTATCAAGGAGGGCAAGTCAAGCTGTGACTGGTAATCCTTTTCGTCCATGAAGGGTAAGGATTAATCTGATTCCTCCAAGATGGAGATGGGTATAACTTTCTCATTTTCAATTGGAAATCAATTCTGAGGGAATCTCCAGAGTAACATATTACTCAGCAAAGGTTGCTTGAAGAGCACACTGATCCAGGCAAGAATAGATATATTCTTCAGGGTGAGGCTGTCGGGTAGAGATAAGGATACGAATACTGCGGGTAAAGGAACTGGGTCGTTTGTACATCGATTTTGAGTTACAAACCATGCTTGCTCAATGCTATTATGACCCAGAATTTGACCAGAAGAAGAGAGAGATCAGATGCTTGAAAGCTGAGCTTGACCAAATTGAATAAAAAAAAAAACCTACCTTTTTTACTTCATCACCACCGATCCCTTCCATTGGTCAAACTTATCATCCTTTTGCCTTTGTGCTTTGCCCTATCAAATAGTATGAACCTTCCAAGTTATTTGCAATGACTCATACTCTTTTTCGAGATAATCCATTACCACCTCCACCTAAAGCTAAACCTAAGCCTAAACCTCAACTACAACCAGTCACTATTCACCAACCTGCTATTTCTCCTCTTGACCAACCTGGTTATCCACCAGTATCACCATCAGCACCTCCACCACCGGATCCTTCTCAACCTCCTACCCAATCCAAGGATAAACAACCCATGCACTAGTTCAGTGCTCACATAGTTCACCACTCATCCAGTACAGATGATCAAACTTCTGATTCAAATCTAGCTGTTTCAGATAGTCCTATTAAGACAGATACAGAATCCTAAACTTTCACCAGTGACTCTGAAAAGTCCTATTCTGATATCACTAAGATCCTAATGGCTCAACCTAATCAACCCGATCAAGGCCAAACCTCTCAAACTGAACCATATGTTGACATTCCTTCTGAAGTTGACGAAGAAATGCATGAATTCTCTGCCTCAAACCAACCTCCTCCAGTCTAAAATCGTCAAATGGTCCATGGTTCAAATTTGATGATCTTTCATCCTCTAAATGGCGTGATCGGCTTAATGAAATGTCTGCCTTGCTTGACTTACAAATACTAAGACCAGCAGCCGCAACTCAATCAGTCCTTAGAGAATTTGCCACTCGTTTTACAGGTGCACTAAGAGATTGGTTTGAATCTCTAGGCCAATACAGACAATTACAGTTTGTTCAATTACCCGAAGTCTCAAGTGCCCTTGCAGTTATCCATGATCAATTCCTTGGAGACCCCTCTATAATTTTTGAAGCTGCACAACGAGACTATCTCAACATGAAATGTTGTTCACTCAATGCTAAGGATCTTGAGTTCCATTATAAAAGAATATCCCTGCTGTTCTATAAACTTAATGGATTCAATGAGCCAACATTAAAGCATGTTTTTTTGGCTTCCCTTCCTGATGAACTCTAACCAGACATACAGAGGCAACTTCGTGCATCCAATCTTGTCCTTAACAACATTTCTCTTGGCAAAATCTTTCAACTTGCCAAAACTTGTCTTGACAAACTCTGTTTCATGCAAATAGAAGAAGGATTGTGATTGCAGTCTTAAAAAGAAAAGGTATTTTCGAAAATTCAAATGTTCGGAATATTCATCTAAGCCTCGATGGTCCAAAAGCCCTACAGATTCTTTAGAAAGAAGTCATCTTCCTCCAGAGAATTTAAAAGAAGAAAGTCCAGCGGATGTTTTATCTGTAAGAAGAAAGGTCATTATGCCAAGGATTGTCCCAACAAACGGGAAAAATCTATTTGGCTACTTGAATATCTCCAAGATACCATAGATCACTCTCCAGACAAGGATGAACTAGAATTTTATTTTTCAGAACAAGATGAACCCAATTATGAAACAATGTTTGCACTCTAG
The DNA here is from genome assembly GCA_029633175.1 of Citrus glauca. Taxonomy (NCBI): domain Eukaryota; kingdom Viridiplantae; phylum Streptophyta; class Magnoliopsida; order Sapindales; family Rutaceae; genus Citrus; species Citrus glauca. The sequence continues at coordinate 22,239,962 of JAQOOD010000002.1, read as the reverse complement.
AATTCCTCTGATGACTCAGACAGTGATCAGTCCCAAGTGATTTTTCACCAACAGTTGCTGTCCCTTGATACTACTGTTCCCATACCTTCCATCAAACTCCAGATCTTGCCCTCCAAATTCCAAAGGCCCATTCTAGCAATTGGTCTTATAGATACTGGAGCCCAAAGCATATTAAATCTGCATATTCTTCCACCAAAATATTGGACAGAATATGAAGAACATTTCAAAGTTGTCAATGGCAAATTATTCACCACCTCTTTGATTACCAAAAAACCCGTTGGTATCAAAATTTCCCAAACTGTGTTATCTGGACCAAGGTCATTGGTTCAACTCTTCCTAATAAGGATATTTTGTTAGGTTTTGACATCCTTCACTAGATCAAACACCTCCAAATCATTCCCACTAGAATCCGAGTCAAGTCCATGTTCAAACCTTTTACAGACATTCTACAACTATATAATCTGTCTGAAACCCCTAGTCCTATTAGGATATATCCACCAAACTTTTGAGTCTGTGTCCGGAGTCCTATTCTCAGTTCACCCATCCAAACCTATTGTGGAAAAATAAGTCTTTTTTCATTAAGTTACCTTTCAAACTCAATAAAGACATTAACCCAGCCAAAGCTACCCATCTAGGAATGAGTCCTTCTGATTTACTCTTAGCCCAATAGGAGTGTTCACAATTGTTAGCCCAAGGTCTAATTGAGCCCACGACTTCTCCATGGGCTTGCCAAGCCTTTTATGTGAAAAAGCATTCTGAAATTGTCCGAGGAAAGAAACGCTTAGTCATTGACTATCAGCCACTAAACATGTATTTGCAAGATGACAGATTCCCTTTACCACGTCGACAAAGCATGTTGAGAAAATCTGGTTTTTGGCAATTAGGCGTTGAACCCTCTGAACAATACAAAACTGCATTTTGTATCCCAAATGCCCATTTCCAATGGACAGTCTTACCCTTCGGTCTTAAAACTGCCTCATCCATCTTTTAAAAATCCATGATCCAAATCTTTCAGCCCATGCTCCATCTTACAACAAGACAAGAAAGGAAAATGCATGGTATCAAGACAAAATACAGGGAAGGTTCAAGGAAAGTGCATGAGTCAAGACAAGATGGGAAAGTTCATGGAACGAGACAAGGGGAGAAATTTCCTGAAATAAGATAAAAGGGAGAGTGCATGCAAGGAGACAAGGTGGGAAGTTTCCTGCAACGAGACAAGGTGGGAAATTTCATGCATGGAGACAAAAGAGGAAATGTCATGCATAAAGACAAAAGTCTTTATGGGGAGTGAAGGTTCATGTAGTCGTCTTCAGAGTCACAAAGTCGTTTCTGAAACTACAAGTGAGGTAATTAAACTTCAATCTTTCCTCTTGATTTTCGCTTTTGAATCAAGTCGATCCGAGGTTTCTAGAGCTTCCGCCATCTATTTTAATTTTACTGTGCAAAAGTTGCGTTTTTAGGAACCTTATGGACAAATGTTGTCCTTCAATACAGGCCGCTTCTCTTTTGCCAAGCTCTGAGTTGATGAGGTAGGTGTTGTACTATCTTCACGAACATGTGTTGGATAATTATTTTCTACTAATGTTGTAGCTTGGTTGTTCACACTGGTGGGCTGAAAAGTAGAATGTTATGCCTCCTCTTCAACTTGAATTGTGCTGTAACAGGCTACATAGGCCACTTCTCTTTTGCCAAGCTCTGAGTTGATTAGGTAGGTGTTGTACTATCTTCACGAACATGTGTTGGATAATTATTTTCTGCTAATGTTGTAGCTTGGTTGTTCACACTAGTGGGCTGAAAAGTAGAATGTTATGGCTCCTCTTCTTTTTGGTACACCAAAAGGAATATGAACATCCTTTCCAGATCTTAACTTTGCAATGCTCATTTCCTTATCTTCTTAGATCCTCTGCGTTTCTGGGTAAATTTCCTTGGAGTGAATGATAAGCTCTTATCCCACATCACTGGCAAGCCAAAGCTCCTAGTCGCTTATAAGCGCTAGGCAGTCCTCGCCCTTTGAGCGTTCTTTTAGGGCTCAGTTAGGCCTGGCCCAAGTTGGTTTTCTAAATATTGTAGCAAGCTGTCTCATTTGATTTTCTAAGTTTCTTAAGGATACCGCTTGTCTTTGGACAATCGCTTCATTCATCACAATGTACTTCTAAATCAAAGAGTCAAGAGAACTAAATTGATCATTACTATTGGTTCTTTGCCCTTGATTTTACTAGTAGAATCCAGGTGGTTGAATATGCCTGTTTTTTTCGCTGGATGTTGTAGCTTGTTAATTCTAATTATTCTATGAGATGTTTGGGTATTGTCTCCATCTAGGGTTGTAAGTGTTTGAGTAAAGGTTGTTTTGATTTTTTCTGTTGAAGTTACCCACATAGTTGATCGTGGTTGGATTTCCAAGACAATTGTCAAATATATGCCCTTTTCCACAATAAACACAAGATGCCTCAATAATTTGACTGACAGTTGTTGGAACAGTAGTCACAGCCTTTACAATATTTGTCAATGAAGTTACTTGGGCTAATAGACCTGTCAAGGCATCTACATTGTGAACTCCTACTATTCCTTTTACTGTAGGTTGTCTTGTAGATGGCTATCCTCTCCAAAATTTCATAAGCCTCATTGTAAGACTTAGATAATAAGGCCCCATTTGTTGAAACATCTACCATCAATTTAGTGCTTGGGTTAAGACCATTGTAGAAAGTTTTAAGCAGTATACAAGGAATACATGAAGATATCTCTTAAAGAACTTCTTGAATATTTCTCATGCATCATACAAGCTTTCATCTTTAAGTTGATGGAAGATTTGTCAGGCAAGTCATTCCATGTAGTAATGGAGTTAGGAAATAGAAAATTTAACTATGCGCTTTCTCGATTCCTTAGAGAAAATGGGAAAAGTTTGAGTCTCAATGTTTCCTGTGATGCTCCAACAATCTTGAAAGCATCACTTACTTCTAAAAACAGTTTAATGTCCAAATGAAGATCTTTTGATGGCAGCCCATTAAATTACCCCACAGTTTGAGCTCGAAATAATCAGCTTGCAATTCTAGGATTTATGGCTTGAGAAGTCAGCATAACATAATCTCTAATGGATCTGTCTTTGTCATTTGTTATATGAATAATATTGTTCCCTAGTTGCCCATGAATAAACTACCAATTCTAACCTACTTGACTTCCTTGTGCATTGAGTTGTTCAATTACTCCACGAGGGTTCAAGTTCCCCATATCTTTCAAATCATCCATGTCTACAACTTTTAAATTCCTAAGCTCTTTTCTCAATCTCCTTGCAGTTCTTTTAATTTTTGGATCAAATTGGAATTCAACAAGTTTGTATTTGCGCATGCAAGGGTTGCTTAAGCATTTTTGTCAACAAAATAAACAAATTAACATAAAGCTAAAAAAACAGCACCGATTAAAATTGAATTCACAAATCACAATAAATAATTAATCCCTGGCAACGGCGCCAAAAACTTCTTAGGTGATTTCTAATGCAAGAGGGGTCAATATGCAAATGTATACAACAAATAATATACTGATGGGTTTTCATATCATCTCTACAAGGATTGATGTTATCAGATTTGTTATAGTAATAATAACAGTGTAGTTTTATTCTAAATTAAAATAAGACAATTAATGAAACAAATGAAGTGATTAAAATAAAATGCAATAAACAAACTTCTCACATCAAACACAAGGATATAATTAGTGGGAAAGAAGTAGTTGAGTAATTAAACTCACTTAATAGTATTGACTGTTTTTCCAATTAAGATCCTATTGCTATAGCATCTACTACAGCACATGGTAGAATCCCTTATGCATCCTCAGTTGTTGTCTGTTAGATATTTGTATCTTAATGTAGCCTAATAGTGACCAATTGTTATACTGACATTGGATATATCATTATGCATTATAGGTTCCATTTACCCTACAATGTGAATCCCTACATCTAGTTATTCACTAATTTTAGATCAAGCAACTATTAAAGAAAGAAAGAGAATGGTGGCCCCTTATGCCCAGAGGGCACCGTCGAAGAACAATGTCGGAGATAAGGTGAGAACCTTCCCTTCCATTGGTTACGCCTTTTTAGTGTTGGTTGGCCCTATTTAAATAGAAATTAACTCAACTTGGGAAACCCAATCTAGAATCATTTATTGTCTTAATTTATTTCACTAAGTCAGACATTTTTTAGGTTCTTTCTTAGCTAGTATCCACTAAATGATAGGTCAGCCAAAATAGGGAATTACAATAAGTAAAATTACGGCAAAATACTATAGTAAATACAGAGCAACACGTATATATCAATCAAATAACCATTACGCTTGTTTATCACTCAACCACAATAAAGTTTAGTTCATGATTTTTATAAAACAGAAAATAAAATCATTTTAGCCATCAAGTACATTCCTGTAAATAAATAGAAAATAAGAATAAGAGTTGAAGTCTGCTTGATCTTTTGATCTCTCCTTATTCTTTATGAATCCTCGATTTCAGCCCTCAATTCTCTCTTAATTTCTGTTTACTTGTGTTTTTCTCTGTAATTTTTCCTTGAGTGACCGCTCTTTTTTTTTTTTCCTTTTCATGTGTGTTCCTTTTATAACTTGGAATTAGGGCAACCAAAAGTGCATGTCACGTATCTTCCATTTTTGGAAACTTGGATCATCATCTTTTAGATATCACATGTGAAATCCAGTCTGTTATTGCTATAGGAATGGTGAAGCAACGACTACAACATCTTTATTGTTTCAGACTTGTTTTAATTCCTCTGCAGCCAAGTTCTTTTATCTTCTCTGCAAGTCTGTTGCAGCAACATTTCATCCATAAAACTTGAACTTTTTGGTCACCTACAATCACACATGATTGGAGCATAAAATGATCTAAAATAAAAAAAATTATTAAAAATTAACTGAAATGGATGTTCATGCAAAATATATCAAAAATTCCACAAAAACACATCATTTACTCTCTGAGTAATATTGGTTTTAGTCTAAAAGTGTCATGATAACTCTCATTTCATAGAGTTATCATTAAAGCTACCTTTATTAGTGATCATAATATTTTTTTCCATTATTGTAATAGAAATGCATGTCCGATTAAGAAAAATGCATATTTTGGAATTAAATGTGTTTGGGCACCAAAAGGAACCATTACTAACACTTAAGGGCGCAAAAAACTTTGGGCGCCTAAAACTTGAGATTTCTTCTACAGGGATCAAAGATGAGGTCATGTTGTGGGCCTAAGGAGGTGTGAAAGATATCTCTATGTGGCAGAGTCTGATGGTTTAGTCGACAAAGGTAGTTGTGCAAGGTGGTTTAGTTGACAGTGGATGCTTGAGACATATGACATGAAATTATTCTTGGTATCAGTAATGTCGGTAAAGATTCTTCTACCTTTATTGAAAATGTGTGTTATGTGATAAAGGTTATAGAGTTATTTTTTATAAAACAAAATGTGTTATTGAGAATGAATGTATGACCATTCCAAGAAATTCAATAATATTTGTAGCAACGACGGTCAGATGGAACAGTTAGAATGACCTTTAAACCACCTCCCAGTGCTCCACAAGAGCCTCCTCGGCTCTCTTTTACTTATTCTTCCATGATCACAGCTGTGCAGACAGCTCAAGAAGATTTACCTATTACAGGGTTTACTTCTAAAGGCTACCCTGTTTATCCAGCAAAGCTCAATGGTCATTTCCTATGGGATGCCCCTGGCTCCGGTATGTGTGACCCAAATTGTCCCTGCTGGGATGATTGGGAAGAGGACGATGATGATTATTCTACCAGAAAGAAAAAATCTAAAAAGAAAAAACCTTTAACCTCATGTCACCATCATAACCCCACACCACCACAAGATCCTCCATCTCCACCAGCTCCTTTACCCATCTACAAAAAAGAACTCACATGGATTGCAAAACATTGCAAATCCGAGATTCCCTCACCGATCCCAAATCCAACACCACCACTGAGTTGTATGATGTTCTCATCTACTTCTTCAGACTACTCTTCTTCATTTCGTCCTCTAGACACCCACACAGATTCCCAATGCAACGTTGTGTCCAAACCCTTTATCCCTTCAGCCATAACCTCTACAGGACACCTTGAACCCCCTAAACCTTTTGAATCAGTCCTTAACTGGCAAACCCAAAATGCCAGAGCACAAAATGATACTTTGGTAAACATTAATTCCAAAGTTGAAAAAATCAGTTTACGAACTGAAAAGCTTGAGACCAAAGTTGATTCCATCACTGCCCAAATGCAGCAGATCCACCAAAATCTACAGTCCAGAATTGCCCAACTTGATTCTGAGTTAAGAACCATGCTTGCTCAACGCTATTATGGCCCAGAATTTGACCAGAAGGAAAGAGAGATCAGACGCTTGAAAGCTGAGCTTGACCAGATAGAATTAGAAAAACAAAGGCCTACCCTTTTTACCTCCTCACCTCCGATGCCTTCCATCGGTCCAACCTATCATCCATTTGCCTCTATGCTTTCCCCTATCAAACAGTATGGACCTTCCAAATTATTTGGTATGACTCATACTCTTTTTCGAGAAAATCCTTTACCACCCCCACAACCTAAACCTAAACTCAAGCCTAAATCTCAGCCACGACCTGCTGTTTCCACTCCTGACCAACCAACCCATGGCTATCCATCAGCCTCACCATCAGCACCTCCACCACCAGCTCCTTCTCAACCTCCTACCCAATCCAAAGATAAACAACCCATGCACTTGTTCAGTGCCCACACAGTTGACCACACATCCTCCACCGATGATCAAACTTCTGATTCCAATCTTGCAGTCTCAGATACTCATATTGAGACAGACACAGAATCATCAGCTTCCACCAGTGACTCTGAAAAGTCTTATGCTGATATCACCAAAATCTTGATGGCTCAAACCGATCCAACTGATCAAGGCCAAACCTCTCACACAGAACCATATGTTGACATTCCTTCTGAAGTTGACGAAGAAATGCCTGAATTCTCTGCCTCAAACCAACCTCCTCCAGCCCAAGCTCAATCCGGTTCAACTGGTCCAAAATCATCAAATGGTCCGTGGTTCACATTTGATGATATTCCATCCTCTAAATGGCGTGATCGACTTAATGAAATGTCTGCCTGGCTTGACTTACAAATGTTAAGGCCAGGAGCCACAACTCAATCAGTCCTTAGAGAATTTGCCACTCGTTTTACGGGTGCTTTAAGAGATTGGTTTGAATCTCTAGGCCAATATAGACAATTGCAGTTTGTTCAATTGCCAGAAGTCTCAAGTGCCCTTACGGTTATCCATGATCAATTCCTTGGAGACCCCTCTGCAATTTTTGAAGCTGCACGACGGGACTATCTCAACATGAAATGCTGTTCACTTAATGCTAAGGATCTTGAGTTCCATTATAAAAGAATGTCCTTGCTGTTCTATAAGCTTAATGGATTCAACGAACCGACATTAAAGCATGTTTTCCTGGCTTCCCTTCTTGATCAACTCCAACCAGACATACAGCGGCAACTTCGTGCATCCAATCTTGTCCTTGACAACATCTCTCTTGGCAAAATCTTTCAACTTGCCAAAACTTGTCTTGACAAACTCTGTGAGGAGAAACAGTTTTTCAAAGAACTATTGAAAGACAGAGAACCCTTTCGGAGTGCCTGCAAAAAGCCCTATTTGCATATTAAGTGCAAACAGAAGAAGGATTGTAATTGCAGTCCTAAAAAGAAAAGGCATTTTCGGAAATTCAAACGACCAGAATATTCATCTAAGCCTCGCCGATCCAGAAAGTCCTACAGATTCTTCAGAAAGAAGTCATCTTCATCCAGAGACTTTAAAAGGAGAAAATCAAGCAGATGCTTTATCTGCAAGAAAAAAGGTCATTATGCCAAGGATTGTCCCAACAAACGGGAAAAATCTATTCGGCTACTTGAGCATCTCCAAGCTACCACAGATTTCTCTCCAGAAAAGGATGAGCTGGAATTCTATTTTTCAGAACAAGATGAACCCAATGATGAAACAGTGTTCGCACTACAGAATTCCTCTGATGACTCAGACAGTGATCAATCCCAAGTAATTTTTCACCAACAGTTGCTGTCCCTTGATACTACTGTTCCCATACCCTCAATCAAACTCCAAATCTTGCCTTCCAAATTCCAAAGGCCCATTCCAGCCATTGGTCTCATCGACACTGGAGCTCAACGCAGCATGTTAAATCCGCATATTCTTCCACCAGAATATTGGACAGAATATGAGGAACATTTCAAAGCTGTCAACGGCAAATTGTTCACCACTTCTTTAATTACCAAAAAACCCATTGGTATTCAAATCTTCCCAAACTGTGTCATTTGGACCAAGGTCATTGGTTCAACTCTTCCTAATAAGGATATCTTGTTAGGTTTTGACATCCTTCACTAGATCAAACACCTCCAAATCATCCCCACTAGAATCCGCGTCAAATCCATGTTCAAACCTTTCACAGACATTCTTAAACTTTACACCCTGTCCGACACACCTCAGCCCTACCAAGATATATCCACCAAAATTTTAAGTCTATGTCCAGAGTCCCATTCTCAGTTCACCCATCCAAATCCATTGTGGAAAAATAAGTCTTTCTTCATTAAGTTACCCTTCAAACTCAATGAAGACATTAACCCAACCAAAGCTACCCATCCAGGAATGAGTCCTTCTGACTTACTCCTAGCCCAACAAGAATGTTCACAATTATTAGCCCAAGGTCTAATTGAGCCCACAACTTCTCCATGGGCTTGCCAAGCCTTTTATGTTGAAAAGCATGCTGAGCTTGTTCGAGGAAAGAAACGTTTAGTCATTGACTATCAACCCTTAAACATGTTTTTACAAGATGACAAATTCCCTTTGCCACGTCGCCAAAGCATGTTTACTTTTCTCAAAAATGCCCAAATCTTTTCAAAATTTGATTTAAAATCAGGTTTTTGGCAATTAGGCATTGAACCCTCAGAACGGTACAAAACTGCCTTTTGCATTCCAAATGCCCATTTCCAATTGACAGTCTTACCCTTCGGACTCAAAACTGCCCCATCCATATTCCAAAAATCCATGATCCAAATCTTTCAGCCCATCCTCCATCATGCATTGATTTATATTGATGACATCTTGCTTTTTTCAGGTTCGCATGAGGAACATCACCAGCTGTTAACCCAGTTCTATGATATTGTCCAGAGTCATGGAATTATGTTATCAGCCAAGAAAAGCACCATTGCCACAGATACCATTGAATTTCTTGGAATGGTCATAAAAGAAGGCCATTATCAGCCTGGAAAGCACATTGCCCAAGAGTTGCTTCACTTTCCAGATCAGCACCTTTCCAAAAAGCAAGTCCAACAGTTTCTCGGTATCATCAACTACATCTGTGATTTCATCCCCCACGTGGACCAACACACTCGACATCTTTCGGCTTTATTGAAAAAGAAGCCCCCAGAATGGAATGACAACCACACTCTTGCTGTCACCACATTAAAGCAGATTGCACAAAATCCGCCTCCTTTAAAGTTAATTGCAGATGGCAAGCGCATACTATAGACAGATGCCAGTGATGAATCATGGGGTGCCATCCTCCTCGAAGAAATCAATGGAAAAGAGAGCTTTATTGCCTACGCTAGTGGACATTTCTCTGACACACAGAAGCATTACCATAGTGTGTTCAAAGAAATTTTAACGGTCAAGAATGGCATCAAGAAATTTGAGTATCATTTGATTGGACACCATTTTCTCATCCGAATGGACAGTTCAGCCTTCCCAAATATCCTTAATTTCAAAGGTAAAACTGTTCCCGAAAAAATGTTACTCCGGTTAAAAGATTGGTTTTCCAAGTATGACTTTTCAGTTAAGCATATAAAGGGGTCCCAGAACCTTATCCCTGATATGCTTTCCCGACTCTCTAAACCAGACAAACTTCTCACCGTGTTTTGCACAACCTCCCACTTCCCAGTTATCTCCATGGCCACTTCCCTTCCTCCAGAAGCCCTTACTAAGAAAAGCTTTCCCCTTAATAAAACTTTCTCTTCTGTCTTTGCCATCCAGGACTTTGCCCGCAAAGCTGTTTTTCACTTTTTTATGAAAGCCTACCTAATGGCAGACTCCTTTCCATTTTCTACCTTCCACCCAGAAAACTTGTTCCTTACAGGTCTCACCCTTGACCCCTCCAGGGATATCACTGAAGATGAGTTATGGTACCTATGGTGCCTAACTGTTCTATATGCCACCAAGCTTATCCTGCCAATCAGTCCAACTTTGGAACATCTCCTCAACCCGGACAAAGCCACCTCTCTCACCTGGACTCTCCTTGAATGGTTTTCTCCCATTCCATGGTGGAGAAAGAAACTACAGCAACTCTCTGAAATCTACAACCTGGAAAGAATGCCTGCTTCAGAAGCACGCCTGTTCACTTCAGTCTTCATTATCCACAGGCCATATTTTCAGCATCCAGATACAAAGCTTTTCTGGTCCCAAGATCAAGTGTATGAATGGTTCACTGCACCACACCCAGCTGTCATTGAAAATGAAATCCAAACCACCCTGCACAATTATCTTTGCCAACTCAACCACCAGACTCCACCACACAGAGATATCTCCCACACCTCCTTAGGCCCACAACATGACATCATCATGATCCCCACTCCATCCACTATATCTCACCCAAAACCCACCGGCATCATTATCAAAGAAGAAAAACCAGATTATACTGACTTCCTCTACCAAGACTCTCAGGACCCATGGGAAGACTTTCTTCCTCTCAGTCAACATCTCCAACAGTTTCCCCAACCAGCCATGCATGAACCAGGCTCCTCCTCCCAACCATCACCATCACAGCCACCCAAATCTTCCAAAAAAGATAAGGCTACCCAAACATCACCAAAAGCTTCTCCGACATCCTCCAAACCAGTGTATGAATTCTACTGTCCACATCCACCATGCAGTGGTCCCTCCTGCAAGCATCCAAGGCTTTCCAAGACCTTTTTTCCACAGCCTTCTGACGATGACCCTGATGCGACAGAAAGTGACTCTGAAGATGAATACATGAACCTTCACTCCCCATAAAGTCTTTTGTCTCCATGCATGAAATTTCCTTTTTGTCTTCTTTCAGGAAATTTCTCCCCTTGTCTCCTTCCATGAACTTTCCCATCTTGTCTTGACTCATGCACTTTCCTTGAACCTTCCCTGCATTTTGTCTTGTTGCCATGCATTTTCCTTTTTTTTTGTCCTCATGTTATGGATTTTGTCCTGATGTAATAATGTTGCTTGTACTGTAGTTTTACTTTGCTTTTACTATTGTAAAAGATAGGGGTCTTGTCCTATCTTAATGAGCTCTCCTATATAAAGAGCTCCCCTCCCTTGTAAAATATAACTTGAAAGAAGCTTAAGTGCAATAAAACTTTCGTGTGTTTGCTGTACACCATGAATTGCTAAATTCTCCTCTCTCTCTCTGCAAATGAAGTTCTAAGTGAAAGAAACGAATCAAAGAATTAAATTTGTTCATTTTGAAAACTTAAGGAAGTATGCTCTGCACTTGCCTTTAAGGAAGGATCCTGTGCATCAGAAAACTTATGGCAATTTCTTAAACGGTTTGGTACCCTGTTTTAAAGACTAAAGAGAAGTCTGTTTTGGGTTTTATAACCTGCAAAGAACTTGTTTTAAGTTTTGATCCAAGAGGTATATAGGCAAGAAACTCTCGACGTAAATTCCAGAGGCGAACCCGAATGGGCGTTAGTCTGGTCTGCACTGAGAGATCACAAGCCACATAATTCCATGACTTTGGACAATATCATAGAACTGAGTTAACAGCTAGTGATGTTCCTCATGCGATCTTGAAAAAAGCAAGATGTTATTAATATAAATCAATGCATGATGGAGGATGGGCTGAAAGATTTTGATCATGGAATTTTAGAAAATGGATGGGGCAGTTTTAAGGCCGAATGGGAGGACTGTCCATTGGAAATGGGCATTTGGGATACAAAAGGTAGTTTTGTACCGTTCTGAGGGTTCAATGCCTAATTGCCAAGAGCCAGATTTTAAATCAAATTTTGAAAAGATCTGGGCATTTTTGAGAAAAGTAAACATGCTTTGTCGTCGGGGCAAAGGAAACTTGTCATCTTGTAAAAACATGTTCAATGGCTGATAGTCAATGACTAAGCGTTTCTTTCCTCGGACAATCTCAGAATGCTTTTGAACATAAAAGGCTTGGCAAGCCCATTGAGAATTTTTGGGCTCAATTAAGCCTTGGGCTAACAATTGTAAACATTCCTGTTAGGCTAGGAGCAAGTCAGAAGGATTCATTCCTGGATGGGTAGCTTTGGTTGGATTGACATCTTTATTGAGTTTGAAAGGTAACTTAATGAAGAAAGACTTATTTTTCCACAATAGGTTTGGATGGGTAAACTCAGCATGGGATTCTGGACAAAGAATTAAAAGCTTGGTTGAAATATCTTGATAGGACTAGGGGGTTTCAGACAGATTGTAGAGTTTCAGAATGTCTATGAAAGGTTTAAACATGGACTTGACTCGGATTCTAGTGGGCATGATTTGGAGGTGTTTGATCTGATGGAGGAGTTTGGTCCAGATAACATAGTTTGGGAAAATTTGAATACCAATGGGTTTTTTGGTAATCAAAGAGATGGTGAACAATTTGCCATTGACAGCTTTGAAATGATCTTTATATTTTGTCCAGTATTCTGGTGGAAGAATATGCGGATTCAACATGCTGCGTTGGGCTCCAGTATCTACAAGACCAATTGCTAGAATGGGCCTTTGGAATTTTGTGGGTAAGATCTAGAGTTTGATGGTAGGTATAGGAATAGTGGTATCAAGGGATAGTAATTGTTGGTGGAAAATCACTTGTGACTGATCACTGTCTGAGTCATCAGAGGAATTCTGCGGTGCGAATACAATTTCATCATTTGGTTTATCTTGTTCAGAGAAATAGAATTCCAGTTCATCATTTTCTGGGGAGTAATCTGTAGTAGCTTAGCCTGATAGATTTTTCCCTTTTGTTTGGACAATCTTTGGCATAATGTCCTTTTCTCTTGCAAATGAAACATTTGCTTGATTTTCTCCGTTTAAGTTCTCTGGATGAGGATGACTTCTTTCTGAAGAATTTGTAAGGCTTTTTGGACCGGCGAGGCTTAGATGAATATTCCGGACGTTTGAATTTCCGAAAATGCCTTTTCTTTCTAGGACTGCAATCAAAATCCTTCTTCTATTTGCACTTAATTTACAAACAAGGCTTTTTACAGGCACTCCAAAATGGTTTTCTGTTGTTCAACAATTCTTTGAAAAATTGTTTCTGCTCACAGAGTTTGTCAAGACACGTTTTGGCAAGCTGGAAAATTTTTGCCAAGAGAAATGTTGTCAAGGACAAGACTGGATGCACGAAGTTGCCTCTGTATGTCTGGTTGAAGTTCATCAGGAAGGGAAGCCAGAAAAACATGCTTTAATGTCGGCTCATTAAAGCATTGCGTGAGCAGTATTTCATGTTGAAATAGTCTTGTCTTGTAGCCTAAAAAATTGCAGAGAGGTCTCCAACAAATTGATCATGGAGAACTGCAAGGACATTTGAGACTTCTGGCGATTGAACAAACTGTAATTGTCTGTATTGGCCTAAAAAATCAAACCAATCTCTTAGGGCACCTGTAAAACGAGTGGCAAATTCTCTAAGGACTGATTGAGTTGTAGCTCCTGGCCTTAACATTTGTAAGTCAGGCCAAGCACACATTTCATTAAACTGATCACGCTGTTTTGATTTTATTGGCGGATACAGACACAATTCCAACCATTATCCAAATCCCAAACAAATTTAGAAACAAGATCTGCTCAAACTTATGCCTCTTGAATGGCTAACTAACTATAAGCATTTTCACCAAAATTCTAAACCAGTCCAAACCATAGAAGCTACATTTTCCAGACGCCCAAGTGGTCAAATCCAACTGACTTTTCAACTCCTGACACTAGACTTTTCAAACTCCTGACACTAAGCCCATTCCAGACAGTCCACAGCTTTCTTATGCTACTATGATCACCACAGTTCAAACTGGTCAAGAAGAGAAACTTCTTATTCATAGTTTTTCATCAGAAGGGTATCCTATATATCCTGATAAAATTAATGGTCATTTTCTATAAGATGTTCCTGAAACCCATATGTGCAATCCAGATTGTCCTTGTTTGGATGATACGGATGTTGATGAAGAATTGGAAGTCATGCAGCGAAAGAAAAAGAAGAAGAAAAAATCTTCTTATCCTCTACCATCTTGCAAATCCTTCCTTTTATAACCTCTACCGGATCCAAAACCTCCTATTCACCCAATCAGGTCATGTCTTATGTTTTCAAGTCATTCCTATGAGGAATCCTTTCCTCCCCTTGAAAAACAAACAAATCCACAAACCTGTGTTACCTCAAAACCTTTTGTTCAATCTCTGATTACAGCCTCTGGGCAATCTGAAGAACCAAAACAATATGAAGCTGTTTTAAATTGGCAAACCAAAAATGCCAATGCTCAAAATCATTCTCTTCAACAACTCGGTAAGAAAATTGACCGTGTTGCCACTGAAGTCTCCCAGACTAAAACCAAAGTTGATTCCATCAGCAGTCGTTTAGATCAGATGTATATCCATCTCCAAGATAAGATTTATAAACTAGACACCGATCTTAGATGAATGATTAACAATCATATCTGGGGTCCAAAGTTTAATGAAAAAGAAGCCGAGATCAGAAAACTCAAAGCTGAATTATCCAGAATTGATGCTGAAAAGACTCGACCTTCTCTTTTTACTCAACCACAACCTACACCAATATCTCCTCCAATCTTTGACAACTTTGCACCTTTCTACACACCATCCTAACCTCAACAACATGTTTATAATCAGTTCTTTGGTTTCTCTCACCTTCAACCAACTCCCCAACCATCTTCACCTAAAAAACCATGATCTAAAGTCAAAATCTCTGAACCACATCCAAAGGTCACCACAACACCATCCTGAGGCTTTTCAAAAAGATAAAAGCCCAATGGACCAGTATCATTATCATACTGTCCAGCCTCAACCTTTAGATTCCTTTGACTCTTCTGAGCCTGTAACACATAATTCATCTTCGTCCTCCTCTTATGACTCATCAAATGCCTCCACTAACTCTGAGTCTGAATATGCTGACATTACAGGCATATTAATGGTCATTGAAACTGCAGATCCAAGGGCCTCTACTCCAACACCTATTGTTGATGACAATCCTTCTGACCAAGCTTCTCAAACAGACCCAGTACCACCACCAGTCTATGAACACTTAACAAAACCATCTTCAGCATCTTGGTTTACATTTGATGACATTCCCCATCACAAATGGGCTGCTCGACTTCAAGAATTTGCTGCTTGGATTGATCTCCAAGATACCAAGCCTAATGCTCAACCTCAAGCCGTTCTTCGTGAATTCATGGCCCGTTCCACGGGTTCTTTACGAGACTGGCGAGAAAGCCTATGAGAATATAGACAGCTCCAATTCATGGAATCTCCGATTGGTACAGCCCTCAATCTCATCCATGAGCAATTCATCGGTGAAAAAACTTCTTCCACTGAAGCAGACAGAAAAGAATACCATCAGATAAAATGCTGCTCTCTTAAAAGACATCTTTTTTATGCTCATTAGAAAAGAATGAGTATTCTCTTCTATAAGCTAAATGGGTTCAAAAAGCCATCTCTTAAACATGTCTTCATAGCCTCTTTTCCTCCTGAGTTACAACTCGATCTTCAGAGAAAACTCACAGCCACAAATATGAGCATAGCTGATATCTCTCTGGGAAAGATTTTTCAAATGGCCATGTTATCTCTTGATAAGATCTGTGAACAGAAAAAATTCTTCAAACATCTCATGGAAGACAAAAAACCATTCTCTGAAGCTTGTCGAAAACCTCATCTCAAGATAGAGTGTAAAGATGAAAAGAAGTGTATTTGTTTGCCTAAAAAGCAAAAACACTTCCACAAAAAATCATCCTCCAAAAAACCTTTTCGGTATTTCAGAAAGAAAGATGCTTCTCAGTACCGAAAGAAAAAATCCAACTGTTGTTTCATTTGCAAGAAACGCGGTCACTTTGCCCAACAATGTCCTCATAAATTGGCCAAAGCTGTTCATCTTATCCAACATCTTGAACATTCTTCCCTGTTATCTGAGAATGAGGATGTCGAATCTAACTTTTCAGAACAGTCCACCCAAGATGACCAAACTGCCTTTTTTATCGCGAATCTTTTAATTTTGAAGATATTTCAATCATCTCTATAGTTCAGACTGTTAATCATGTTTCCACTATTCCTCAACCTTCTATCAAGATGTCCATTCTTCCTTCCAAATTCCGTAAACCTATCCTATTATTGGGTTTATTGACACTGGTGCAGATACCAGTATGATTGATCCTTCTGTTCTTCTATCAAACTGTTGGGAGCCTCATTCTAAGCTTTTCAAAGCAGTTAATGGTGAAACCTTTGAAACCACCTTGATTACCAAAAAAAACCCATTGGTATTCAATTCTTTCCTAATTACAGCATTTGGAAAAAGATTGTAGCTTCTAAACTCCCCGACAAAGATTTGCTCATAGGTTTTGACATTCTTCATCTGGTTAAAAACCTATTTCTCACTACTTTTGGAGTTTGCTACAAACAAATATTCATGCCTTATACAGATACCCTACGTCTGTATACACTTTCTGAAACATCATCTCCATATAGTCAAATCTCATAAAAGTTCTTAGAATTCTGTCCAGAAAATCATTCCCAGTTTCATCATCCTTCACCTCTTTGGAAAAATGAACAATTCTTCATTCACCTTCCTTTTAAACTCAATGAAGACATCAACCCCACAAAAGCTTCACACCCGGGTATGTCTCCTTCCAACCTCTTGCTTGCTAAACAAGAATGTTCTCAGTTACTTCAACAAGGTCTTATTGAGTCCACTGATTCAGATTGGGCTTGACAAGCCTTTTATGTTGAAAAACGATCTAAATTAGCTCGTGGAAAAAAGAGATTAGTGATTGATTACCAGTCACTCAATTCTTTTCTTAAAGATAATAAATTTCCCCTTCTAAAAATCCAGACCTTTTTTGTCCATCTCCAAGGGGCTCGTATCTTCTCTAAGTTCGATTTAAAAGTTGATTTTTAGTAACTTGCTATTTCACCAATTGACCGTCACAAAACTGCCTTATGCATTCCTGATGCCCATTACTAATGGACAGTCATGCCTTTTGGTCTCAAAGTCACTCCCTCCTTATTTCAAAAAAGCCATGAAAAAATCTTTCTTCTTATTCTCCATCATGCATTGGTCTACATTGATGACATCATGCCATCGGAAGCTCCTTTTGGATTTCTTTCACATTGTGTAGGCACATGGCATCATGCTTTCCGAAAAGAAAAGTAGCATAGGAAAGGAATCTATCGACTTTCTTGGCATGGTGATTAAAGACGGCTAGTATCAGCCTGGTCTCCATATTGCAATTGAATTACTAAAGTTCTCGGACACACATCTCAACAGAAAGAAGATACAACAATTCCTCGGGATTGTCAACTATGTCCGTGATTTTATCCCAAAAGTTGCATCCACACCAGCTAGCTATCCCGCATGCTTAAAAAACAGTGCCCTCCCTGGGGCCTTACTCAAACAGAAGCTGTTAAGCAGCTAAAGGTGATAGCCCAATCACCTCCTCCACTCTGAATTCCCATAAATGGACAATGCATCCTTCAGACTGATGCCAGCGATGATTATTGGAGTGCCATACTTCTCGAAGACATCAATGGCGTGTATCATTTCTGTGCACATGCAAACGAACAATTCAAAGACTCTGAAAAGAACTACCATGTGATCTACAAGGAAATTCTAGCAGTCAAGTATTGAATTAAAAATTTTGAATTCCATCTCATCAGCCACAAATACCTGACAAGTAATTACTTAGCCTCAAAACTTGGTTTGCTAAATATGATTTCATTGTTCAACACATTAAAGGCCACTAAAACCTCATTCTAGCCTGTCTCACCCGTCCAGCTATAAATAAACCCGCACTTATCTCCTCGATTCACACCATTCTAGTTATAGCTATGAATCGCCAATTTCCCTTCAAAGCCCTTAGCCAGAGAAATTTTCCCATTAATATCTCTTTCCAATCGGCTTACCAATTGCAAGATTTTGCAAAGAAGTTTCTCTATCGATTTTTCTTTAATGTTCATTCCAAAAAACCACCTCGTATGCTACTATTTCTCATAGGTCTCACTCTGTCCTCTCTAGCAATCTCTAAATATGAGCTTTGTATATGTGGTGCCTCACCACCTCGTATGCTACTAAGCTAGTTTTTCCTATCAAACCAGTCATGACTCACCTTACCACTCCAGAGTTCTCCCCAGACCTTCTATGGACTCTTTTTGAATGGTATTCTCCCCTCACTTGGTGACGCCAGCAACTCCAACATTTGTCTACCTTTCACGGCTTAGACAAAATATGCCAGACCAAGAAGCTAACATGTGGACTAAATCTTTCATCGTCCACAGACCTTAATTTTAACATCTAGAAACACGGGACTACTGGACACAAGACATGGCATATGAGTGGAAAACTTACTCTCATCCTTATACCTTCATCCATAATACAATAGTCACTTCCGCCCTTAAAGCCTATCTTATGGAACTTAAAAATGTTCCTCCACCTGCCACAAATATTCACCACACCTCCATTGGACCATCACACACCCTTGAAATAATCCCAAAAACACAAGTCTGTACTCCAAGTTCAAGTCCTAAAGGAATCCTTGTTATGGAACAACGTTCTGACTACACAAATGTCTTATTCCAAGATGCCTAGGACCCATAGGAAGACCTTTAGTCTCTTCTCCATACTGATACTCCCCATGATACCTCACGACAGATGTTTGAAGCTGATGAAGACAAGTATCAGCAAGCTGAGGCATATCTCGACAAAAGACAAAGGCATCGGTACAAGGGACAATATGAGAAAGAAATAGGAGACATGTCACCATCACGTTATCCATCTACTCCATAATGATACTTTGTCGCTCTCACACAACTTTTGATGCTATAACCCATGTAACTCCCGTTTGTCTTTTGTTAACGTCCTTGTGAGTGTGCTTTAC
Organism: Citrus glauca; assembly: GCA_029633175.1. NCBI lineage: Eukaryota > Viridiplantae > Streptophyta > Magnoliopsida > Sapindales > Rutaceae > Citrus > Citrus glauca. The sequence continues at coordinate 22,220,829 of JAQOOD010000002.1, read as the reverse complement.
TTTTGTTAAAGTCCTTGTATGTGTGTCAAAGTCCTTATAAGTGTGCTTTACTTTTGTTAAAGTCCTTGTAAGTATGCTTGCCTTTTGTAAAAGTCCTTATTGGCTTACTTTGCTTTCAAAAAAGGTGTGATATGTGACATGATCATTTGAGAGGTCCTGTTCTCAATGATCCTCTATATAAAGCACCTTTAGTCTCAATTGTAAGGGAGCCAATTCGAAAAATAAAATGCTTAATTTTCGACATTATGTTTCCCTAAACCTCTCTCTCTCTTCTAGGACTCAAAGAAATTATTTTAGTTACAAATGATACGCTCACCTCCAAATTTCTAAACTGAGTATGCTCTGCACTTGCCTCATGCTTGAGGATCCTGTGCATCAAAAAGGTCCTGTTTTATCCTCCAAAATCGATTTTTATCCAACAAAATTATTTTCTCACAACGTTCACCCTTTTTGAAGGCCCTGCGTGCCATGTTTTCGAGTGGTATCGAGAAAAACTGTTTTAAATAAATTTCAGATTTGGTATTTGGTGGATAAGCGTATATCGGCTGGAAACCAGAACGTGTGGGATATTGATATGTTCTAAGCCAGATCTGGTCCCTAAGGCAGATTCAGTTTTGCATCGATTTGGTAGAACAACACCACGCCAGGATGGAAGATTATCAAATGTGAACCATGGACCATTTGATGATTTTGGACCGGTTTGGGCCTGGGGTAGAGGAGGTTGGTTTGAGGCAAAGAATTCAGGTATTTCTTCGTTAACTTCAGAAGGAATGTCAATATATGGTTCTGTGTGAGAGGTTTGGCCTTGATCAGGCTGAGCCATCAGGATTTTGGTGATATCAGCATAGGACATTTCAGAGTCACTAGTAGATGCTAAGGATTCTATATCTGTCTTAGTATGGCCAACTGAAACAACTAGATTTGAATCAGAAGTTTGATCATCTGTAGTGGATGAGTGGGTAATTGTGTGGGCACTGAACTAGTGCATGGGTTATTTATCCTTGGATTGGGTAGGAGGTTAGGAAGGAGCTGGTGGTGGAGGTGCTGATGGTGATGCTGGTGTATAACCAGGGGATTGTTGGTCAGAGTAGAAACAACAGGTTGGTGAAACGTGACTAGGTGTGATTGAGGTTTAGGCTTTGGTTTAGGTTTAGGTTGTGGTGGCAAGGGATTGTCCCAAAAAAGAGTATGAGTCATACCAAATAACTTGGAAAGTTCATATTGTCGGATAGGGGAAAGCAATAAGGCAAAAGGATGGTAAGTTGGACCGATGGAAGGGATCGGTGGTGATGCCGTAAAAATAGTAGGTCTTTGTTTTTCTGATTCTATCTTATCAAGCTTAGCTGGAGGGTGGTTCATAACTTAAAATCAAGTTGAGTAAGCATAATTCATAACTCAGAATCAAGTTGAGTAATTCAAGACTAGAGATCGTGATGGATCTGCTGCATCTGGGCAGTGATGGAGTCAACTTTTGTCTCAAGCTTTTCAGTTCGTAAACTGATTTTTTCAACTTTTAAATTGATATTCAACAAAGTATCATTCTGTGCTCTGACATTTTGGGTTTGCCAATTGAGGACTGATTCAAAAGGTTTGGGTGGTTCAAGGTGGCCGGTAGAAGTGATGGCTGAAGGGATAAAAGGTTTAGACATAACATTTCATTGGGAATCTTTGTGGCTTTATAAAGGGGGAAATGAAGAAGAGTAGTCTGAAGAAGTAGATAAAAACATCATACAACTCAGTGGTGGTGTTGGAGTTGGGATTGGTGAGGGAATCTCATATTTGCAATGCTTTGCGATCCATTTGAGTTCTTTATTGTAACAGGGTAATGGAACTGGTAGAGGTGGATGATCTTGTGGTGGTTTAGGGTCATTATGATGGCATGAGATTGAAGGTGTTTTCTTTTTGGATTTCTTTTTCGTCAAGTGGAATAATCATCGTCCTCTTCCCGATCATCCCAGCAGGGACAACGGGGGTCACACATGCCTGAGCCAAGGGCATCCCATAAGAAATGACCTTTTAGCTTTGCTAGATAAATAGGATAGCCTTCAGAGTTGAACCCTGTAATAGGCAGATCTTTTTGAGCTGTCTGCACAGCTGTGATCATTGAAGAATAGGTAAAGGAGAGTCGAGGAGGCTCTTGTAGAGTACTGGGAGGTGGTTTAAAAGTCATTCTGACGATTCCATCTGGCCGTCTTTTAAACGTGCTTTCAAATGTCTGAATTGGAGCTGTATTGCTATGGAACTACTCATAGTTGGAGATCCATTCAAGAGGCATAAGCTGGATAAGCTCATGACGAGGAATTTGTCTTGGGATCTGGATGATTGTTGGGATCTGGTTAGACTCAGCTAAGACTATTAAGGTGTCAAAGTGATGTTCAGGAGTGGGTAGATCTAAGGCATGGTTTTGAAGCTTATAGACCAATTGATGATGGAGAGTGGCTATCTTGGCAGAGGAGATTTGTTTTGCACCTTGAATTTGGACTTGGACTTTCAAGGTTATGGGCAAATTGGTATCTTGGAGAAAAAGGTTGAAGTTTGGATAGAAAGTGAGTAAAACACTTCCTACATGAAGGTTTGTAAGGACAGTGCCGATAACAACATCTTGATACTGTTTGAACCGGGTGTCTAGTATAGCAATTCGAGCTGTGACCGGTAATCCTTTTCTCCCATAAAGGGTCCATTAATCGGATGCCTCCAAGATGAAGATGAGTATAACCTTCTCGTTTCCAGTTGAAAATTAACTCCGAGGGAATTTCCAGAGTGACATATTGCTCAGCAGAGGTTGCTTGAAGAGCACATTGATCCAGGGAAGGACTGGATATACTCCTTAGGGTGAGGTCATCTAGTAGAGATGAGGGTACAGATACTGCGGGTAAAGGAACTGGGTGGTTTGTATAGTTGGTAAGGACTGATGAGAGGGTAGGATAATTCACTAATTTGGGCGGATTCAGGGATGGAGAAATATTCGACAAGGTTTTCAATCTTATTGGTTATATGAGAAGTGCAAGATTTGGGTAAAGAAAGAGTAGAAGAAAGAGTAATAGGATTGGAGGGAGTTGAAGATGAAGTGGAAGCCATGAGTGAGGAGTTCTCTCTGCACTTGAAGTCTATAGATCAAAACAAATCAAAAGACATAAATTATACCATTTTAAGCAAGAAAATGAGGGTTAGAAAACAGAAAATTTTCAAGGACAAGTATGGCTCTAATACCATAAAGTACGTGGCATTGTTCTACCAAATCGATGCAAAACTAAATCTGCCTTAAGGACCAGATTTCGCTTAGAACAAATCAATATCCCGCACGTTCTAGTCTTTGAAGGTCATAAAACGAGTTCTTTTAAGGTCATAAAACCCAAAACAGACTTTCTTTTAGTCTTTTAAACAGGGTACCAAACCTTTTAAGAAATCATCATAAGTTTTCTAATGCACAGGATCCTTCTATGAAGGCAAGTACAGAGCATACTTCCTTAAGTTTTCAAAATGAACAAATTTAATTCTTTGATTTGTTTCTTTCACTAGAACTTCATTTGTAGAGGTAAGAGAGAGTTTAGAACTTCATGATTAGATAAAGGCACACGAGTGTTTATTGCTGAAAACTTTTATATGTTACAAGTGAGAGGAGAATCCTTTATATAGGAGGATTCTCGTGAAGATAGGATAGGACCCCTATTTTTTTCAAAAGCAAAAGATATAGTACAAAAGTAAAAGATACATTATTATGATTACAACAGGACAAAGTTCATGACAACAAGACAAAAGGGGAAGGTTCATGATAACAAGACAAAGAGGGAAGGTTCATGGAACAAGACAAAGAGAGAAAGTTCATGCAACAAGACAAAACACTTTTATGGAGAGTGAAGGTTCATGTTTTCGTCTTCAGAGGAGCTTTCGGTTGCATATGGGTTATCTTCATAGGTTAGTGGGAAAAAGGTCTTGGAGAGTTTTAGGTGCTTGCAGGTGGGACCACGGCAAGGTGGATAAGGGCATTCTCGTCTGTATCCTGGTCTGGGTGATGTTTGAGTAGCCTTGTCTACTTTTGAAGGTTTGGGTGGTTGTGATGAGGATCCTGGTTCATGCATGGATGGTTGGGGAAACTACTGGAGATGTTGACTTAAAGGAAGAAATTCTTCCCATGGGTCCTGGAAGTCTTGGTAAAGAAAGTATGTGTAATCTAGCTTTTCTTTTTTGACGATGATTCCTGTAGACTTTGGTTTTGATATGGCGGATGAAGTGGGATCATGATGAGGTCATGTTGTGGGCCTAAGAAGGTGTGGAAGGTATCTCTGTGTGGCGGAGTCTAGTGGTTTAGTTGACAGAGGGTATTATGAAGGGTGGCTTGGATTTCACTGTCAATGACAGCTAGGTGTGGTGCAATAAACCATTTATAGACTTGGTCTTGAGACCAGAAAATCTTTGTATCTGGATGTTGGAATAAGGCCTATGGATGATAAAGACTAAGGTAAACAGTCGTGCTTTTGGAGCAGGCATTCGTTCAAGATTATAAATTTCTGACAGCTACTAGTGCTTCTTTCTCTATCATAGGATGGGGGAAAACCATTCAAGTAGTGTCCAAAGGAGTGAGGTGGCTCTGTCGGGGTTGAGGAGATGTTCTAGAGTGGGAGTGATGGGTAGGATGAGCTTGGTTGCATAAAGAACAGTTAGGCACCATAAGTACCATAACTCATCTTCAATGATCTCTCTGGATGGGTCAAGGGTCAAACGTGTAAGGAACAAATTTTCTGAATGGAAGGTAAAAAATAGAAATGAGTATGCCATAAGGTAGGCTTTCATGAAAAAGCGAAAAACAGTTTTTTGTGCAAACTATTGGATGGCAAAGACAGAGGAGAAAGTTTTGTCAAAGAGAAAATTTTTCTTGGTGAGAGCTTCCGGGGGAAGTGAAGTAGCCATGGAGATGATTGGAAAGTGGTAGGTTATGGAAAACACAGTGAGAAGTTTTTTTGGTTTGGAGAGTCTGGAAAGCATATCAGGGATGAGGTTCTAGGACCCCTTTATATGCTTAACCGAAAAATCATATTACCTTTGAAATTGAGGATATTGGGGAAGACTGAACTGTCCATTCGGAAAAGAAAATGGTGTATAATCAAATGATACTCAAATTCTTTTATGCCATTCTTTACTGCTAAGATTTCTTTGAACACACTGTGGTAATGCTTTTGTATGTCAAAAAAATGTCTACTAGCGTAAGCTCTCTTTTCCATTGATTTCTTCAAGGACAATGGCACCCTATGATTCATTACTTCCATCTATCTGTAGTATGCGCTTTCCATCAACAATCAACTTTAAGGGAGGCGGATTTTGCACAATCTGCTCGAGTATAGTGACAGCAGTGGTGTGGTTATCATTCCACTTCGAGGGCTTCGTTTTCAATAAAGCCGAAAGGTGTCGAGTGTGTTAGTCCACATGTGGGATGAAATCACGGATGTAATTGATCATACCTAGAAACTATTGAACTTGCTTTTTAGAAAGGTGCTGATCTGGAAAGTGATGCAACTCTTGGGCAATGTGCTTTCTTGGTTGATAATGGCCATCTTTTATGACCATTCCAAGAAATTCAATAGTATCTGTAGCAATGGTGCTTTTCTTAGCTGATAACATAATTCCATGACTTTGGACAATATCATAGAACTGAGTTAACAGCCGGTGATGTCCTCATGTGATCCTGAAAAAAGCAAGATGTAATCAATATAAATCAATACATGATGTAGGATGTGCTGAAAGATTTTGATCATGGATTTTTGGAAAATGGATAGGGCAATTTTAAGGCCAAATGGGAGGACTGTCCATTGGAAATGGGCATTTGGGATACAAAAGGCAATTCTGTACCGTTCTGAGGGTTCAATGCCTAATTGCCAAAAGCTAGATTTTAAATCAAATTTTGAAAAGATCTAGACATTTTTTAGAAAAGTAAACATGCTTTGTCGTCGGGGCAAAGGAAACTTGTTATCTTGCAAAAATATGTTCAATGGCTGATAATCAATGACTAAGCATTTCTTTCCTCGGACAATCTCAGAATGCTTTTCAACATAAAAGGCTTGGCAAGCCCATTGAGAATTCATGGGCTCAATTAGGCCTTGGGCTAACAATTGTGAACATTCCTGTTGGGCTAGGAGTAAGTCAGAAGGACTTATTCCTAGATAGGTAGCTTTGGTTGGATTAATATCTTCATTGAGCTTGAAAGGTAACTGAATGAAGAAAGACTTATTTTTCCACAATGGGTTTGGATGGGTAAACTCAGCATGGGATTCTGGACAAAGACTCAAAAGCTTAGTTGAAATATCTTGATAGGACTGTGGGGTTTCAGACAGATTGTAGAGTTTCAAAATGTCTGTAAAAGGTTTGAACATGGACTTGACTCGGATTCCAATGGGAATGATTCGGAGGTGTTTGATCTGGTGGAGGATGTTAAAACCTAACAAGATATCCTTATTAGGAAGAGTTGAAACAATGAGTTTGGTCCAGATAACACAGTTTATTTAAATTTGATACCAATGGGTTTTTTGGTAATGAAAGAGGTGGTGAACAATTTGCCATTAACAGCTTTGAACTGTTCCTCATATTCTGTCCAATATTCTGGTGGAAGAATATGTGGGTTTAACATGTTGCGTTGGGCTCTAGTGTCGATGAGACAGATGGCTGGAATGGGCCTTTGGAATTTTGAGGGCAAGATCTAGAGTTTGATGGAAGGGATAGGAACAGCAGTATCAAGGGACAACAACTATTGGTGAAAAATCACCTAGAACTGATCATTGTCTGAGTCATCAGAGGAATTCTGTAGTGCGAACATAGTTTCATCATTGGGTTCATCTTGTTAAGAGAAATAGAATTCTAGTTCATCCTTTTCTAGGGAGTAGTCTGTAGTAGCTTGGAGATGCTTGACTAGTTTGATAGATTTTTTCCTTTTGTTGGGACAATCTTTGGCATAATGTCCTTTCTCTTGCAAATGAAACATCTGCTTAATTTTCTCTGTTTAAATTCTCATGATGAGGATGACTTCTTTCTAAAGAATCTGTAGGGCTTTTTGGACTGGCAAGGCTTAGATGAATATTCCGGACGTTTGAATTTTCGAAAATGCCTTTTCTTTTTAGGACTGCAATCACAATCCTTCTTCTGTTTGCACTTACTCTGCAAATAAGGCGTTTTGCAGGCACTCCGAAATGGTTCTCTGTCATTCAACAGTTCTTTGAAAAACTGTTTCTGCTCACAGAGTTTGTCAAGACACGTTTTGGCAAGCTGGAAGATTTTGCCAAGAGAAATATTGTCAAGGACAAGATTGGATGCACAAAGTTGCCTCTGTATATCTAGTTGGAGTTCCTCAGAAAGGGAGGCCAGAAAAACATGCTTTAATGTCGGCTCATTGAATCCATTAAGATTATAGATTAGCAGGGACATTTTTTTATAATGGAAGTCAAGATCCTTAGCATTGATGAGTAGCGTTTCATATTGAGATAGTCTCGTCTTGCAGCCTCAAAAACTGCAGAGGGGTATCCAAGGAATTGATCATGGAGAACTGCAAGGGCACTTGAGACTTCTGGCAATTGAACAAATTGTAATTGTCTGTATTGGCCTAAAGAATCAAACTATATCTTAGAGCACTCGTAAAACAAGTGGCAAATTCTCGAAGGACTGATTGAGTTGTGGCTCTTAGCCTTAACATTTGTAAGTCAAGCTAGGCAGACATTTCATTAAGCCGATCACGTCATTTAGAGGATAGAAGATCATCAAATGTGAACCATGGACCATTTGATGATTTTGGACTGGTTGGATCGATTTGAGCCTCGGTTAGAGGAGGTTGGTTTGAAGCAGAGAATTCAGGCATTTCTTCATCAACTTCAGAAGGAATGTCAACATATTATTCTATGTGAGAGGTTTGGCCTTCATCAAGTTGATCAAGCTGAGCCTTCAAGATTTTGGTGATATCAGCATAGGACTTTTTAGAGTCACTGGTAAATGCTAAGGAGTCTGTATTTGTCTCAGTATGGCTATCTGAAATAGCTAGATTTGAATCAGAATTTTGATCATCTGTAGTGGATGAGTGGGTAATTGTGTGGGCACTGAACTGGTGCATGGGTTATTTATACTTGGATTGGGTAGGAGTTTGGAAAGGAGCTAGTGGTGGAGGTGCTGATGGTGATGCTGGTGTATAACTAGGGGATTGGTGGTCAGGAGTAGAAATAGCAGGTTGGTGAAAGGTGACTGGGCGTGGTTGGGGTTTAGGTTTTGGTTTAGGTTTAGGTTATGGTGGCAAGAGATTGTCTCGAAAAAGAGTATGAGTCATACCAAATAACTTGGAAGGTTCATACTGTCGGATAAGGAAACACATAGAGGCAAAAGGATGGTAAGTTGGACCGATGGAAGGGATCGGTTGCGATGTAGTAAAAAGGGTAGGTCTTTGTTTTTCTGATTCTATCTTATCAAGCTCAGCTTTCAAGCATCTAAGCAAGCATACTTCATAACTTAGAATCAAGTTGAGTAATTCGAGACTGGAGATCTTGATGGATCTGCTGCATCTGGGCAGTGATGGAGTCAACTTTTGTTTCAAGCTTTTCAATTCCTAAACTGATTTTTTCAACTTTTGAATTGATATTCAACAAAGTATCATTCTGTGCTCTGGCATTTTGGGTTTGCCAATTGAGGACTGATTCAAAAGGTTTGGGTGGTTAAATGTGGCCGGTAAAAGTGATGGCTGAAGGGATAAAGGGTTTAGACACAACATTCTATTGGGAATCTGTGGCTTTCTAAAGGGGGAAAGGAAGAAGAGTAGTCTGAAGAAGTAGATGAAAATATAATACAACTCAGTGGTGGTGTTAGAGTTGGGATTGGTGAGGGAATCTCATATTTGCAATGCTTTGCAATCCATTTGAGTTCTTTATTATAACAGGGTAATGGACCTGGTAGAGGTGGATGATCTTGTGGTGGTTTAGGGCCACTATGATGGCATGAGACTGAAGGTGTTTTCTTTTTGGATTTTTTTTTTCGTCGGGTGGAATAATCATCGTCTTCTTCCCAATTGTCCTAGCAGGGACAACTGGGGTCACACATGCCTAAACCATAGGAAATGACCATTTAGCTTTGCTGGATAAACAAGGTAGCCTTCATATTTGAACCCTGTAATAGGTAGATCTTCTTGAGCTGTCTGAACAGCTGTGATCATTGAAGAGTAGGTAAAGGAAAGTCGAGGAGGCTCTTATGGAACACTGGGAGGTGGTTTAAAAGTCATTTTGACGATTCCGTCTGGCTGTCTTTCAAACATCCTTTCAGCTGTCTGAATTGGAGCTGTATTTCTATGGAACTGCTCATAGTTGGAATTTCATTCAAGAGGCATAAGCTGGATGAGCTCATGACGAGGAATTTGTCTTGGGATCTGGATGATTATTGGGATCTGGTCAGATTTAGCTAAGACCATGAGGGTGTCAGAGTGATGTTCAGGAGTTGGTAGATCTAAGGCATGGTTTTGAAGCCTATAGACCAATTAATGATGGAGAGTGGCTATCTTGGCAGAGGGGATTTGTTTTGCACCTTGAATTTGGACTTGGACTTTCAAGGTTGTGGGCAAATTGGTGCCTTTAAGTTTGGATAGAAAGTGAGTAAAATACTTCCTGCATGAAAGGTTGTAAGGACAATGCTGATAACAGCATCTTGATACTGTTTAAACTGGGTGTCTAGCATAGCAATTCGAGCTATGACCGGTAATCCTTTTCTCCCATGAAGGACAAGGATTAATTGGATGCCTCCAAGATGAAGATGAGTATAACCTTCTGGTTTCCAATTGGAAATTAACTCTGAAGGAATTTCTAGAGTGACATATTGCTCAACAGAGGTTGCTTGAAGAGCACATTGATCCAGACGAGAGGACTAGATATACTCCTTAAGGTGAGGTCGTCTAGTAGAGATGAGGGTACAGATACTACGAGTAAAGAAAGTGGGTCGTTTGTATAGTTAAGGTGGTATCAGGGCCACACCCAACGCCGAGGTGGTATCATTAGTAATTTGAATAATCTTATTTGATCTCCTAAAAGAGGATTCACTCACTATGGAAACAAACACATCTTCAGCTTCTACATCATCTTTATCTCATATTTCTCTTTCTTCTACACTCTCTCTCCCCAAATTATGCTCTAAACACATAACCTCCAAAAGTGAGAATCTTATTGAATATTCTTGTATTCCAGAATCTGCTCAAGTCACTGAGTCCCAGTTTCCCTTCATGAGTCCTTACAATCTCTACAAACAGAAAACTTCTTTCACTAGAAGTATCCGAACTCTCATCTCTACTAAAAACCACTCCCAAAAGAATAAATTCAGTCTTCCAGACTAGATCAGTGTGCTTTACAAGCCTCACAGAGTGAACAATATGTCACTATAGAAATACCTTTAGATCTCATCGCCAACTAGAAACGAGAAGGATACACACACCTCCATCTTGGTGGTGTATGATTAATTCTCACTCTTCATGGTCGAAAAGACTTACCTTTTACACCTAGAATTGCTTTCCTAGATACCAGGTTCAAGGAGTACCAATAAATACATACTTTTCCCCTTCCATAACCCTAAATTCATGACTTTTATTTTTCTTCTCTACTGCTCTTTATGCTCCTACACAAATCTTCGGATTCAAACTTTTGTTTAGGAGAGAATCAAAGCGACGGGTAAGTTATTCTCCCTATTCTCAACAGATTTCTAATAACTCTATCTAGGGTTTATATTGGCACGATTTTGGATGGTTATAGATCTTACTGCAAGATTTAAAATGTATTTAGGCATTGTTTAGGTTTTTGATTTATTATGAATTTAGTTAATCAATCCTTGACGTATTAAGCATAGGATAATTCTGGATAGCATGAGTATCTCGATTTGAAACCTATATTTTCTGAACAACTTTTCTTATAAATTTATATTTCTGGACATGTAGGGCTTCTTGATTACATTTTATTTCATTAAATTCGACTTCGTTTTCAATTTTATATGTATTTTCGAAATAGAAACCACTGCACTGGAAAAACTACGATTCCAGCGTTTGCGATCGGATTCACAAGACTATTTGTACCATCAAATGAACTTGGAAAATTCTGAAAGTTTATATGTAGGCTAATATATGTGTCTAGGATTCCTCGTTTTAATTTCATAATTTTCTGATTAGTATTGTATTTTATAAAAATCACGGAACATGTTCTATTTGGTTTAGATTATGTGAAAACAATTTCGAATTTGCTGAGAAGTAATTCTGAGTTCTAGATTAAGAGTTAAAATTTTGAGAATCAGACCTGTACGGTTATGAGTTAGAAAATCAAATTCTTAGAATAAGTTATTAGTAATTGTTATATCTTGTATTGTTTAAGGTATTGAAGGTGATTGAGGCTCTTAGAAGCTTAGAGGTGTGTTAATTCAAATTCATTTCTAATATATTGGATATATATAAGTATTTTGATATTATTATAAGAGTTTTTATACTACCGAGAAGATTAATGGATTTTCATTACAAAGTCAGTTTATGTAAATTTTTTCAAACCTAAATTCTTTCGAGCAGAGTATTTTATAAATGCTTTTTAATATGTAAATGATTTTATGACATGACAACCTTTTATGATTTTATTTATAAAATGTTATGCAAGCCTAAATTATTGTTATGAACTTTTATTAATATGATACAAATGTTTTGTATCCATGTATGATTTTGATTATTGATGATTGTATGAGATTCCTAATGTTTTGGCTCATTGTGCATAGTTATTCTGATTCTGATTCTGATCATAGTATACGATATATCTGTCTGGACTAGTACTAGGGTTCTATTTGAGTGTGCACACGATATTCTGATTCTGTTTCTAGCCGGGTCACTGGGACTATAGGTAACACTATATGACATGAGCTAACCTTTTGTTTTTTGTATACGCATTATAAGATTTACTTCGTAAGTAAATATGCTTTTGGATATTCTGAATTATTAAGAATTTATGTTATGTTATCATGATATATCGTTTTGTGAAATTTATGGATTATGATATATGTTTTAAACAAAAGAAGGCTTGCAATATTCTTGTATCGATAGGCCTAGTATGTTAGAAATGGTTTTACTTACCGAGTTGACGGCTCACCTCTCGTCATTACTTTTTGCAGATTAAGTTCCTTTTGAGAGGTGCGCTTAGCTTTGGAGTTAGTAATTTTTCGTTTCTGTTTGCCATTTGAATAAGAGGAGGAATAGACTCGTGTTGCTATTTAGTTATGAACTTGTAATTTGGAGTTTGAGACTTTTGTTATTATTTTTAAGTCCTTGGGAGAGATTATTTTGTATTAGATGTTTGGTTATGCGGTTTTATTTGAATAAGAATTATAGGTATTTCAGTTTGAAACTTATGAGTAAAGATTATGATTTATGAGTAACCTCCTTCTTCACGTGCTCCGTACGTGTTAGATTTGGGGTGTTACAGAAAATCATATTGAAAACAGTTTTTCACTATACCATTCGAAAACACGGTACTCACGGCCTTAAAAAGGGTAAACGTTGTGAGAAAACAATTTCGTTTTACAAAAATAGGTTTTGGAGGATAAAAACAAGATCCTTAAGCTTAAGGCAGGTGTAGAGTATACTCAGTATTGAAATTAGAAGTGAATGTATCCTTATTATTCCAAATAATTTTTTTAACTCCTAGAAGATAGAAAGAGTTTAGAGAAACATGATATAAGAAAACTGGATTTTATTTCTGATTAACTCATACCTTACAAAGGGAAAGAGAGATCCTTATATAGAGATAAGGAGAAACATAATTATGAAAGCATTAAAGCACTAAAGCACACCAAGCCAAATTAGAAAAGCAAAAGCAAACTTTAGACAAGACAGGACCCTTGTCTAATTATTAAAGCAAACTTTAATAAAGCAAAAGCTAAAGATTCCCATGCGTGTCGGCAATCATGGAGTGGATGGGTAATGTGATGGAGACACATCGCCAATTTCTTTTTCATATTGGTGCTTGGCACGCCGGATTTGTTTCTGATCAAGATAAGCTTAGGCTTGTAGATATTTGTCTTCATTTGCGTCAGTCATTTTGGATGTGGAAGGACCAGGGGAGTCTGGATTGGTAATAGTGTATGGGGTATTTTTAGTGGGAAGGAGAGACTGAAAATCTTCTCAGGATCCTGAGCATCTTGAAATAAGACATTAGTGTAATCAGGACGTTGTTCCATGACAAGTATTCCATGTGGACTTGAACTCGAACCTGAAGTATAGGTCTGTGTCTTTAGAACTATTTTCAAGCTGTGTGACGGTCTGACAGAAGTGTGGTGGATGTTTGTGGCAGGTGGTTGAACATTGTTGAGTTCCATGAGATAAGCTCGAAGAACAGATGTGACTGATGTATCATGGATGAGAGGATAAAGATAGGGATAAGTTTTCCATTCATAAGCCATGTCTTGAGTCCAGAAGTCTCTGGTTTCTGGGTGTTGGAAACATGGCCAGCGAACATTCAAAACTATAGTGAACATGTTTGCTTTGTGTTTTGGCATCTTATTTAATCCGTGAAAAGTACACAGATTCTGGAGCTGTTTACACTACCATGTGAGGGGTGAATACCATTCTAGGAGAGTCCATAGAAGGTCAGAGGAGAACTCAAGAGTGGTGATGTGACGGAGGACTGGTTTAGCAGGGAAGACCAATTTTGTAGCATACAGGGTTGTGAGACACCACATATACCATAACTCATTTTTTGAGGTGGACAGGTGAGACAGGGTAAGACCTGTGAGAAACAAGTTTTCCATACAGAGCGTAGGAAAACGATTAGGAGTCTTACTGTGAACATTGAAGAAATACCTTTAAAGAAATTTCTTAGCAAAGTCTTGGATTTGGTAGGCATAAGAAAAAGGAATGTTCAGGGGAAAAGATCTTTGGTTGAGAGTTTTAAAAGGAAGTTGTTGATTCATGGCTATGACTGGGATGATATGAGTTGAAGAGAGGAGTGAGGGTTTATTTATAGCCAGGTGTGTAAAGAAGTCTGGGATGAGGTTCTGTTTACCTTTGATGTGCTAGACAGTAAAGTCATATTTGGAGAACCAAATTTTGAGGTTAAGTAACTGCTTGTCAGGAAGCAACTTGTTCTTGAAATCAAAGATTCTAGGAAAAGAGAAATTGTTGATAAGGAATTTGTGGCTGATTAGATGAAGTTCAAACTTTTTAATTCCATACTTTACCGCAAAAATCTCTTTGTAGATCACATAGTAGTTCTTTTCAGAGTCTTTGAATTGTCCACTTACATATGCATAGAAATAGTCCAAGCCATCTATCCTTTCGAGGAGAATGGCACTCCAGTAATCATCATTGGCATATGTCTGCAGAATGCGTTGTCCAGTTGTGGGAATTCCGAGTGGAGGAGGTGATTGAGCTATCACTTTTAGCTGCTTGACAGCTTTAGTTTGTGCTGGTCCTCAGGGAGGGCACTATTTTTTAAGCATGAGGGATAGCTGGCTAGTGTGGATTGCAACTTTAGGAATGAAATCTCAAACATAATTAACAATCTCGAGGAACTATTGTATTTGATTCTTGGTGAGATTTGTGTCAGGGAACTTTAATAATTCAATTGTAATGTGCGGTCCAGGTTGGTAGTGGCCATTTGTGATCACCATGCCAAGAAAGTCAATAGAGTCTTTTGCTATGCTGCTTGTCTTTTCTAAAAGGAGTTTTTGATGGCTATCATGATCAGATAAGAATAATAAAATATCATCGATGTAGACCAAAGCATGATGGAGGATAAGATTGAAAATTTTTGTCATGGCCTTTTGAAATAATGAAGGAGCAACTTTAAGACCAAAGGGCATAATAGTCCATTGATAGTGAGCATCAGAAATGTAGAAAGCAGTTTTAGGATGGTCAACTGGTGAAATACCAAGTTGCCAAAAACCAGCTTTTAAATGGAACTTAGAGAAGATACGTGCCCCTTGAGGATTGACAAACAGGGTCTGGATTTTTGGAAGGGGGAACTTATCGTCTTTAAGGAAAAAATTAAATGGATGATAATCAATGACTAACCGCTTTTTACTACAAACTAATTCAGACCTTTTTTCAACATAGAAGGCTTGACAAGCCCAATCTGAATCAGTTGGTTCAATCAGACCTTGTTGAAGCAATTGAGAACATTCTTGCTTTGTAAGTAGAAGGAGACATACCCGAATGAGAGGCTTTTGTAGGCTTTATGTCTTCGTTTAGTTTGAAAGGAAGGTGAATGAAATTAGGGAAGGATGATGAAATTGGGAATGATTTTCTGGACAAAACTCAAGAAGTTTTTGTGAAATGTGACTATATGGAGTTGGGACATCAAAAAGTGTATATAGACGGAGCATATCTATATAAGGCAAGAACATTTGTTTGTAGCAAATTCTAGAACTAGTAATGAATAGATTTTTGACCAAATGGAGGATGTCAAAACCTATGAGCAAGTCGACCAAAGCATGATCATAATAGCCATCAATAACTCCTTTTGGATTTCTTTCATATTGTGCTGGTTCATGAATCATGCTTTCTAAAAAGAAAAGGAGCATAGCGAAAAAAGCTATTGACTTTCTTGGCATGGTGATCACAAATGGCCACTACCAACTTGGCCCGCACATTGCAACTGAATTATTAAAGTTCCCAGATATAAATCTCACCAACAAATTCAACAATTCCTCAGGATTTTTAATTATGTTTGAGATTTCATTCCTAAAGTTGCAATCCACACTAGCCAGTTGTCCCGCATGCTTAAAAAACAGTGTCCTCCCTGGGGACCAGCACAAACTGAAGCTGTCAAACAGTTGAAAGTGATAGCTCAATAACCTCCTTCACTGAAAATTTCCGCAACTAGACAACGCATTTTGCAGACAGATGCTAGGGATGATTATTGGAGTGCCATCCTTCTCGAAAGAATAGATGGCTTGGACCATTTCTGTACCTATACAAGCGGACAATTCAAAGACTCTGAAAAGCACGACCATGTGATCTGCAAAGAGATTTTGGTGGTAAAGTATGGAATAAAAAAAAATTGAATTTCATCTAATCAGTCATAAATTCCTTATCAACATGGACGATTTCTCTTTTCCTAGAATCTTTGATTTCAAGAACAAATTGCTCCCTGACAAGCAATTGCTTAACCTCAAAACATGGTTTTCCAAATATGACTTTACTATCTAGCACATCAAAGGTAAACAGAACCTTATCCCAGACTTCTTCACATGTCCGACTATAAATAAACCCTCACTCCTCTCTTCAACTCATATCATCCCAGTCATAGCCATGAATCGACAATTTCCTTTCAAAGCTCTCAACCAAAGATCTTTTCCCATGAACATTCCTTTTTCTTCAACCTACTAAATCTAAGACTTTGCTAAGAAATTTCTTTACCAGTATTTCTTTCATGTCCACAATAAGACTCCTGATCGCTTTCGTACACTCTGTATGGAAAACTTGTTTCTCACAGGTCTCACTTTGTCTCACCTCTCCATCTCAGAAGATGAGTTAACGTTTTCCCTGTTAAACCAGTCTTCTGCCACATCACCACTCCTGAGTTTTCCTCTGATCTTCTATGGACTCTCCTAGAATGGTATTCACCTCTCACATGGTGGCGTAAACAGCTCTAGAATATGTGTACTTTTCATGGATTAAATAGGATGCCAGAACATGAAGCAAATATGTTCACCATAGTTTTCATTGTTCACCGACCATATTTTCAACACCTAGAAACCAAAAACTTCTGGACTCAAGATATGGCTTATGAATGGAAAACTTATCCTCATCCTTCCCCTCTCATCCATGATACATCAATCACATATGGTCTTTGAGCTTATCTCATAGAACTCAACAATGTTCAACCACCTGCCAAAAACATCCACCATACCTCTGTTGGACCGTCACACAGTTTGAAAATAGTTCCAAAGACACAGGCCTGTACTCCAGGTTCAAGTTCAAGTCCACATGGAATTCTTATCATGGAACAACCTCCTGATTACACTAATGTCTTATTCGAAGACGTTCAAGACCCTTGGGGAGATTTTTAATCTCTTCTCCACACTGACAATACCCCATACACTGTCACCAATCCAGACTCTCCTGGCCCTTCCCCATAAAAAATGACCGACACAGATGAAGACAAATATCTGCAAGCTGAAACTTATCTTGACCAAAGACGGATGTACCAAGCTCATTATGAAAAAGAGACCGGTGATGTGTCTCCATCCAGATGTCCCTCCACTCTGTAATCACTGATAAGCACATGATGCTTTAGCTTTTACTTTATTAAGTTTGCTTTAAAAATTAGACAAGGGTCCTGTCTTGTCTAAAGTTTACTTTTGCTTTTCTAGTTTGGTGTGGTGTGCTTTAGTGCTTTTTTACTTTCATAATTATGTTTCTCCTTTTGTAAAAAAAAAAAAGGGTCCCACCTTTTCTCTTTCCTCCTCGAGATCTCTATATAAGGATCTCTCTTTCCTTTTATAAGGTAGGAGTTAATCAGAAATAAAATTCAATTTTCTTACATCATGTTTCCCTAAAACCTTTTCTATCTTCTAGGAGTCAAGAAAATTTTTGGGAATATTAAGGATACGTTCATCTCTAATTTCCATACTGAGTATGCTCTGCACTTGTCTTAAGCCTAAGCATCCTGTGCATCATAAAGGTCCTATTTTTATCCTCCAAAACTGATTTTTGTAACAAAAAATTATTTTCTCACAATGTTCACCCTCTTTGAGGCTGTGAGTGCCGTGTTTTCAGGTGGTATCGTGAAAAACTGTTTTCACTGTGATTTTGGAATTGGAGCCGTATGTATTCTCCCAAGCTTTCTTCCTAATCTTGTAAAGAACCCATTGAACGGGCCATAAATTCATGAAGAACATTTTTTGGATGGCCAGTAGCTCGTAAGTTCTGGTTTCTAGTTGATATATTTTGTTATTCTCCTCCGATCATAATAGCCATCAACAACTCCTTTTGGATTTTTTTCATATTATGCAGGTTCATGGAATCATGCGTTCTGAAAAGAAAAGTAGTATAGCGAAAGAATTTATTGCCTTTCTTGGCATGGTGATCACAAATGGCCACTACCAACCTGGCCCGCACATTGCCACTTGGGTAGTTGTACGTGGCATTGTTACACCAGATCTATGATAGATCAAAGTCTGTCCTTAGGGCCAGTAGCCCGCAAGTTCTGGTTTCCAGTCGATATACCCTTACCATCAAGTATCAAATCCGAAAATCATAGTGAAAACAGTTTTCATGATACCACTTGAAAACACAGCACTCACAGCCTCAAAGTGGGTGAATGTTGTGAGAAAAAAATTTTGGAGGATAAAAACAGGACCTTTCTGATGCACAGGATGCTTAGGCTTAAGGCAAGTGCAGAGCATACTTAGTATTGAAATTAGAGATGAACGTATCCTTAGTATTCCCAATAATTTTCTGGATGGGCATTGGGTTTGGTTCCTTAGAGATCAATCCATGTAGCAAATTCTTGATGATGAGAAGTTCATTTGTGACGTGGAATGTCATCAAATGTAAACCAAGATGCTGAGGAAGGTTTGGTAGAATGGTCAGTAACCGGTGGAGGTATTTGTGGAACCGGTTCTGTTGGAGCTTGTGTTTGATCATCAGAAGAACTGTCTTCTACAATAGGTGTTGTAGTTAAGGCACTTGGGTCTTCAGTTTTGGTTGCCATCAGTATGCTTATGAGATTAGCATATTCAGATTCAGAGGAAGTATGGGCTGTGTTTAGGGATGAGGAAGAAAAAGATGAAGAGGAGTCTGAAGGAATAGAATCATATAATGGTAAGGATTCAGATGCAGAGGAAAATGAGTCTTGGGCCTAAACTGTATGGTAATGATATTGATCCATTGGACCTTTGTCCTTTTTAAGAGGTTTTGAAGTGGCTTTTGGTAAATCTTCAAGAGGTATTGGAGAAGAATGAGAAGCCTTTGATTGTGGCTATGTGATTTTGACCTTGGATTTTGATTTTTTGGGTGAAGATGGTTTAGGTTGAGGGATTGGTTGGAGATGTGAGAATCCAAAGAACTGGTTGTAAACAGGCGTTTGAGATCTGGATAGTGTGTAGAAAGGTGCATAAGTGTCAAATATTGAAGTGGGCATTGGTGTGGACATTGTGTGGGTGAAAAGTGATGGCCGAGTTTTTTCAGTATCAATTTTGGCTAGCTCAGCTTTGAGTCTTCTTATCTCTGCTTATTTTTTGTTGAATTCTAGACACCAGATGTGATTGTTGATCATTTAGCTGAAGATGTATGTACATCTGATCAAGATGATTGCTGATTGAATCCACCTTGTTTTCAGTATGGGAGACTTGACTGACTACTTGGTCAATGTTTTTTACAAGTTGGTGCAGGGTTTGATTATGAGCACTGGCCTTTTTGGTTTGCCAGTTGAGAACAACTTCATACTGTTTGGGCTCTTCAGGTTGGTTAGAGGAAGTAACAGGAGATTGGACATAAGGTTTTGAGATGACTCTGGTTTGTGTATCTGCCTGTCTTTCAAGCGGAGGAAAAGATTCTTCATAAGATTGCCTTGAAAACATTAGGCATGATCTGATTGGTTGCACAGGAGGTTTTGAGTCTAGTGGAGGTTGTTGAGGGTTACAAGATGTCTTAGGAAAAGAATCTTTTTTCTTTTTCTTTTTTCTTCATCGCATTTCCTCAAGTTCATCATCAATATCCGTATCATCCAAACAAGGACAATCCGGATTGAATGTATGGGCTTCAGGAACATCCCGTAGAAAGTGACTATTAAGTTTGTCAGGGTACACAAGATACCCTTCAGAAGAAAAACAAAGAGGGAAATTTCCTGCAACAAGACAAGAGAGGAAATTTCATGCATGGAGACAAAAGAGGAAATGTCATGCATAAAGAAAAAATTCTTTATGGGGAATGAAGGTTCATGTAGTCGTCTTCAGAGTCACTTTCTATCGCATCAGGGTCGTCGTCAGATAGTGGTGGAAAAAAGGTCTTGGAAAGCCTTGGATGCTTGCAAGCGGGACTACTGCATGGTGGATGTGGGCAGTAGAATTTATACACTGGTCGGGATGATGTCGGAGAAGCTTTTGGTGATGTCTGGGTAGCCTTATCCTTTTTGGAAGGTTTAGGTGGTTGTGATGGTGGTGGCTGGGAGGAGGAACCTGGTTCATGCATGGATGGTTGGAGAAACTGTTGGAGATGTTGACTGAGAGAAAGAAAGTCTTCCCATGGGTCCTGGGAGTCTTGGTAGAGGAAGTCAGTGTAATATGGTTTTTCCTCTTTGATGATGATGCCGGTGGGTTTTGGGTGTGATATAGGGGATGGAGTGGGGATCATGATGATGTCATGTTGTGGGCCTAAGGAGGTGTGGGAGATATCTCTGTGTGGTGGAGTCTGGTGGTTGAGTTGGCAGAGATAATTGTGCAGGGTGGTTTGGATTTCATGTTCAATGACAGCTGGGTGTGGTACAGTAAACCATTCATACACCTGATCTTGGGTCCAGAAAAGCTTTGTATCTGGATGCTGAAAATATGGCCTATGGATGATAAAGACTGAAGTGAATAGGCGAGCTTCTGAAGCCGGCATTCTTTCAAGATTATAAATTTCAGAGAGTTGCTGCAGTTTCTTTCTCTACCATGGAATGGGAGAAAACCATTCAAGGAGAGTCCAGGTGAGAGAGGTGGCTTTGTCCGGGTTGAGGAGATGTTTCAAAGTGGGACTGATGGGTAGGATGAGCTTGGTGGCATATAGAACAGTTAGGCACCATAGGTACCATAACTCATCTTTAGTGATATCCATGGATGGGTCAAGGGTGAGACCTGTAAGGAAAAAGTTTTGGTAAGGGGAAAGCTTTTCTTAGTGAGAGCTTCTGGAGGAAGGGAAGTGGTCATGGAGATAACTGGGAAGTGGCAGGTTATGGAAAACACGGTGAGAAGTTTGTCTGGTTTGGAGAGTCTGGATAGCATATCAGGGATGAGGTTCTAGGACCCCTTTATATGCTTTATTGAAAAGTCATACTTGGAAAACTAATCTTTTAACCTGAGTAACATTTTTTCAGGAACAGTTTTACCTTTGAAATTAAGGATATTTGGGAAGCCTAAACTGTCCATTCTGATGAGAAAATGGTGTCCAATCAAATGATACTCAAATTTCTTGATGCCATTCTTGACCGCTAAGATTTCTTTGAACACACTGTGGTATCAGAGCCATACTCGTCCTTGAAACTTCCATGTTTTCTAAATCTCACTTTCCATGCTCAAAATGGTATAATTTAAGTATTTGATTTGTTTTAATCTTTAGACTTTAGGAGCAGAGAGAACTTCTCATTCATGGCTTCAACTTCATCTACTTCCAATCCTATTACTTTGTGTTCTACTCTTTCTCTCCCTATATCTTGCACTTCTCATACCACCAACAAAATTGAAAACCTTGTAGAATACTCCTACATCCTTGAATCCGCGCAAATCAGTGAATCATCTTACCCTCTCATCAGTCCCTATCAACTGTACAAAAGACCCAGTTCCTTTACCCGTAGTATTCGCACCCTCATCTCTACCCGCAGACCTCATCCTAAAGAATATATCCAGTCCTCTCGTCTGGATCAGTGTGCTCTTCAAGCCACCTCTGCTGAGCAATATGTCACTCTGGAAATTCCTTCAGAGTTGATTTCCAACTGGAAATGAGAAGGTTATACCCATCTCCATCTTGGAGGAATTCGATTAATCCTCACCCTTCATGGGCGCAAATGATTACCAGTCACAGCTCGCCTTACTCTCCTTGATACCCGCTTCAAACAGTACTAAGATGCTGTTATTGGCACTGTTCTCACTACCCTCCATGCAGGAAGTGTTTTACTCACTTTCTACCCAACTTCAATCTTTCTCTCCAAGACACAAACTTACCCACAACCTTAAAAGTCCAAGTCCAGATCCAAGGTGCAGAACAAATTTCCTCTGCCAAAATTGCCACTCTTCATCACCAATTGGTCTATAGGCTTCAAAATCATGCCTTAGATCTACCCACTCCAGACCATCACTCTGACACTCTCATGGTCTTAGCTGAATCTGACCAAATCCCAACCATCATTCAGATCCCCAGACAAATTCCTCGTCATGAGCTCATCAAGCTTATGCCTCTTGAATGGATCTCAAACTATGAACAGTTCCATACCAATACCGCTCCAATTCAGACATCAGAAAGCATGTTTGAACGACAGCCAGATGGAACAGTCAGAATGACGTTCAAACCACCTCCCAGTGCTCCCCAAGAGCCTCCTCGTCTCTCTTTTACTTATTCTTCCATGATCACTGCTGTGCAGACAGCTCAAGAAGATCTACCTATTACAGGGTTCACTTCTAAAGGCTACCCTGTTTATCCAGCAAAACTAAATGGTCATTTTCTATGGGATGCCCCTGGCTCAGGTATGTGTGACCCAAATTGTCCCTGTTGGGATGATTGGAAAGAGGACGATGATGATTATTCCAGAAAAAGAAACCTAAAAAGAAAACTCCTCTAGCCTCATGTCACCATCATAACCCCACACCACCACAAGATCCTCCATCTCCACCCGCTCCTTTACCCATCTACCAAAGAGAACTCAAATGGATTGCAAAACATTGCAAATCCGAGATTCCCTCACCAATCCCAAATCCAACACCACCACTGAGTTGTATGATGTTCTCATCTACTTCTTCAGACTACTCTTCTTCATTTCCTCCTCTAGACACCCACACAGATTCCCAACGCAATGTTGTGTCCAAACCCTTTATCCCTTCAGCCATCACCTCTACAGGACACCTTGAACCCCCTAAACCTTTTGAATCAGTCCTCAACTGGCAAACCTAAAATGCCAGAGCACAAAATGATACTTTGGTAAACATTAATTCCAAAGTTGAAAAAATCAATTTACCACCAAAATCTACAGTCCAGAATTGCTCAACTTGATTCTGAGTTAAGAACCATGCTTGCTCAACGCTATTATGGCCCTGAATTTGACCAGAAGGAAAGAGAAATCAGACGCTTAAAAGCTGAGCTTGACCAGATAGAATAAAAAAAACAAAGGCCTACCCTTTTTACCTCCTCACCTCCGATGCCTTCCATCGGTCCAACCTATCATCCATTTGCCTCTATGCTTTCCCCTATCAAACAGTATGAACTTTCCAAGTTATTTGGTATGACTCATACTCTTTTTCGAGATAATCCATTACCACTTCCACCAAAACCTAAACCCAAGCCTAAACCTCAACCACGACCAGCCACTATTCCCCAACCTGCTGTTTCCACTACTGACCAACCAACCCATGGCTATCTATCAGCCTCACCATCAGCACCTCCACCACCAGCTCCTTCTCAACCTCCTACCCAATCCAAAGATAAACAACCCATGCACTTGTTCAGTGCCCACACAGTTGACCACACATCCTCCACCGATGATCAAACTTCTGATTCCAATCTTGCAGTTTCAGATACTCATACTGAGACAGACACAGAATCATCAGCTTCCACCAGTGACTCTGAAAAGTCTTATGCTGATATCACCAAAATCCTGATGGCTCAAACTGATCCACCTGATCAAGGCCAAACCTCTCACACAGAACCATATGTTGACAGTCCTTCTGAAGTTGACGAAGAAATCCCTGAATTCTCTGCCTCAAACCAACCTCCTCCCGCCCAAGCCCAATCCGGTTCAACTGGTCCAAAGTCGTCAAATGGTCCATGGTTCGCATTTGATGATATTCCATCCTCTAAATGGCGTGATCGGCTTAATGAAATGTCTGCCTGGCTTGACTTACAAATGTTAAGGCCAGGAGCCACCACCCAATTAGTCCTCAGAGAATTTGCCACTCGTTTTACGGGTGCTTTAAGAGATTGGTTTGAATCTCTAGGCCAATATAGACAATTGCAGTTTGTTCAATTGCCAGAAGTCTCAAGTGCCCTTGCGGTTATCCATGATCAATTCCTTGGAGACCCCTTTGCAATCTTTGAAGCTGCACGACGGGACTATCTCAACATGAAATGTTGTTCACACAATGCTAAGGATCTTGAGTTCTATTATAAAAGAATGTCCTTTCTGTTCTATAAGCTTAATGGATTCAACGAACCAACATTAAAGCATGTTTTCTTGGCTTCCCTTCCTGATGAACTCCAACCAGACATACAGCGGCATCTTCGTGCATCCAATCTTGTCCTTGACAACATCTCTCTTGGCAAAATCTTCCAACTTGCCAAAACTTGTCTTGACAAACTCTGTGAGCAGAAGCAGTTTTTCAAAGAACTATTGAAAGACAGAGAACCATTTCAGAGTGCCTGCAAAAAGCCTTATTTGCATATTAAGTGCAAACAGAAGAAGGATTGTGATTGCAGTCCTAAAAAGAAAAGGCATTTTCGGAAATTCAAACGTTCGAAATATTCATCTAAGCCTCGCCGGTTCAAAAAGTCCTACAGATTCTTCAGAAAAAAGTCCTCTTCATCCAGAGACCTTAAAAGGAGAAAGTCCAGCAGGTGCTTTATCTGTAAGAAGAAAGGTCATTATGCCAAGGATTGTCCCAACAAACGGGAAAAATCTATTCGGCTCCTTGAGCATCTCCAAGCTATCACAGATTTCTCTCCAGAAAAGGATGAACTGGAATTCTATTTTTCAGAACAAGATGAACCCAATGATGAAACAGTGTTCGCATTACAGAATTCCTCTGATGACTCAGACAGTGATCAATCCCAAGTAATTTTTCACCAACAGTTGCTGTCCCTTGATACTACTGTTCCCATACCCTCCATCAAACTCCAAATCTTGCCTTCCAAATTCCAAAGGTCCATTCCAGCCATTGGTCTCATCGACACTGGAGCTCAACGCAGCATGTTAAATCCGCATATTCTTCCACCAGAATATTGGACAGAATATGAGGAACATTTCAAAGCTGTCAACGGCAAATTGTTCACCACTTCTTTGATTACCAAAAAACCCATTGGTATTCAAATCTTCCCAAACTGTGTCATTTGGACCAAGGTCATTGGTTCAACTCTTCCTAATAAGGATATCTTGTTAGGTTTTGACATCCTTCACCAGATCAAACACCTCCAAATCATCCCCACTGGAATTCGCGTCAAATCCATGTTCAAACCTTTCACAAACATTCTTAAACTTGACAACCTGTCCGACACACCTCAGCCCTACCAAGATATATCCACCAAAATTTTAAGTCTATGTCCAGAGTCCCATTCTCAGTTCACCCATCCAAATCCATTGTGGAAAAATAAGTCTTTCTTCATTAAGTTACCTTTCAAACTCAATGAAGACATTAACCCAACCAAAGCTACCCATCTAGGAATGAGTCCTTCTGACTTACTCCTAGCCCAACAAGAATGTTCACAATTATTAGCCCAAGGTCTAATTGAGCCCACAACTTCTCCATGGGCTTGCCAAGCCTTTTATGTTGAAAAGCATGCTGAGCTTGTTCGAGGAAAGAAACGTTTAGTCATTGACTATCAACCCTTAAACATGTTTTTACAAGATGACAAATTCCCTTTGCCACGTCGCCAAAGCATGTTTACTTTTCTCAAAAATGCCCAGATCTTTTCAAAATTTGATTTAAAATCAGGTTTTTGGCAATTAGTTATTGAACCCTCAGAACGGTACAAAACTGCCTTTTGCATTCCAAATGCCCATTTCCAATGGACAGTCTTACCCTTCGGACTCAAAACTACCCCATCCATATTCCAAAAATCCATGATCCAAATCTTTCAGCCCATCCTCCATCATGCATTGATTTATATTGATGACATCTTGCTTTTTTCAGGTTCGCATGAGGAACATCACCAGCTGTTAACTCAGTTCTATGATATTGTCCAGAGTCATGGAATTATGTTATCAGCCAAGAAAAGCACCATTGCCACAGATACCATTGAATTTCTTGGAATGGTCATAAAAGACGGCCATTATCAGCCTGGAAAGCACATCGCCCAAGAGTTGCTTCACTTTCCAGATCAGCACCTTTCCAAAAAGCATGTCCAACAGTTTCTTGGTATCATCAACTACGTCCGTGATTTCATCCCCCACGTGGACCAACACACTCGACATCTTTCGGCTTTATTGAAAAAGAAGCCCCCAGAATGGAATGACAACCACACCCTTGCTATCACTACATTAAAGCAGATTGCGCAAAATCCGCCTCCTTTAAAGTTAATTGCAGATGGTAAGCGCATACTATAGACAGATGCCAGTGATGAATCATGGGGCGCCATCCTCATCGAAGAAATCAATGGAAAAGAGAGCTTTATTGCCTACGCTAGTGGACATTTCTCTGACACACAAAAACATTACCACAGTGTGTTCAAAGAAATCTTAGCGGTCAAGAATGGCATCAAGAAATTTGAGTATCATTTGATTGGACACCATTTTCTCATCCGAATGGACAGTTCAGCCTTCCCAAATATCCTTAATTTCAAAGGTAAAATTGTTCCCGAAAAAATGTTACTCAGGTTAAAAGATTGGTTTTCCAAATATGACTTTTCAGTTAAGCATATAAAGGGATCCCATAACCTCATCCCTGATATGCTATCCAGACTCTCCAAACCAGACAAACTTCTCACCGTGTTTTCCACAACCTACCACTTCCCAGTTATCTCCATGGCCACTTCACTTCCCCCACAAGCTCTCACCAAGAAGAAGTTTCCCCTTAACAAAACTTTCTCTTCTGTCTTTGTCATCCAGGACTTTGCCCGCAAAGCTGTTTTTCGCTTTTTCATGAAAGCTTACCTTATGGCTGACTCATTTCCATTTTCTACCTTCCACCCAGAAAACTTGTTCCTTACAGGTCTCACCCTTGACCCCTCCAGGGATATCACTGAAGATGAGTTATGGTACCTATGGTGCCTAACTGTTCTATATGCCACCAAGCTTATCCTGCCAATCAGTCCAACTTTGGAACATCTCCTGAACCTGGACAAAGCCACCTCCCTCACCTGGACTCTCCTTGAATGGTTTTCTCCCATTCCATGGTGGAGAAAGAAACTGCAGCAACTATCTGAAATTTATAATCTTGAAAGAATGCCTGCTTCAGAAGCACACCTGTTCACTTCAGTCTTCATTATCCACAGGCCATATTTTCAGCATCCAGATACAAAGCTTTTCTGGACCCAAGATCAGGTATATGAATGGTTTACTGCACCACACCTAGCTGTCATTGAAAATGAAATCCAAACCACCCTGCACAATTATCTCTGCCAACTCAACCACCAGACTCCACCACACAGAGATATCTCCCACACCTCTTTAGGCCCACAACATGACATCATCATGATTCCCACTCCATCCACTATATCTCACCCAAAACCCACCGGCATCATCATCAAAGAAGAAAAACCAGATTACACTGATTTCCTCTACCAAGACTCACAGGACCCATGGGAAGACTTTCTTCCTCCCAGTCAACATCTCCAACAGTTTCCCCAACCATCCATACATGAACCAAGCTCCTTCTCCCAACCACCACCATCACAACCACCCAAACCTTCCAAAAAAGATAAGGCTACCCAGACATCACCAAAAGCTTCTCCGACATCCTCCAGACCAGTGTATGAATTCTACTGTCCACATCCACCATGTCGTGGTCCCTCCTACAAGCATCCAAGGTTTTCCAAGACCTTTTTTCCACCGCCTTCTGACGATGACCCTGATGCAACAGAAAGTGACTCTGAAGACGAATACATGAACCTTCACTCCCCATAAAGTCTTTTGTCTCCATGCATGAAATTTCATATCTTGTCTTGTTGCAGGAAATTTCCCACTTTGTCTTCTTGCATGCCCTTTCCCATCTTGTCTTGACTCATGCACTTTCCTTGAACCTTCCTTGCATTTTGTCTTGTTGCCATGCATTTTCCTTTCTTGTCTTGTTGTAAGCAATTTCCCTTTTTGTCTCGATGTATGCATTTTCCTTTTTTGTCCTCATGTTATGGATTTTGTCCTGATGTAATAATGTTGCTTGTACTGTAGTTTTACTTTGCTTTTACTATTGTAAAAGATAGGGGTCCTGTCCTATCTTAATGAGCTCTCCTATATAAAGAGCTCACCTCCCTTGTAAAATATAACTAGAAAAAGTAGTTTAAGTGCAATAAAACTTTCGTGTGTTTGCTCTACACTATGAATTGCTAAATTCTCCTCTCTCTCTGCAAATGAAGTTCTAAGTGAAAGAAACGAATCAAAGAATTAAATTTGTTCATTTTGAAAACTTAAGGAAGTATGCTCTGCACTTGCCTTCAAGGAAGGATCAGAAAACTTATGGCGATTTCTTAAAACGGTTTGGTACCCTGTTTTAAAGACTAAAGAGAAGTTTGTTTTTGGGTTTTATAACCTTGACAGAACTCGTTTTAAGTTTTGATCCAAGAGGTATATAGGCAGGAAACTCTCGACGTAAATTCCAGAGGCGAACCCGAATGGGCGTTAGTCTGGTCTGCACTGAGAGATCACAAGCCACGTACTCTCTATTTTATGGTATCAGAGCGTCAGAGAAATGTCCACTAGCATAGGCGATAAAGTTTTCTTTTCCATTGATGTCTTCGAAGAGGATGGCACTCCATGATTCATCACAGGCATCTGTCTGTGCTAGATGCATTAGGTAACCCAATTGGCATCACTAATCACTCATATATACCATATTTTGTTTTAAAGACAGTTTTCCACTCATCTCCCTCTCTAATTCTAATTTGATGATATCCACTTTTAAGATCAATTTTACTAAACACACAAGAACCGTGCAATTCCATGCAATTCATCAAGGATGTCATCAAGTATAAGAATAGGATGTCTATACTTTACAGTGATTTTATTGATTGCATGACAGTCAACGCACATCCTCCATGTTCCATCTTTTTTGGGCACTAGTACAACTAGTTCTGCACATGGACTCATGTTCTCCCTCACATATCTCATTTGTCTCCTCGGGGTTGCTTCTATATGTGGGCCTATTTGATGCTCAATTCCCCTAATATATGGCAAACTATTAGGAACTTCATTTGGAAACACATCATTAAAGTCCTGCAAAAGAGTCACAATAGCACTAGGCAAAGAAGAGTTAAGCTCATTAGTATGTAAACAAGCCTCTTTGCACAAAAGTACAATGATATGTTGTTTTGAAGAGAAAGCCCTTTTAATCTCACTCTCTTTTGCAAACAAATTCACTTGCGGCCTCTCTTTTCTCTCAATAATGTTCTCATTTTTTTTATCTTTCCACTTGTTTTTCTCTCTATCTCTCTTTCTTTTGTACTCTGACTCTATTTCGTATTGACTTTTGATCCTCATACACTTGTCTAGGTGTTAAAGGTATAAGAGTGATTTTCTTTTTATTCATTATAAAAGAATATTTATTTAAGTAACCATAATGTATCACACACCCATCATATTGCCAAGGTCTTCCCAAAAGAATGTGTCTAGCATGCATGGGTACTACATCACATACAACTTCATCCTTATATCTCCCAACATAGAATGAAACCAACACTTGTTTATTTACTTTAACTTCCCCACAATCATTCAACCATTAAAGCTTATATGGCCTAGGATGTTTCAAAGTTTTCAAATTCAGTGTTTCAACTAAACTAGTGCTAGGTACATTAGTACAACTTGCACTATCAATTATCATACTACATACCTCATCTTTGATGTGGCATCTAGTATGAAAGATGTTATCATATTGTATCTCTGCATCTTCTCTTGCTTGCATGTTGAGAGCATGCCTAACAACCATCAATTTACCATCAACAAGATACTCAACACCATCATTAGCATCCTTCAAAGGTGGCATAGGATCATCATTTGATTCACTCTCGATTTCAACATCCCCATCATCCCTCAAGATCAATGCTCTCTTATTTGGGCATTGAGATGTGATATGACCTGTTCCAGAACATTTAAAACACTTAATATCTCTATTTCTAAAGTGTTGGAAATCAGATTTAATAGAATGTTGGAAATCATATTTACCTTTATGATCCTTCAATGGCTAAATCTTATGCTTTGAAACAACCTTTTCATCTTTCTTCCATGAGGAAGATCAACCTTTCTTTTTTAGTTGTTGTTCCACTTTCATGGCCATCTGAACCATGTCTTTCAACTCAACATAGTGCTGAAGTCAACCACATTAGCAATATTTTGATTTAAACCATGTAAATATCTGGCCATAGTGGCCTCTCGTTCTTCTTCAATGTTAGCTCGAATCATGACCATTTCCATCGCCCTGTGGTAATCTTCCACACTTCTGTAACCTTGAGTAAGACTTTGAAGTCCTTGGTGCAGCTCCCTATAATAATGACTAGGAATAAATCTCCTCCTCATGATGACCTTCATCTCCTCCCAAGTGTCTATAGGTATTTCACAATTTCGTCTCCTATCCCACTAAATAATAGCATAATCCATAAATTCAACAATAGCTAGTTTTACCTTTTTCAGAGCCACACCCAATGCCGAGGTGGTATCATTAGTAATTTGAATAATCTTATTTGATCTCCTAGAAGCGGATTCACTCACTATGGAAACAAACACATCTTCAGCTTCTACATCATTTTCATCCCATATTTCTCTTTCTTCTACTCTCTCTCTCTCCAAATCATGCTCTAAACATATAACCTCCAAAATCGAGAATCTTGTTGAATATTCTTATATTCTAGAATCTGCTTAAGTCACTGAGTCTCAGTTTCCCCTCATGAGTCCTTACAATCTCTACAAACAGAAAACTTCTTTCACTCGAAGTATTCGAACTCTCATCTCTACTAAAAGACCACTCCCAAAAGAATATATTCAGTCTTCTAGACTGGATCAGTGTGCTTTACAAGCCTCACAGAGTGAACAATATGTCACTATAGAAATACCTTCAGATCTTGCCGCCAATTAGAAACGAGAAGGATACACACACCTCCATCTTGGTGGTGTACGATTAATTCTCACTCTTCATGGTCAAAAGGCTTGCCTATTACAGCTAGAATTTCTCTCCTAGATACCAAATTCAAGGGGTACCAACATGCTATTATAGGAACTGTTCTGACAACCCTTCATGCTGACAGTGTCTTATTAACCTTTTACCCCAATTTCAACCTCTCTCTTGAGGATCCCAATCTTCCAAGAACCCTTAAAGTCCAGATCCAGCTCCAAGGAGCAGATCAAACACCTACATCCAAGATTGCAACCCTCCATCACCAAATAGTGAATCGATTACAAAATCATGCACTAGATCTTCCTACACCATACACAACTTTTGATGCTTTGATGATATTGGCGAATACATACACAATTCCAAATCCCTAAACAAATTTAGAAACAAGATTTGCTCAAACTCATGCCACTTGAATGGCTAACCAACTATGAGCATTTTCACCAGAATTCTGAACCAGTCCAAACCACAGAAGCTACATTTGCCAGACGTCCAAATGGTCAAATCCAACTGACTTTTCAAACTCCTGACGCTAAGTCCAGTCCAGACAGTCCACAGCTTTCTTATACTGCTATGATCACCGCAATTCAAACTGGTCAAGAAAAGAAACTTCCTATTTATGGTTTTTCATCAGAAGGGTATCCAGTATATCCTGATAAAATTAATGGTCATTTTTTATAGGATGTTCCTAAAGCCCATATGTGCAATCCGGATTGTCCTTGTTTGGATGATACGAATGTTGATAAAGAATTGGAAGTCATGCGACAAAAGAAAAAGAAGAAGAAAAAATCTTCTTATCCTCTACCATCTTGCAAATCCTTCCTTCCACAACCTCCACCGGATCCAAAACCTCCTGTTTACCTAATCAGGTCATGCCTTATGTTTTCAACTTAGTCCTAGGAGGAATCCTTTCCTCCCCTTGAAAAACAAACAGACTCACAAACCCGTGTTACCTTAAAACCTTTTGTTCAATCTCAAATTACAGCCTCTGGGCAACCTGAAGAACCAAAACAATATGAAGCCGTTTTGAATTGGCAAACCAAAAATGCCAATGCTCAAAATCATTCTCTTCAACAACTCGGTAAGAAAATTGACCGTGTTGCCACTCAAGTCTCCCAGACTGAAACTAAAATTGATTCTATTCCAAGATCAGATTTCTGAACTAGACATCGATCTCAGACGAATGATTAACAATCATATCTGGGGTCCACAGTTTAATAAAAAAGAAGCCGAGATTAGGAAACTCAAAGCTGAATTATCTAGGATTGATGCTGAAAAGACTCGACCTTCTCTTTTTACTCAACCACAACCTACACCAGTATCTCCTCCAATCTTTGACATCTTTGCACCTTTCTATACACCATCCCGACCTCAACAACCTGTTTATATTTAGTTCTTTGGTTTCTCTCACCTTCAACCAACTCCCCAACCATCTTCACCCAAAAAACCACAATCTAAAGTCAAAATCTCTTAACCACGTCCAAAGGTCACATCTTCTTCCTCTACATCCACAATCCCTCCAGAAGAATCACCACAAGACCATCCTGAGCCTCTTAAAAAAGATAAAAGCCCAATGGACCAGTATCATTATCATACTGTCCAGCCTCAACCTTCAGATTCCTCTGACTCTTCTGAGCCTGAAACACATAATTCATCTTCGTCCTCCTCTTATGACTCATCAAATGCCTTCACTGACTCTGAGTCTAAATATGCTGACATTACAGGCATATTAATGGCCACTGAAACTGCAGATCTAAGTGACTCTACTCCAACACCTATTGTTGATGACAATCTGTTTGACCAAGCTTCTTAAACAGACCTAGTACCACCACCAGTCCATGAACACTCAACCAAACCATCTTCAGCATCTTGGTTTACATTTGATGACAATCCTCGTCACAAATGGGCAGCTCGACTTCAAGAATTTGTTGCTTGGATTGATCTCCAAGGTACCAAGCCTAATGCTCAACCTCAAGCCATCTTCGTGAATGCATGGCTCGTTCCACGAGTTCCTTACGAGACTAGCTAGAAAGTTTAGGAGAATATAGACAGCTCCAATTCATGGAATCTTCGATTGGTACAGCCCTTAATATCATTCATGAGCAATTCATCGGTGAAAAAACTGCTTCCACTGAAGCAGACAGAAAAGAATACCATAAGATGAAATGCTGCTCTCTTAAAAGACATCTTTTGGATGCTCATTACAAAAGAATGAGTATTCTCTTCTACAAGCTAAATGGGTTCAACGAGCCATCTCTTAAACATGTCTTCATTGCCTCTCTTCCTCCTGAGTTACAACCAAATCTTCAGAGAAAACTCACAACCACAAATATGAGCATCGCTGATATCTCTCTGGGAAAGATTTTTCAAATGGCCATGTTATCTCTTGATAAGATCTGTGAACAGAAAGAATTCTTCAAAGATCTCATGGAAGACAAAAACCCTTCTTTGAAGGTTGTTGAAAACCTCATCTCAAGATAGAGTGTAAAGATAAAAAGAAGTGTATTCGTTCACCTAAAAAGAAAAAACGCTTTCAGAAACATTGTCGGGCAAAGTTACCGCGTTTCTTGCAAATGAAACAACGGTTGGATTTTTTTCTTTCAATACTAGGAAACATCTTTCTTTCTGAAATACCGAAAAGGTTTTTTGGAGGAGGATTTTTTGTGGAAGTGTTTCTGAAGATGTTTTTTCTTTTTAGGCGAACAAATACACTTCTTTTCATCTTTACACTCTATCTTGAGATGAGGTTTTTGACAAGCTTCAGAGAAGGGTTTTTTGTCTTCCATGGTATCTTTGAAGAATTCTTTCTGTTCACAGATCTTATCAAGAGATAACATGGCCATTTGAAAAATCTTTCCTAGAGAGATATCAGCGATGCTCATATTTGTGGCTGTGAGTTTTCTCTGAAGATCGGGTTGTAACTCAGGAGGAAGAGAGGCAATGAAGACATGTTTAAAAGATGGTTCATTGAACCCATTTAGCTTGTAAAAGAGAATGCTCATTCTTTTGTAATAAGCATCCAAAAGATGTCTTTTAAGAGAGCAGCATTTCATCTGATGGTATTCTTTTCTGTCTGCTTCAGTGGAAGCAATTTTTTTACCAATGAATTGCTCATGAATGATATTGAGGGTTGTACCAATTGGAGATTCCATGAATTGGAGCTGTCTATATTCTCCTAAGCTTTCTAGCCAGTCTCGTAAGGAACCTGTGGAACGGGCCATGAATTTACGAAGAACGGCTTGAGGTTGAGCATTAGGCTTAGTACCTTAGAGATCAATCCAAGCAGTAAATGAATTATGTGTTTCAGGCTTAGAAGAGTCAGAGGAATCTGAAGGTTGAGGCTGGACAGTATGATAATGATACTGGTCCATTGGGCTTTTATCTTTTTTAAGTGGCTCAGGATGGTCTTGTGGAAGTAGAGGAAAAGGACGTGACCTTTGGACATGGTTAAGAGATTTTGACTTTAGATTGTGGTTTTTTAGGTGAAGATGGTTGGGGTGAGAGAAACCAAAGAACTGATTATAAACAGGTTGTTGAGGTCAGGATGGGGTGTAAAAAGGTGCAAAGGTGTCAAAGATTGGAGGAGATACTGGTGTAGGTTGTGGTTGAGTAAAAAGAGAAGGTCGAGTTTTTTCAGCATCAATCCTGGATAATTCAGCTTTGAGTTTCCTGATCTCGGCTTCTTTTTTATTAAACTCTGGACCCCATATATGATTGTTAATCATTCGTCTGAGATCGGTGTCTAGTTCAGAAATCCAATCTTGGAATGGAATTAACTTTGGTTTCAGTCTGGAAGATTTGAGTGGTAACACGGTCAATTTTCTTACCGAGTTGTTGAAGAGAATGATTTTGAGCATTGGCATTTTTGGTTTGCCAATTCAAAACAGCTTCATATTGTTTTGGTTTTTCAGGTTGCCCAGAGGCTATAATTGGAGATTGAACAAAAGGTTTTGAGGTAACACGGGTTTGTAGGTCTGTCTGTCCTCATAGGAATGACTTGAAAACATAAGGCATGACCTGATTGGGTGAACAAGAGATTTTGGATCCGGTGGAGGTTGTGGAAGGAAGGATTTGCAAGATGGTGGAGGATAAGAAGATATTTTTTCTTCTTCTTTTTCTTTCGCCACATGACTTCCAATTCTTCATCAACATCCATATCATCCAAAAAAGGACAATCCATATTGCACATATGGGCTTCAGGAACATCCCAAAGAAAATGACCATTAATTTTATCAGGATATACTGGATACCTTCTGATGAAAAACCATGAATAGGAAGTTTCTATTCTTAACTAGTTTGAACTGCTGTGATCATAGCAGTATAAGAAAGCTATGGACTGTCTGGAATGGGCGTAACGTCGGGGTTTGAAAAGTCAGTTTGATTTGACCATTTAGGCGTCTGTCAAATGTAGCTTCTGTGGTTTGGACTAGTTCATAATTTTGGTGAAAATGCTCATAGTTGGTTAGCCATTCAAGAGGCATGAGTTTGAGCAGATCTTGTTTCTGAATTTGTTTAGGGATTTGGATGATGGTTGGAATTGTGTTTGTATCCGCCAATATTATCAAAGCATCAGAAGTTGTGTATGGTGTAGGAAGATCTAGTGCATGATTTTGTAATCGATACACTATTTGGTGATGGAGGGTTGCAATCTTGGATGTGGGTGTTTGTTCTGCTCCTTGGAGCTGGATATAGAGTATGAAGGGTTGAAATTGGGGTAAAAGGTTAATAAGACACTGTCAACATGAAGGGTTGTCAGAACAGTTCCTATAACAGGGTGTTGGTACTCCTTGAATCTAGTATCTAGGAGAGTAATTCTAGCTGTAACAGGTAAGACTTTTCAACCATGAAGAGTGAGAATTAATCGTACACCACCAAGATGGAGGTGTGTATATCCTTCTCGTTTTCAGTTGGTGACGAGATCTGAAGGTATTTCTATAGTGATATATTGTTCACTCTGTGAGACATTACAAGACTGAATATATTTTTTTGGGAGTGGTCTTTTAGTAGAGATGAGAGTTCGAATACTTCTAGTGAAAAAAGGTTTCTGTTTGTAGAGATTGTAAGGATTCATGAGGGGAAACTGGGACTCAGTGACTTGAGCAGATTCTGGAATATAAGAATATTCAACAAGATTCTCAATTTTGGAGGTTATGTGTTTATAACATGATTTGGGGAGAGAGAGAGAGTAGAAGAAAGAGAAATATGAGATGAAGATGATGTAGAAGCTGAAGATGTGTTTGTTTCGATAGTGAGTGAATCCTCTTCTAGGAGATCAAATAAGATTATTCAAATTACTAATGATACTACCTCGGCATTGGGTGTGGCTCTGGTACCAGTGGGTATGTTGTACGTGGCGTTGTTCTACTAAATCGATGCAGAACTAAATCTGCCTTAGGGACCAAATCTGGCTTAGAACAGATCAATATCCTACACGTTCTGGTTTCCAGCTGATATACACTTATCCACCAAATACCAAATCAGAAATTCATTTAAAACCATTTTTCATGATACCACCCGAAAACACGACACTCAGGGCCTTCAAAAAGGGTGAATGTTGTGAGAAAAAAATTTTATTAGATAAAAATCGATTTTGGAGGATAAAACAGGACCTTTCTGATGCACAGGATCCTCAAGCTTGAGGCAAGCGCAGAGCATACTCAGAGAGGTTTAAGGAAACATAATATCGAAACTTAAGCTTTTTATTTTTTCAAATTGGCTCCCTTACAACTAAAACCAAAGGTGCTTTATATAGAGGATCATTGAGAACAGGACCTCTCGAATAATCATATCACATAGCACACCTTTTTTGAAAGCAAAGCAATCCAATCAAGACTTTTTCAAAAGGCAAGCATATTTACAAGGACTTTAACGAAATCAAAGCACACGTACAAAGACTTTAACAAAAGTAATGCACACTCACAAGGACTTTATCAAAAGACAAACAAGAGACACATGGGTTATTGCATCAAAAGGAGTGTGAGAGCGACAAGTGTCATTATGGAGTTGATGGATAACGCGATGGTGACACGTCTCCTGTTTCTTTCTCATATTGTTGCTTGTGCCGACGCCTTTGTCTCTTGTCGAGATATGCCTCAGCTTGCTGGTACTTGTCTACATCAGCTTCAGACATGTGTCGTGAGGTATCATGGGAAGTATTAGTATGGAGAAGGGACTGAAAGTCTTCCCATGGGTCCTGGTCGTCTTGGAATAAGACATTCGTGTAGTCAGAACGTTGTTCCATAACAAGGATTCCTTGAGGACTTGAACTTGAACCTGGAGTACAGCCATGTGTTTTTGGGATAATTTCAAGAGTGTGTGATGGTCCAATGGAGGTGTGGTGAATATTTGTGGCAGGTGGAGGAACATTGTTAAGTTCCATGAGATAGGCTTTGAGGGCGGAAGTGATTGTTGTATCATGGATGAAGATATAAGGATGAGAGTAAGTTTTCCATTCATATGCCATGTCCTGTGTCCAGTAGTCCCGCGTTTCTGAATGTTGAAAATAAGGCTTGTGGATGATGAAAGTTGTAGTCCACATGTTAGCTTCTTGTTCTGGCATTTTGTCTAAGCCGTGAAAGGGAGACAAATGTTAAAGTTACTGGGGCCACTAAGTGAGGGGAGAATACTATTCAAAAAGAGTCCATAGAAGGTCTAGGGAGAACTCTGGAGTGGTAAGGTGAGTCAGGACTGGTTTGATGGGAAAAACTAGCTTTGTAGCATACAAGGTGGTGAGGCACCACATGTACCAAAGCTCATCTTCAGAGATTGCTAGAGAGGACAGAGTGAGGCCTGTGAGAAACAGGTGCTCCATGCAAAGATTAGGAAAGCGGTCAGGTTTTTTGGACTGAACATTAAAGAAAAACCGGTAGAGAAACTTCATTGCAAAACCTTGCAATTGGTAAGCCGATTGGAAAGAGATGTTCATGGGGAAATTTCTCCGGTTAAGAGTTTTAAACGGAAGTTGGCAATTCATGGTTGTAACTGGAATGGTTTGAATCGATGAGATGAGTACGGATTTATTTATAGCTAGACGGGTGAGGAAGTCTGGAATGAGGTTTTGGTGGCCTTTTATGTGTTGAACAATGAAATCATATTTAGCAAACCAGGTGTGGCTCTGATACCCACTAGTATCAGAGCCACACCCAACGCCGAGGTGGTATCATTAATAATTTGAATAATCTTATTTGATCTCCTAGAAGAGGATTCACTGACTATGGAAACAAACACATCTTCAGCTTCTACATCATCTTCATCTCCTATTTCTCTTTCTTCTACTCTCTCTCTGCCCAAATCATGCTCTAAACACATAACCTCCAAAATTGAGAATCTTGTTGAATATTCTTATATTCCAGAATCTGCTCAAGTCACTGAGTCCCAGTTTCCCCTCATTAGTCCTTACAATCTCTACAAATAGAAACCTTCTTTCACTAGAAGTATTCGAACTCTCATCTCTACTAAAAGACCACTCCCAAAAGAATATATTCAGTCTTCTAGACTGGATCAGTGTGCTTTACAAGCCTCACAGAGTGAACAATATGTCACTATAGAAATACCTTCAGATCTTGCCGCCAATTAGAAACGAGAAGGATACACACACCTCCATCTTGGTGGTGTACGATTAATTCTCACTCTTCATAGTCGAAAAGGCTTACCAGGTTCAAGGAGTACCAACACGCTGTTATAGGAATT
Organism: Citrus glauca; assembly: GCA_029633175.1. Classification (NCBI taxonomy): domain Eukaryota; kingdom Viridiplantae; phylum Streptophyta; class Magnoliopsida; order Sapindales; family Rutaceae; genus Citrus; species Citrus glauca. The sequence continues at coordinate 22,182,240 of JAQOOD010000002.1, read as the reverse complement.
GTTCTGACAACCCTTAATGCTGGCAGTTTCTTATTAACCTTTTACCCCAAATAGTGTATCGATTACAAAATCATGTACTAGATCTTCCTACACCATACACAACTTCTGATGCTTTGATGATATTGGCGGATGCAGACACAATTCCAACCATCATCCAAATCCCCAAACAAATTCAGAAACAAGATCTACTCAAACTCATGCCTTTTGAATGGCTAACTAACTATGAGCATTTTCACTAAAATTCTAAACCAGTCCAAACCACATAAGCTACATTTGACAGACGCCCAAATGGTCAAATCCCTGACACTACGCCCATTCCAGACAGTCCACAGCTTTCTTATACTGCTATGATCACAATAGTTCAAACTAGTCAAGAAAAGAAACTTCCTATTCATGGTTTTTCATTAGAAGGGTATCTAGTATATCCTGATAAAATTAATGGTCATTTTCTATGGGATGTTCCTGAAGCCCATATGTTCAATCCTGATTGTCCTTGTTTGGATGATACGAATGTTGATAAAGACTTAGAAGTCATGCGGCGAAAGAAAAAGAAGAAGAAAAAATCTTCTTATCCTCTACCATCTTGTAAATCCTTCCTTTCACAACCTCCACCGGATCCAAAGCCTCATGTTCACCCAATCAGGTTATGCCTTATGTTTTCAAGTCATTCCTACAAGGAATCCTTTCCTCCCATTGAAAAATAGACAGACCCACAAACCCGTGTTACCTCAAAACCTTTTGTTCAATCTCCAATTACAGCCTCTGGGCAACCTGAAGAACCAAAATAATATGAAGCTGTTTTGAATTGGCAAACCAAAAATGCAAATGCTCAAAATCATTCTCTTCAACAACTCGGTAAGAAAATTGACCGTGTTGCCACTCAAGTCTCCTAGACTGAAACTAAAGTTCATTCCATCAGCAGCCGTTTAGATCAGATGTATATCCATTCCAAGATTAGATTTCTGAACTAGACATCGATCTTAGACGAATGATTAAGAATCATATCTGGGGTCCAGAGTTTAATAAAAAAGAAGCCGAGATCAGGAAACTCAAAGCTAAATTATCCAGGATTGATGGTGAAAAGATTCGACCTTCTCTTTTTACTCAACCACAACCTACACCAGTATCTCTTCCAATCTTTGACACCTTTGCATCTTTCTACACACCATCCCGACCTCAACAATCTATTTATAATCAGTTCTTTGGTTTCTCTCATCTTCAACCAACTCCCTAACCATCTTCACCCAAAAAACCACAATCTAAAGTCAAAATCTTCGAACTACGTCCAAAGGTCACGTCCTCTTCCTCTACATCCACAATCCCTCCAGAAGAACCACCACAAGACCATCCTGAGCCACTTAAAAAAGATAAAAGCCCAATGGACTAGTATAATTATCATACTGTCCAACCTCAACCTTCAGATTCCTCTGACTCTTCTGAGCCTAAAACACATAATTCATCTTCTTCCTACTCTTATGACTCATCAAACGCCTCCACTGACTCTGAGCCTGAATATGCTAACATTACCGATATATTAATGGCCACTGAAACTGTAGATCCAAGTACCTCTACTCGAACACCTATTGTTGATGACAATCCTTCTGACCAAACTTCTCAAACATACCCAGTACCACCACCAGTTCATGAACACTTAACAAAACCATCTTCAGCATCTTGGTTTACATTTGATGACATTCCCTCTCACAAATGGGCTTCTCGACTTCAGGAATTTGCTGCTTGGATTGATCTCCAAGGTACCCAAGCCTAATGCTCCTTACGAGACTAACTAGAAAACTTAGGAGAATATAGACAACTCCAATTCATGGAATCTCCAATCGGTACAACCCTCATATCATTCATGAGCAATTCATTGGTAAAAAAACCGCTTCCATTGAAGCAGACAGAAAAGAATACCATCAGATGAAATGCTGCTCTCTTAAAAGACATCTTTTGGATGCTCATTACAAAAGAATGAGTATTCTCTTCTACAAGCTAAATGGGTTCAATGAACCATCTCTTAAACATGTCTTCATTGCCTCTCTTCCTCCTGAGTTATAACCCGATCTTCAGAGAAAACTCACAACCACAAATATGAGCATCCCTAATATCTCTTTGGGAAAGATTTTTCAAATGGCCATGTTATCTCTTGATAAGATCTGTGAACAGAAAGAATTCTTCAAAGATCTCATAGAAGATAAAAAAAAAACCCTTCTCTGAAGCTTGTCGAAAACCTCATCTCAAGATAGAGTGTAAAGATGAAAAGAAGTGTATAAAACATTTTCAGAAACACTTCCACAAAAAATCTCCTCGAAAAAACCTTTTCGGTATTTCAGAAAGAAAGATGTTTCCCAGTATCGAAAGAAAAAATCCAACGGTTGTTTCGTTTGTAAGAAACGCAGTCACTTTGCCCCGACAATGTCCACACAAATCGGCAAAAGCTGTTCGTCTTATCCAACATCTTGAACATTCTTCCCTGTTATCTGAGAATGAGGATGTCGAATCCAATTTTTCAGAACAGTCAACACAAGATGACCAAACTGCCTTTCTTATTGCCGAATCTTGTAATTCTGAATATATTTCGGTCATCTCTACAGTTCAGATTGTTAATCATGTTTCCACTATTCTTCGACCTTCTCTCAAGATGTCCATTCTTCCTTCTAAATTTCATAAACCTATTCCCGTTATTGGGTTTATTGACACTGGTGCAGATGCCGGTATGATTGATCCTTCTGTTCTTCCATCGAACTGTTAGGAACCTCCCTCCAGGCTTTTCAAAGCAGTTAATGGTGAAACCCTCGAAACAGCCTTGATTACCAAAAAAAAACCCATTGGTACTCAATTCTTTTCGAATTGCATCATTTGGAAAAAGATTGTAGCTTCTAAACTCCCCGATAAAGATTTGGTCATAGGTTTTGATATTCTTCATCTGGTTAAAAACCTATTCCTCACTAGTTCTGGAGTTTACTACAAACAGATGCACATGCCTTATACAGATACCCTACGTCTGTATACACTTTCTGACACATCATCTCCATATAGTCAAATCTCACAAAAGTTTTTAGAGTTCTGTCCAGAAAATCATTCCCAGTTTCATCATCCTTCACATCTTTGGAAAAATGAACAATTTTTCATTCACTTTCCTTTCAAACTTAACGAAGACATCAACCCCACAAAAGCTTCACACCCAGGTATGTCTCCTTTCAACCTCTTGCTTGCTAAACAAGAATGTTCTCAATTATTTCAACAAGGTCTTATTGAGTCCACTGATTCAGATTGGACTTGCCAAGCCTTTTATGTTGAAAAACGATCTAAATTAGTTCGTGGAAAAAAGTGATTAGTGATTGATTACCAGCTACTCAATTTTTTTTCTTAAAGATAATAAGTTTCCCCTTCCAAAAATCCAGACCTTGTTTGTCCATCTCCAAGGGGCTCGTATCTTCTCTAAGTTCGATCTGAAAGCTAGTTTTTGGCAACTTGGTATTTCACCAGTTGATCGTCACAAAACTGCCTTCTGCATCCCTAATGCTCATTACCGATGGACAATCATGCCTTTTAGTCTCAAAGTCGCTCCCTTTTTATTTCAAAAAGTCATGACAAAAATCTTTAGTCCTATTCTCCATCATGCATTGGTCTACATTAATGATATTTTGTTGTTTTCCTCTGAGCATGAGAGCCACCAGAAGCTCCTTTTGGATTTCTTTCACATTGTACAGGCACATGGCATCATGCTTTCCGAAAAGAAAAACAGCATAGGAAAGGAATCTATTGACTTTCTTGGCATGGTGATTAAGGACGGGCAATATCAGCCTGGTCCCCATATTGCACTTGAATTACTAAAGTTCCCAGACACACATCTCAACAGAAAGCATATACAACAATTCCTTGGGATTATCAACTATGTCTGTGATTTTATCCCCAAAGTTGCAATTCATACCAGCCAAGTGTCTCGCATGCTCAAGAAACAGTGCCCTCCTTAGGGCCTTGCTCAGACATAAGCTATCAAGCAGCTAAAGGTGATAGCCCAATCACCTCCTCCACTCCGAATTCCCACAAATAGACAACGCATCCTCCAGACTGATGCCAGCGATGATTATTGGAATGCCATTCTTCCAGAAGACATCAATGGCGTGCGTCATTCTGTGCACATGCAAGCGGACAGTTCAAAGACTCTGAAAAGAACTACCATGTGATCTACAAAGAAATTTTAGCAGTCAAGTATGGAATTAAAAAGTTTGAATTCCATCTCATCAGCCACAAATTCCTTATCAACATGGATAATTCTTCTTTTCCCTGAATCTTTGACTTCAAGAACAAATTGCTACCTGACAAGCAATTACTCAGCCTCAAAACCTAGTTTGCTAAATATGATTTCACTATTCAACACATAAAAGGCCACCAAAACCTCATTCTAGACTTCCTCACCCGTCCAACAATAAATAAACCCGCACTCATCTCCTTAATTCAAACCATTCCAGTTATAGCCATGAATTGCCAACTTCCCTTTAAAGCTCTTAACCAAAGAAATTTCCCCATGAACATCTTTTTCTAGTCGGCTTACCAATTGCAAAATTTTGCAAATTTCTCTACCAGTTTTTCTTTAATGTTTAGTCCAAAAAAACCTGACTGCTTTCCTAATCTTTGCATGGAGCACTTGTTTCTCACAGGCCTCAATCTGTCCTCTCTAGCAATCTCCGAAGATGAGCTTTGGTACATATGGTGCCTTACCACCTTGTATGCTACAAAGCTAGTTTTTCCCATCAAGCCAGTCCTGACTTATCTTACCACTCCAGAGTTCTCCCCAAACCTTCTATGGACTCTTTTTGAATGGTATTCTCCCCTCACTTGCTGACGCCAGCAACTCCAACATTTGTCTACCTTTCACGGTTTAGACAAAATGCCAGACCAAGAAGCTAACACGTGGACTACATCTTTCATCGTCCACAGGCCTTATTTTCAACATCCAAAAACACGGGATTACTGGACACAAGACATGGCATATGAATGAAAAACTTACTCTCATCTTTATACCTTCATCCATGATACAACAGTCACTTTCGCCCTCAAAGCCTATCTCATGGAACTTAACAATGTTCCTTCACCTGCCACAAATATTCACCACTCCTCCGTTGGACTATCACACACCCTTGAAATCATCCCAAAAACACAAGGTTGTACTCCAGGTTCAAGTTTAAGTCTTCAAGAAATCCTTGTTATGGAACAACGTCCTGACTACACGAATGTCTTATTCCAAGATGCCCAGGACCCATGGGAAGACTTTCAGCCCCTTCTCCATACTGATACTCCCCATGATACCTCACGACACATGTCAAAAGCTGTTGAAGACAAGTACCAGCAAGCTGAGTCATATCTCGACAAGAGACAAATGCATCAACACAAGCGACAATATGAGAAAAAAACAGGAGATGTGTCACCATCGCATTATCCATCCACTCCATAATGACACTTTGTCGCTCTCACACTCCTTTTGATGCAATAACCCCTATGTCTCCAGTTTGTCTTTTGTTAAAGTCCTTGTACGTGTGCTTTACTTTTGATAAAGTCCTTGGGAGTGTGCTTTACTTTTATTAAAGTCCTTGTACGTGTGCTTTGCTTTTGTTAAAGTCCTTGTAAGTATGCTTGCCTTTTGAAAAAGTCTTGATTGGCTTACTTTGCTTTCAAAAAAGGTGTACTATGTGATATGATCATTCGAGAGGTCCTGTTCTCAATGATCCCCTATATAAAGCACCTTTGGTCTCAGTTGTAAGGGAGCCAATTTAAAAAAATAAAAAGCTTAAGTTTCGACATTATGTTTCCCTAAACCTCTTTCTCTCTTCTAGGACTCAAAGAAATTATTTGAGTTACAAATTATACTCTCACCTCCAAATTTCTAAACTGAGTATGCTCTGCGCTTACCTCACGATTGAGGATCCTGTGCATCAGAAAGGTCTTGTTTTATCCTCCAAAGCTGATTTTTATCCAACAAAATTGTTTTCTCACAACGTTCACCCTTTTTTGAAGGCCCTGAGTGCCGTGTTTTAGGGCGGTATCATGAAAAATTGTTTTAAATGAATTTCAGATTTGGTATTTGGTGGATGAGTGTATATCAGCTGGAAACCAAAACGTGTGGGATAGTGATCTGTTCTAAGCCAGCTCTGGTCCCAATGGCAGATTCAGTTCTGCATCGATTTGGTAGAACAACGTCGCGTACAACATATCCACTGGTATCCCCTTTAAGCATATTTGGTATAACCTCAATTTTTTCTAGGGTCTAAAATAAAAATTGAGAGAGTGTAACCTAGTCCAAATTTGACCAAAATGACATCTATCTAGTGTGTGCTACAATCCATTACAATGTAAATTAGCAATTTTCACATACCAATAATGTTTGCTCTTTGCACAAAAGCAAGAACTTAGCAAAGGAATATGCTCTTCTTTCTGGCACTAGCTAGAAAATTATGAACTGTTTTTTTTTCATTTCTTAAATCTTAAAAATTTCCAATTAAAATATGCCCACAAAACTCAAAATAATCTAAAACCTAAATCATATCACAAATTCTATAATCACACCATTTATTCCCTAGATAAACTATCAACTTAAAAATTACAATAACAAAAATTTCGTGAATAAAAACAGTTGGAAATCCATTACAGTCAAAGCACACAAAAATAGAAAATAGCAAAGATAATGTATCATTTTTTAAGGTAAGGTTAGTACATTTTAAGAACAAAGATAAAATCTACGACGCAAAAAACAAAAAGCAAAAAAACATAAGATTATGGAAGGCAATTAGAGGACAGGAGGGGGCATTATCGTGAAGAAGAGCAGATAAGCTATTGGTGATGACACAAACTCCTAAGTCACGGAAGTGGATTTGCAACTTTGGTGCTTAGGAGATGTCGAGAGATGGCGGCAGCAATAAAGACTAGATCTTCGTGCATTGGAGATGACGACAATGGCTAGTCGAAAGGAGTGATGCCAGTGGCAGAGAGGTTTTCGGTATGTCGATGGCATGGTGGATTTAGGGATTTTGTAAGTTTTGATTATGATGAAAGGGGAAAAGAGATTGATGGGATGGGATTTTTTTAATTTTTAATATAATATTTATGTCTTAGTGGTTTGTGGACCAAAAATAAGCATTTTAAATTTTAAAAGTATTAGATTTGAGTTGAAACATTTACAAATTCTAACATTCTTTTTTAATCTATGATACTTTAATGTCAGTGATTTCTGATGTTTAATTTACTGACATACTAGTATCAATAATTTATGACACCCATTTGTTAAAAGTAGAAAAAGGTGAAATGTACATAATTACTGACACTTTTTACAAAGTGTTAGAAAACTAAGTGTCAGTAAAAGTCATTTTTATAGTAGCGTTTGAGACTTTTGAATGTATTAGTCTAAGTTTATTTAAACACTTAATTTATTTAAATCTATTCAATTTTGAATTTAATTGGTAGTAAAATTATTTTTTTATTAGGTTTTTTTATTTAATTAGTTCGTAGAATGAACATAATTAAAAAAAAGTTAATCCATAAAATGGTCGATTGGATATGGATTGGGTTGAATCCGCTTATGATCTGCAGACATATGGATTGGATTTGGATTGAATTCACCAATTTGTGGATTGGATTGGATTGAAAATTTACAATCCACAAAATCATGGATCAAATATAAATTAATGTCTCATCCGCAAAATCCAATCCCCGAACACCCTTACCTTATTGGATGGTATATGGTAAGCCTTGTTATCTTTTGTTGGAACTGGAACAAAAAAGTATGGTGGACTGTAAAATAATGTAACATGGCGTTGGATGTTGTCAGCTAACACAGGAAGCTCCAATTGTAAGAATTAGAGAAAATTTGGAACGATGCCTATGAGAATTCGCGGATTTACAAGGAAAAGACAAAGCCTTTTCAAGATAAGCAGATTTTAAGGAAGAGCCCTGAAGTTGGACAAAAGGTTTTGCTATTCCATTCTCGCCTTAAGTTGTTTCCAAGTAAGCTATATTCTTCATAGGTTGGGCCTTTTGTTGTTACTAACTTTTTTGTCATAGTGTAGTTGAGATTAGGAGCTTAAAAACAAATAAAGAGTTCATGATATATGGTCATAGGTTGAATGAAGCCTTACTATGAAACTTTCAGACACTTATTATAAAAGAGGTCCACTCTACGAACTTACATACGTTGATGAGTAAAAAATGAGAACCAGGTCAGGCTAAGGACAAAAAACCAAGCGCTTATTGGGAGGTAACCCAATGGCTGGAGAGTAGATTTTGAGAGTATGCCATAACATATTTAATCTTTCTCTCTCTCATTCTCATTTACTTTATCCATTATATTTTTATTTAGTTTTCTGTTTATGTCTTTCATCTAATTTCCCCATGTTTAATTCTTTATTTTGTTAGCTTAATCTCACGGGATGAGAGTTTTCCGTAGTAAACTCGTGTGGACCTTCAACAACTTCTAGGACACAAATCACTAAGTAAGCCTTTTCGAACTTCTCAACTAGCCAAACAAGAATGCTTTGCGGAAATACTAGAGAGAAGAGTGCAATATAGCCAAAATATAATGTTATTACACATAAAGAGTAAATTACAAGAGAGCTTTTTATAAGAACTAGAGAGCTTGTGTGTGTGTTGGACTGTTTGTGTGTGTGGTGTGGTTATTGAGCAAATGAGGGGGCTCACCCCTGTTTATAGGCTTGGGTGCTAGGTTCTTGAAGTTTCCCAACAACTTGCACAAATATCTCTTGGACTTAAATCCTCAATTCTAGAAAACTCTATGATATTTACAATTATAGAGAAGTCTAGAATTCAAGCCAAGCTTGGATGAACGTTAAGCGCACCACGGCTGGCTACTTATGTTGGCGGCCCATTTCTAAGTGCATCATACTTTTAAGCGCATCCCGCCTTTAGTGTTAAGCGCACCCCACTTCTAAGTGCATTCCTCATCTAGGCGGACTTTTATTAAGCGCAACCAAGCGTCGAAAATTAACCCCGTTAACGAGAGATTTGAGCAACCCATGACAATCCTCCCTTACTTATGCTCACGGTGTCCTCATCGTGGTCTTATGCTTGCTATAGGTCCTCTTCACGTTCCCACGTTGCTTCACTCTTGGCTGGTATACCCCTTCTTCAAATGAGTTGATCAGCGAGGATATGTATGTGACAACGGCGGTTGAGGATTGTCTTAAGACATTGCCGACACATTGTACTACTTCAAAATACCCCTCATATTGCCTCACTAACCCCTTGTGAACTTTTCGCAAAGTCCTGAACTATTGGGGTGGGAGCTTAACCATGACTTATCTTGCCTTCCCTGTATTCAATATGATGTCTCCTAGAATCAGCCTATTTCTTTATTCTTCGTGCGGCTTTGTTAAGAAAGGCTCATGTTATGTCCACTTCCTTATGCCATTCACAGGCGAGCTAATGAGCCACTGGGCTTTTTCCCATAAGTGGCATTAGGCATCATAGGTTGAAATCTCATGATGATCTCAAACAGACTCTTGCTTGTAGCCTCACTTTGTTGAAGGTTGTAAGAGAATTGAGCAACATCGAGCAATTTCGCCCAATCTCGCTGATGAGTGCTTACATAAAGCCTCAAATACATTTCGACGAGGCTGTTGATGTGCTTAGTTTGGCCATCGATTTGTAGGTATAAGCTCATCGAGAACTTGAGGTTCTAACAACTTGAAGGGTTTCTTCAAAAAGCGCCCAATGAAACCGCTTTGCAATCGGTTATTGTGGTGATAAATGTTACATACTTGCTATAGTAGTCGACCACAACCATTATACTTCTGCACCCTTCAAACTTGGGTAAGGTTGAAATGAAGTCCATGGTGACACTCTTCCGTGGCCTTGATGTTATTGGCAGGGGCTCCAACAATCTTATCGGAAGTTGATGATTCGCCTTGTCTAATTGGCATACAAAACATATCCACACTTAAGCCTCAATGTTGTCTCTCATATGCGGCCAAAAGTACAAGGCTTGGACCAGTGTGGTCGTGTGCTTTACTTTGGGGTGGCTAGCCCACTTGGAATCGTGGCACTCTTTAATGACTTCTTTCCGCAGATTTCCCCACCCAGGCACGAAGATTCAGTCTCCTTTGGTGAGGAAGATGCCTTCCTCTTACCAAAATTGCCTTGTCTTACCCTCGGGTACTTTCCCCAATAAGACTTTTGCTAGCGGGTCTTGTTGGACATCTTCCTTGATGTGTACAACAAGGTCAAACTTCAGTTGGCTCAAGCTAAGTGTTGGCAATGAATTTGCCTTTTCTGGGTTTATACTCGAGCTAGTAGTTGAACTTCACAAGGAACTCTTGCCACATTACTTGCTTGGGGCTCAACTTCTTTTGTGTTTGGGAGTAGCTTGTGGCTATGTTGTCCGTTAAAATCACAAAGTGTGAGCCAAGCAAGTAATGTCGCCACACTCGTAGGTAATGAATGATTGTAGCCATTTTTTTCTCTTGCACAGTGTAGTGGCATTCCGTGTTATTGAGCTTCCGACTCTTGAATGCTATTAGGTGGCCTTCTTACATTCTTTTTTACTTCAAATGGCTTTGTGTGGTCCAAAAGAATGAGGACGGGTTCTTCGGAGGTAGCCTTCTTTAACTCCTTCAATGGACATTGGCATTCTTCAAATCAATGCCATGTTCGATTCTTCCTCAACAAGTCAGTCAAGGGTGTCGTGCTCACTGAGTATCCCTTGATGAAGTGATGGCAATAATTCAGCAATCCGAGGAATGATCAGACTTCGGGTTCCTTGGTTGAAGGTTCCCACTCAAGGATGGCCTTCACCTTTGAATTCTCCATCATTAGTGTTAACATGAATGCGTCTATAATGATGATTTTGATGATAACAAATAAGATTAAGAATGATTAAGTTTTTAAAAGCTCGAATTATTTTAGATACATTTTAAATAAATCATTATTTTGATAATATAAAAGTTTTATATTTAAAGGAAAAATGATTTCATGAAATTGGTTGTTTTTCAAGTTCATAGTCTAATTGAAAAAGTTTTGAGAACTTTGAAATCAACTAGTATTGTTTCAAAACTCTGGAAGTGGACTTATTTGTAAAGTAAAGATTTGGGCCATAGTATAATTATAGAAAGTTTTGAGGTAAAACTATAATAATTTCACTGTAGCAAATGGCTAAACGTTTAGGAGATAATGGTTAACTGACATCGAACAGAATTAAAGATTATTTTGATGACACTGACAGCAGACCGACATTTAGAAAATACTGATCTGATAATTTGAAATTATAGCACAACGGTCACTTGCTCAAGTCAAAATGGCAATTTGATAAATACTAACGGTGATCGGCCTGTGTGCAAAAAGTCAACAACGACTAGTTTTTAGCTCCAACTATAAAATGACTCAATCAAATTCAAATAAAAAGTGATCCAGGAGTTATCATTGAGCTTGATACTGTGTATACAATTCTTATTGAGCTTTAAACTTGTTTTTGTTTTATTCATTCACACATTGAGCTTTCGTTTGTAACCATATACATTGTTTGAGAGAAAATTTAATTGTAATCTTTATTTTTGAGTGATTGTAAGTGTTGGGATACACTTGGGTTAAGAATTTAGGGATAATCTCTTATTGTAAAGGTCTATTGACACCTTGAAAGTCAATTGTAAGTGTTATTGAAGCCTTGGAGACTTGCTTAGTGAAATCCTCAAGCCCGATGAGCTCGGAGAATTGAAGTACTTTATTAACTTCAAATAAAACAAATTGAAGAACGAATTTTCATCAATCAAGCTAAATATCTGAAAGATTTACTCAAGAGGTTCAAACCTGAAGATGGAAAGATAAAAAGTACTTCAATGAGCTAAACAACCAAGCTTGACAAAGATGAAAAAGGTAAGGAAGTTAATGTCCAAACATATCAAGGTATGATTGGATCCTTATTCCACTTGATTGCTAGGAGACCTGATATTATGTTTAGTGTATGCCTATGTGCAAGATTTCAATCATGTCTTAAATAATCTCATTTTCTTGTAGTGAAAATGATTTTTCGGTACTTGGTATCCTAAGGAATCACATATAGGCTTAACATGTTATTCAGATGCTGACTATGCGAGTGGAACCATAGATCTTGGCCTTTGGTATCCTAAGGGATCACATATAGGCTTAACATGTTATTCAGATGCTAACTATGCGAGATAAAAGGTTGATAGGAAAAGTACTAATGGAACATGTCACTTTCTAGTCTCTTGGTTTAGCAAGTAACAAAATTTGGTTGCACTATCAACTATCGAGGTTAAGTATGTTACAGTCAGAAGTTGTTATGCTTAAGCCATATGGATGAAACAAACTCTTAGAGACTATGGCATTTACCTTGATAAAATACCTATCATGTGTGACAAAACTAGTGCCATAAACTTATCAAAAAACCCTATCCAACATTCAAGAACCAAGCATATAAAGATTAGACATTATTTCTTAAGGGATCATGTTAAAAAATAGGATATTTCATTAAATTTTATTTCAACTGAAAAATAACTTGCTGATATTTTCACTAAACCCCTTAGCGAAGAACAATTTACTAAAATAAAGCATGAACTTGGAATGATGAATATTTTATGTGATATCAAGTCTATTTTGTTTTAAAATGATGTGATTACTTATTTGAATTGGTTGTTTGAATAGTGTGAATTCATGAAAGATCTTGGAATGGATTAATTTTTGGCCAAAAAATAAAAAAGCTGTGCAAAATCATAAGTTGAAGAAAACGAATTTTCGTTTACTTAATAAACGGTTAACCCTTTTTGGACAGAAATAAGGGAGTTTGTGTTGGAACTCAGTCCATGTGTTGATGGCGGATATCCCCTTGCCCATCTCACCATGCTTTCGCTGCCACCATAGTTATGTTGCACCTCGAAGGAATGTAGGCACGATGCCTAACTTCAATGCCTTATCATGAATAGCCATTGCATTGAAGTATTGCTCTAGCCCAAATATGAAGTTATCGACGACGGTGTCATTGCATGCACTTTTGTAGGTGTTGGGCTTTGGCACGTCGATCCTACGCGCATCACTCGAGTTGTCAAAGCCGGGCTAGCGGAGAGTGTGTGCTTGTGCCAAGCCCAATCCAAGCGGACCTCATCAACCTCCGTATGGATTGTTTGTAGCTCGCTTTATACGAAGCTACGCAATTTCAGCAACTCATCATAGAATGCTCGAAACTCCCTTCGGAGAGAGTCGAATTGGTCTTGCATGAAGGTCTTAATGGCTACCATAAACTCACCATACTCGCCTTCAAGATCGTCAACCTTTACCTATAAAGTATCGAGGGTGTCTTGGACAATGGATATCGAAATTTCAAGTGTGGCAGTGCAAGGCTCCAAGGCATCCATAGAAGCGGCCTTGGACTTGCCGCAGGACTTAGCTTGTGTGCGTCCCTCCTCGCGGCCACAAGTTGGTTCAAGTGACTACACACCGACTACGCCCTCTTGTGTTGTTCTAGGAAGGTTGGCCCCATTGCTCATTGAGCTAGCTTGCGCGGGTGCAAACCTTAGCTTTGATACCACTTCTTAATGGGATGAGAGTTTTGTGCAACAAACTTGTGCGGCACTTAGATGACTTCTAGCACACAAGTCACTAAGCGCTCCTTTTCAAACTTCTCAACTAGCCAAGCAAGAATGCTTTACGGAAATGCTAGAGAGAAGAGAGTGATATGGCCAAAATATAATGTTACTACACACAAAGAGAAAATTACAAGAGAGTTTTGTATAAGAATTAGAGAGCTTGTGTGTGTGCTGGAGTGTTTGTGTGTGTGGCGTGGGTGCTAGGTTCTTAAAGTTTCCTAGCAACTTGCACATCTCTTAAACTTAAATGCTCAATTCTAGAAAACTCTATGATATTTACAATTGTAGAGAAGTCTAGAATTCGGGCCAGGCTTAGATGATCGCTAAGCGCACCACGGCTGGCTACTTGTGTTGGCGACTCATTTCTAAGTACATCCGAATTTTAAACGCATCCCACCTTTTAGTGCTAAGCGCATCCCACTTCTAAGCGCATTCCGCTTCTAAGCATATTCCTCATTTAGGTGGACTTTTTACTAAGTGCAATCGCGTGCACAAAATTAGCCTCCGTTTTCAGGAGATTTGAGCAGCCTGTGAAATTAAGCTTACATTGAGGATAATGTAAGAATTACCTATGAGAGGGAGGATTTCAAACTTAGTTTTTCTTGCTTTGGCTTTTTCTAAATAGAAAAACAATAAACAAAAAAAAATTGTTTGCCTTAAATATAAGCCAATGATAAGAACTTGATTGACAATGAATATGGTTCTAAAAAATAGTTGAATATTGTCTTATTTTATACTTAATTCTTATGTCGATTTCCTCTTAATTGAGCTTCTTTAAAACATCATAAGCACTACTATCAATTCTTTCATAATTTTGACTTAAAATTTAGGATTAATACAATCTAAGTTGAGAATTTTAGATCAAGTAGATAAGTGTTTGTCTTGATTTTTATCTACACAATATAATGTAATATACACAAGCAATATAGTCATAAATAGCTACCTATAACCCTTAAGAGTGAAGTTATTCTTGTGTACCACTAATTTGTAAAGGATAATCTACCATGAGAGGAAATCTACCTTAAGGGGTAAAGTGAAGGCTTTTGACTATGGATATTTATTTTAAAAAATCAATCAAGTGCATGTGGAAAAAAGAAAAATCAAAAGAAAATGCACTTAAATGCCTATGAGAGAAAAAAATTGGAGATCAAGATTATAAGATTAGTTTGTCCTACTCTTGTTTTGGTTCAAGGCAAAGGTTGTTGGTATTAAAGATTTGGGGAATGGATTTTGATTAAATTTATTCACACACAAATTATAAGAATAAAAATAAAGATGAGATTGACTATTGAATTAAAGTTAGAACTTAGACAAATTTGAAATTTTCTTTGAGCTATATAACTTATGCAATCTTTTAGGTTAGTTTTATGGTTTATTTCAAGTTTTTTTTGGTTCTTTTTATGCTATTCAAATTTTAAAAAAAAATTATGCTTTTGGATATCATCCATGAAGCCCTCACGAGGCTATAACTCATCCACTAGAACTGCCTAGGGGTTTAAAGGCTTGTTACATTTGCGTGACTTCTATGAAAGTGGACTAGTTTAAATTGTCTATTTGTGCTTTTTTTTTTAGGTTTGCTCGAGGATGAGTAAAGATTAAGTGTGGGGGAATCTGATAAGTGCATATTTTCTCAATATTTTACTACTTGATTTCTCAATCTTTTTCTTGTTTTAGTCTTAAATATTCTAATTATTTTAGTTAATTTCATTAAATTATATTTTATTGTGTTAATTTATCTTGATTTTTGTATTTTTTATTTTAGATATATTTTGGGATTAAAGAGGAATTAAATAGAATATTCAGGAAGAAATTTGCTTGAAAGAATTAGAAGGGGGGAGTAAAGAAATTTAATTAAAACAAGTCAAGGAAGATGCAATTTAATTATCCATCATGCATGCATACGTGGAGCACTAGAATCAATTTAGCATACATGCATGTGGAATTCAAGCCTATCAAACTGCAGCCAATAAATTAATTCATACACATGCAGAACCTTATGGCAATCATGTGGAATTAATGAAGACTTTGGGGACAAGCATGCAAAAAATAGAAATTTATTTACTGTGCATGACTTTATAAGTTGCATGCAATATTTACATGACCAATTTAAAAGATCGCTGCAAAAATCTTGCCTTGCTTGGGCTGGTTTTTGAAATCATTGTATAAAGGCGTGGTTATTGGCATTTGGAGCAGCCACACACAATAGGAAAAAAAAAAAAAAAAAAAGCGGCACACACCGGAGAGTGGGAGGCAGCCATATGAAGAGAAAAATAAGTGAGAAACCAAAGGTATTAAATTGGAGCAGCACTGTCGAATATAGACGAAAGCAGAGTCAGCCTTTTGGATTAATCTCCATAATTGATTTTATCAACTCTTTTATTTCCAACTCAATTATGTTAGGCTAAATTTTCTATTTGGTTGAGAGTGAATTCAAAACCCTAAACATGTCATGTGAGAAAAAATCAATTTGTATCATTCAATTTATTTAATTGAAATTGTTATATTCTTTTATAATTAATGTTTATGATTTTATTCTTATCTTATTTGAGTGACAAATTAGATAGGATTTGAGTAAATTCTATTGTTAGATTAAAATTTTTGATCTGTAATTGTCTTGATATTTTAATCATTAGTAACAAATTGGAATAAGTGATTTCAATTGGAGAATATAACCTAAATTAAATAATTCGAGCTTGTGTGTTTATTGCCTAAATCAACCTAATATCTTTCTCTACTTAATGCTTCCATTATCTTAAATTTAAAGAGCTTGTTTTAAATTATTTAATAATTAGAGGTTAGGTGAAGAACTTATTCTGCCTAACATATTAAGGAAAAATTAAGATTAACGGAGTTTATTGTCATCTACGGTTAATAGTTTTAATAGAAATTGATGATAGAATTGATATATTGATTATGTGCATGCTTGGTGGTGGCGAATCGTCCTTTGACCAAAGTTTTAATCATTATTATTTCTTTCTCCTTTAATTAAAATTTTTATTAAACTATTATTTTTGTAATTTTAGTTTCTTTATTTCTTGCAATTTAGTTAAAATTTCATAAAACCCCCTTTATTTATAGTTGGCATTTTCTTTAGTTAAATTAATTTATATTTTATCATCATTGTCGTCGTCATTAGTACTTTAAGTCTTTGTTTCGGAGTAGATAATAAACACAATTGGCATAGTTTTCTTTGGATCGATCCTTACTCACTATATACTAATTGTTTATATCGTTAATAAGATTTTAAATCTAGTGCGTCCTAATGACACTACCAATTACTCATCATCAATTATGAAAATAAATTAACTTTTTGGTGGACAATTAATACAAATTACAAACTTAAAGTGAAAATTTTAACATTAATTTTTTGTAGAATTTTTTATACCATGATAACTTAAGGCGGATGATTGATAATTTTTCTTTTCTCATATTTTGGTGAACGACTTTTTTATCTCATTGATAAATGAGTGTTACTAGGGAGTAGGGATCCAAACAATTGAAATCCAACTAAGGTTTCAAATACTATGGTGTTCATGTGTTAGACGTTAAAATATTAATTTTCCTAGTTATCTAAAATTTATTATCCAACAAAGAACTTAGAAGATTTTTATGAACATAGATGTTGTCGATTTGCTTGAAAGGTACTTAGGACTTTTTAGGCCCACAATTGAAGCAAAACTCAGGTCAACCTAACCAGCTCTATCAAGGACCACAACAGTTGCCGTCACAAAATCAACTTGTTCTTCCCCTGGAGTTTCTAACGTGGTGGTATAAAGAAGTCACCCAATTTTTTTCAGTCTTGCACTGGCACCAATTTGCTCATCTTGCTTGGTCATGAGTTGGTATTGCCCCCTTGGGCATGTGTGTTATTGTTTACTTTCACATGCAAATGTCGTCATGCAGCTTGCATATGAGCTTGCCGCAGCTCATGTGGGCTAATGCCTTAACATTGCTAAATAATAATAATAATAATATAACGAAGAACTAATCAAGATTGAATCTAAGTCAGTGGTGGAATTCTCTTTCATTGTCATGTGCATTTGTCGGCTATGATTTGTTGTACATTGCTTTCTTTTCTACCGTTGTTTTGTGTGTATGTGTGTCATTTCTATTGGCTTTATGGCTTTGACTAAAAGATATTTAACCTTTTCCAACCTTGGAATATTTATTTGGTTATTTGACCTCATGAAGCACATTTTTTTTTTTCACTTCAAGGCTTAGTGCAATCATTTTATGCTGCGTGCATACCTTCAAATTCAAGCATTATTATAGATAAATTTCAACCCCGCACCAGAAACAAAAAATTGTTAGATTTATTTTAATTATAGCTGATATGATATATAAATAAATTATTACACTTTTGAAAAAATATAAACTTACATTAATCACTCGCTCGCTCATCTTTTAGATGGTGGTGAAACTTAATTATTTTTTAATAACAAAAGTGTTAAAAGTAATTAGATTCATAACTTCTTTAATGAAAGGGAGTAGAAAGTTTTATTTATTAATTTTTTTAATTAGAAGGAATTTAAAAGTTTCTAATTACAAAGTTTTGTTATATAAAGGGACTCCAAGCCTAGCCAAATTATGCTTGTAGCAAAAATTAGTTTTCCATTATAATTTTGACTATTAATGAAATAGGCTAAAAGATAACTTTGTTGTATACATGAAGAGAGGTTTAAATACTTGAATAATCAATAGTTGGAGATATCTTTTATGCTATTTAAATTCACAAAAATTGCACAGTTTTGATCCATATCAACACCCATTTTCTTGTTAGATTGTATTATCTATTGAATTCGTCAAACTATTTTTTCCTCTTTTAAGTTTTTTGCAAAGAAATGGTACCTCGGCTTTCTTCTCTTATTGATGTTTTACCAATCATACGGCTAACTCGATTATAACAATTGACGCCATCGCAACTCGCAAGTGAACATGTCATGTTTGGTTTCAACAGAAAACAGAAAGGGTCCGCATTTCAACTCACCATTGCACCACGTAACGTATTCACTTGTGTTTCCAACCGAACCACGCAATGACCCCAACCACTCATAAATAAATATACAATTAAAAATAACAAATTTGGTGGACAAAAATAGTCGGTGTGACGCGTGTGAAGCACAGGGGTGGTTGATTAATACTAGATGTTGTTGGCTAATGACAACCACTAGAATAACAATAAAAAATCGTGGGCTTAGATGTTTGATTTGCCAGCAAAGCGCAGGATCTGGGCATTTTTTGAGATAGGTGAAAATGCTTTGTTTTTTGGCAAAGGAAATTTATCATCTTATAATTTCTCTCGTAATGACATAAAAATCTATGATAATGCTGTTTTGACACGTTATTTTGAAGCCATACATGTATATTCACTGTCGCCAGTGAATACACATTAATAAATATAAAGGAAAACCTGTGAAAATAATAAAAAAAAAGATTAAAATTATGAAAGTGCCCTCTTTTTTCTTTTAAGTTAAAAGCCTTGAAAGAAAAGATATTTTAAATGTAAATTCTCGTAAATAATATGTCAGTGCTAGACTAAAAGACTATACAAGCAAATTGAGCTTAAGGCAAAATCTTCGTGTTGAGCACCCCATTCACCAGCGTGTGCAAATTATAAGCACCCTTTTTAGCTGCTAAAGCAAGAAACAATAGTAAGTGAACTAATTGAGTCAACCTACCATGCAGCGTTGTGTCTCATACAATGTTGGTATGCAACCAGTACAACCGGTTTTTAACCGGTTAATATAATAAAAATTACATTTTTATTTGTTTTTAATGTGAAAAAAAATATTAAAAAATTAAAAAAAAAAAGATAAAATTGTAATTAAATGAGGAAAAAACTTGTGATAATTTTAAATTTACAAATAATACAAAAAATTAAAAAATTATAAATATGTCACAAAATAGTTATGTTCCTACTTATTTTGTCACATTATAATATTTATAATACGTGTTTCAAGTTTACTTTTCAAATTCCTATTCTTTTGATGATTTATCAAAATCTTCGTACGTTGTTCCAATTCATTTTTCCACTAATTTTTGGTTCTATATTTCTACTTATTTCATAACTTCCAGCTTTTTAGGTGGATATTTCAAGTTTATTTTTATATCTCTACAATTTGTTTCATTTTATTTAGTTTTTGGTAAATTGTTTCAATTTATTTTTCTACCGCTTTTTAGTTCTATGTTTCTACTATTTTTATTGAATTCCAACATTTTGGGTAAATATATCAAGTCTAGTTTTTAGATCTCTACTTCCCATTTGAATTTATTAAATTCTTGGTAAATTATTTCAATTTTTTGGTTAATTTCTTCTACTCCTGTTCTCACCACTTTTTAGTTCTATATTCCTACTATTTTTATTGAATTCCAACATTTTGTTCGGATATTCCGAGTTCAATTTTTAGATCCCCACTTTCCATTAGAATTTATCAAATTCTTGGTAAGTTGTTTCAACTTATTTTTCCACCAATTATTGGTTCTATATTTCCATTCTTTTCATTAAATTCCAAATTTCTAGGTTGATATTTCAATTTTATTTTTCATATCTTTATATCCTATTAGACTTTATCTAGTTATTACTAAGTTGTTCCAACTTATTCTTCTACCATTTTTTTGTTCAATATTCCTACTCTTATTATTGAATTCCAATATTTTGGTAAATATATTAAATTTACTTTTTAGATCCCTACTTTGTGTTTAAATTTTTGGTAAATTATTTCAATTTATGGGTTAACTTCTTCCACTCTTATTCCCATCACTTTTTGGTTATGTATTCCAACTCTTTTCATTGACTTCTAACATTTTTCTTGAATATTTCAGGTTCAATTTTTAGATCTCGACTTATTGTTAAACTTTATCATATTCTTGTTAAGTCCTTAAAACTTTTAGGTTATGCTATTTAACTCTTGTTTCCACTATTTTTTGATTATATATTTCTACTCTTTTTTATTTAGTTCCAATATTTTTCATAAATGTTTCAAGTTTATTTTTTATCCCACTTGTTGTTGGATTTATCAGATTCTTGGTAACTCTTTCTGAATTTTAGTTTAAGTTCTTCAACTCTTTTTTTCACCACTTTTTTGTTTTTTGTTCCTACTCTTTTAATTGAATTCTAACATTTTATGCTGATATTTTAAGTTCATTTTTTAGATCCTATTTATTATTGAAATTTATCAAATTATCGGTATGTACTTACAATTTTTAGGTTAAGTTCTTCAATTGTTGTTCCCACCCTTTTTTAGTTTTATATTCTTACTCTTTTTATTGAATTCCAATATTTAGGTGAATGTCTCAACTTTATTTTTTGGTTCTCTACTTTTCATTAGAATTTATCAAATTTTTGTCCAGTCATTTCAACTTCTAGGTTGACCATTTCCACTCTTTTTCCTACCATTTATTGGTTCTATATTCCTACTCTTTTAATTAAATTTCAACATTGCATGGATGTTTCAAGATTATTTTTTAAATTCGTACTTACGGTTCGACTTTATGAGATTGTTGATAAGTTTTTTTTTTTAATTTTAGATCAAGCTTTTTAACTCTTTTTTCCACCACTTTTTGGTTCTTTATTCCTACTTTTTTAATTAAATTTTAATATTTCATATGGATGTTTCAAGTTTATTTTTAAGATCCTTATTCACTATTGGAATTTATCATATTATTGGTAGATACTTACAACTTTTGGGTTAAGATCTTCAATTACTATTACCATCACTTTTTGGTTATATATTCATATCTTTATTTACTAAATTCCAATATTTTGGGTTAATAATTCAAGTTCATTTTTAAGATCTCTACTTCTCATTGCAATTCATCACATTCTTTATAAGTTGTTCCAATTATTGGGTTAAGTTATTCAACTCTTTTTTCCACTGTACTATATCCATACTCTTTTTACTAAATTCCAACATTTACGTAAATGTTTTAAGTTCATTTTCAGATCTCTACTTTTCATTGGAATTTATCAAAATTTTATCAAGTTATTCCAAATTTTAGATTCTGCTCGTCCACTCATTTTCTCATCATTTTTTAGTTCTATATTCCCACCTTTGTATTGAATTCTAATATTTTGAGTAGATATTTTAAGTTCATTTTTTATATTCCTACTTTGTTAATTAATTCCCACTTCATTTCAAAAAAAATTTGGTTACATATTCCTAATCTTTTAAGTGTATTCCAATATTTTAGGTAATTATTCAAGTTTACTTCATAAATTCCTATTTTCTATTATTATTATTTCTATTTTTAGGTTAAGTTGTTTCTAATCTTTTACACTTTATAATGGTTTTATATTCTTATTATTTTCATTATATTCCAACATTATAGGTGCATGTTCCAGGTCTTTTTTTTCAACTAATAATATTTTTTTAAAATGACAAAAATATCAATAAGGCCAATTATATTTAACCCCCTATTATTTTAATAAATATCAATTTACTATATAATACTGAAATTTTTTTATTGCAACCTTTTATCATTTTCAACATTTTGAGTCCTTAATCTAGGTCCTTTTTTTTTCTCTTCGTTACTTCATGAGTTCTTTTGAACTTGATTGTATTTATACGTAAGCTTTTAATCTTTATACAATTTATTCTCATTTAAACATTTTAATTTATAGTATTTAGTTATATTTAAAATAAATTTATGCATTTATTTTCATCTTTCTTTTTACTTTTCAAACTAATTACTTTAATTTTTCATAACTTCAATGGTAAATAAATAAATAAATAACAAGTGAGAATGATTGCAATTGTAAATGAAATTATCACGCCATATTAATTTATCTAGTGCACTAAAAAATTAACCACATCAAAATTTTCATCCATTTGTTTATAAGAATTTTTTACAAGCTTCTGGAAAAATAATTTTTTTATCAATTCATTTAAAATTTTTTCCATTCTATTTCTTTTCAAATAATTAATTTATTTGACTTCATCCAAAATTTATTTTTAACAGCTTTGCATGCAATTGTTATACTCAAACATTAATGGTTGTGATCAAATAAATTATATATTTATTATACGATTATTCCATGAACCATGAAAATTAATATGTTATATCAAAGTTTTGAGGTTGGCAAAAATACTTTGTTTGTATTTCAAAGAGAAAAATATTAAAATAATTGTTATTCATTATTTTAAGAGATCATTTTAACCATTAGTTTGATTATCCACACTTGAGCTTTTGACATTTACACAAACATTTGTTCATTTATCATTTCTCATTTTGCTCTGAAAAATTTATAATTTAAAAATAAAATTCTATTTCAAATAAAAAGTGTCTAAATTCAAGTATATCATGATAATTGTAACTAAAAAAATAGAAAATTCTAATTCTTTTGGATCACTTGTCCCCATTTTAATTAATTTAAATGATTTATGTTTAAAATAATTTTATAGATTTATTTTCATCTTTTTCTTTACTTTTAAAATAATTTCCTTAATTTGCTATAACTTAAACAATAATACCATATAAGAATGCAGCCAATTGCTATGCTTTTCTATCTCTTTAACTTGATTAGATTTCTTTTTCTTGAACTTAATTTTGTTTATACTTACTTTTGATCTTTCGATATGTTGCACTAAAAGTATACTTTTTATCTTAAAAATAAATTATTTGAAGTCAAATTTTCAATAACAAAATTAATTCTTCAATTTTTCGAGACTTGACTAAAATCATTTTTAAAAGTTTTTAACAATTAATTTGGTACTATGAGAATATAACAATCTAACAACCTTTAATGGTATGAATTTGGCACGACTAATTCATTTCTAAAAAGGATAATTTTTGGATACCCCCCTGAGGTTTGGCCTTGCTACACTTAGATGGAATGTATACATATAGCATCCCTGGACGTGTCCAAGCATTAGGGAGCTGTTTGGGTTCTCTTTGAAATTATAATAATATCCTTCATTAATTGAGAATAGAACAAATCAACGTGCAATAAACGGAAATGTTCTATGATATGTATAAGCATTTTTTTTATGTATAATGCCTCGAATTAGTCAATAGTAACCGCAATAAATTCCTCTATGATTTTAAAATTCAAGATTTTAATAAGATAAGAAAGCAATCAGCAAGCAAACAAAATGGAAAAGAAATTAAATTTAAAATCAATAATAACTTTATGAAATTAGAATACATAATACACACCACGAACTGATCGAGCTCTTTGTCATCAGTAACCAAGCCTTGACCGGCACCCAAAGCGGAGTACTTAGAGACAACTTGCTGTGATTGAGCAAGCTGAGCGTCAATCCTCGGCAGCTGATCCACCGGTGTGGCGATCCTCAAGCAAGCCACTTGTGCCAAGAGGAGCTGCTTGTATAGCAGATGCGACAATATCTCTGCCTTATACTCGCATTCTACTAGTTCACAACTCTGTCGACGCCACTCTCAACCACCATTCCTTCACTCTTGTTATTAATATTTGCATTGTTCATGTTCTCACTATTGGTGTGAAATACTAACTAGGCAACCCAATAGGGGGTGAATTGGGATTTTAAAAATTAAGCTAAGCTAAACAAACTACATAACAATCCAATCTAATGCCTTAATAAATTCGAAAACAATAAATTCACTGAAAGCACAATAATAAATGAGCAAGGGAAAAGAAAACAAACTCAAGGATTTTTATGTGATTCGACAATGCCCGCCTACGTCCACGCCTCCAAGCACACCGGGCTTGAGGATTTCACTATCCGAGCCTTTCCAAGGCTTCAAACGTTTACAATTGACTTCAATGTGTCAATGAACCTTTACAACAAGAAATTATCTCTCCAGTCTCTTCACCCCCAATGTTTCTCACATTTATACAGTCATAATTTGATGAGAAATGAAAATTACAACAATGAAACTCTCTTTAAGAGTGGGTATACATATTGAAGAGCAAAAATGATTTAATAAATGATGATTTATGAAATTGAAGCTCAATATATATTGTGTGCACTTGTTTTTACTTGCCAAGATTACCAAAAATGAATTAGTTTTGAGTTTATATAATTTGAGCTCAAAAACTAGCCATTATGCACATTTTAGTCATAACCGACTTACCGTTTATGGAATTCGGTTAGCCGCTTTTATGTTACCATTAAGGCAAAAATTTAAATTTCAAAATATTCGGCATGCTTCTTTACATATCCGGTTAGCCGCTTTTGAAATATGGATCACCACTTGTGAAATTCGGATAGTCGTTTATACTTCAGAAGCTTACTGCCCAAAATTCGGATTATTATTTACCATATTCGGTTAGCTGCTTGCTACAGTAACTGCTACAGTTAAATATTTTCTAAATTTACAATTGACCCTAAAACTTAATAAAACTATATTATGGCCCAAAATATTATGAAAGCTTTCAAATAGGTCCAATTTTAGAATTCGTAAATAATACTTTGCCAATCCTAAAAATTTTTGAAATTATGATTTCACCCAAACTATGTGTAAATTATAGAATGACCTAAAATATTTAAATATTTTTAAATAGGTCCAAATCTGAAATTTTAAAACAATATCAAAGGTTTTAAAATACTTTCGTTTTAGTTCAAAACACTTTAATTCCATAACATCAATTTTCGATTAAATATGAAACCTTTATAATGTGAAAATAATGATTTATTTAAAAAGAAAATAGTTTGAGCTTAAAAAATTAATCATTCTTAATCTTATTTGTTATTATCAAAATCAACATATTATGGAAACAAATATGTTAACACGGTGTTCTTCAAATCGGCGGATTCAACGGCCACAATGATGGAGTCCATTGTAGGCGTGATGTCGATGAAATCATTGTGGCTCAAGTGGAGGAGAGAGGAGGATGTGCGTGAGAGCCATTAGTTTGTTTCAATTAATTTTTTAAGATTGAAAAATTAAAACTTTTGCGATTATAAAATTATCCCCGTTTACCAAACGCTTATACACGTCTAGAGGTGTTATATGTCAATATATGCATACATTCTATCTAAGTGTAGCAAGGCCAAACCTCAAGAGAGGTATCCAAAAATTAACCTTTCTAAAAAACAAAAAAAAATTGGCTGGTACTTTTGATTAGTTGCCATTCCTTTGCAAATAAAATAATAAATGCCCTATTATTTTATGCGATGCACTAAAAATTTACCTAACCTAAAATTTCCATTCATTTAAATAGATGTAATAAAACAATTAGAATTTTTTACAAGCTTGTGACCAAATAACTTCAAAAAATTAAATTAATTTACGGCTTGCACAAACTAGACTTCAGGTGCTGCTTATTTTGGATTTCAAGGGTCTACACAAAAAAAAAGAGAAAAAAAACAAATGGCATTAGAAAACACAATGCAACCACAAAATAGACAACAATATTCAAAATTCCAAATGCGTGATCCAAATTCTTAGGTAGCATCGAATATATTTTGTTTTCAATAGAAAAATTAAGACTTTAATCTAAAATAAACACAAAAACATATTTTAATTTAACATATATTTTTTAAGGAATTTATTAACAAAAATATTCAAAATATAAAAATTACTCTCGACTTGCATAATTGTTCAATGCAACCTTTATGTCTACTTTCATTTAATGACAAATTAATCTTTGGAATAAAGAGAGATAAAAATACATCCAGAATTAAAAAGATCAAAATTTTCTGGACTATTGATTCATTCTTACATGAACAATATATACCATGATACAACATCTAATATGAAAATATACAAATGACTCATCCTAGCAATTAATCTCATACAAAATGACTCCTTTCAGGGGGAGGGGGAGAGGGAAAGTCAACCATGGTCAAGGTCAAAACCCTCAAACTATGTTCCAATCCCCTTTTGTAGTATTTTCAATACGCAAAACCACCAGTCCTCTCTTTAATAATTGAAACTATAAAGTATATTACTAAAATTCAATTTTAATTAACTAAAAAAAACTTCTCTTGAAAACAAATTTACAAAGAGCTTCAAACTAAGTACCTTTTTATTCCTTAAGGAAAAAAAAAACAAATATGAAGCCAAAGTACTTTGATCCCCAAGAAATTGAATTAGCTCATCAAGAAATTGAATTTTACAATATAACCAACACCTTCAATGAAAAAAAAAAAAACAGATTCAACGTACTTGGATCCAAAAGAAGAGATAAAATATTGCCCTTTACATCTTAGTTGGCCTGATTCAATTAATGATTAATTAGTAATTAAGAAAATTAATCACACATAATATAAACATTTATCTCCAACCACTGAAAAAAAAAACAAATCAGCTTATCTAAAAAGATTGTTTAGCATAATACATATATCTCATACAAGGCAAGCCTATTGTATTTTCTAAATTTCATTTACCCACAAATTCATTTTAACTAGTAAAATTAAACAATATGGCATGTAGATTATCATATCATAAGTAAAATTGATATTTAAGCAAATAGACTATGGGGAAATAACAAAAAAAATCAAATAACAGGTAAATGTTTCTTTATTTTAAAATAGCAACTCAAACATATTACATGTTACAACTATAATCCAAGGAATTAAGACAAGCAACAAAATCCAATAAACAATAAAGCAAATAAAATTAAATCCAACAATCAAATAACCATAATTCCAACTGAAACATTAAAAACTATGCAAGTTTAAGATCATTAAATTGTCTCCTATAACTAAAAGAAAAATGCTAATCAATTACATTGGCAAAAATACTCAATTAAATTGAATCTTCTTTACACATGCTGAAACACTAGTAGAAGTTCCCATTAGCAGTATCACTGAAATATAATTGAACCTTTAGACATACAGATTAGTTAAAAAAATAAAATAAAATAGGAGTAGATTACTTCACAATTCTTAAGATATTGTAATACCACAAAGATAACAAATTAAAATAACAAGAGTTCAATCTCTAATTTTCTACCATTTCCATTCTTGTTATGAATTATTATTTCATATCATATTTTTATTTACTCCTATGATTAAAGAAAACTATAACGAGCATATCAAAATCCTCCGAATGAAAAATTAAAAATAGAAACTTAAGAAAAAAATTTAAAGAATGAAAAATTGAAGAGGTTGCAACAAGTGACTGATCATGGACAACATTCATATTAGGAAGCAAACAAAATGTTCATGCATAACAATTTAAGAAATATTAAAGAGCCAAAAAAACAAGGTCATCACAGCTAATCCAAATAATCAGAACCATATCTCAATCCATAAACAATGACACGAGATTACATAAAATTTGAGGAAAAAAGAAAAGTGCCACCAGATCAAGCACTAGAGAGTCGAGATTGAAATAGAAATTTAAAAGCGGAGACGCCAAATTAATTTGGCATCACTTCCAATTTATCCATCACCATGTAAGCCGCCACCCATTAGCGGCAACTTTTATCACAAATATAACACTAAAGACAACACTATTTTTTTTATTTACATATTAGATTTTATAAACAAAGCATAACAATACAGAGCATACTATAAATATATAATATCCAAAGCAGTTCAAATTAAATGTTAAAATGATAGAGCCTGAGAAAAGAGAAAACTTACAATTCTAAAATATTAAGCTCCAGCGTTACCAAGGAGAACACTTGCCAAAAGATTCTTGCATTGCATCGATGCCTTCAGCAGCTTTAAACCACAACCAGTAACCACCATTCAAAAATTAGGGAAAAAAAAGAAAAGATCCAGATTATTAAACATATGATCCCAAAGAATTTAATCACTAAGAAAATAACTTAAAAATATTACCTCATCAAGGCTAAAATTGAAAACTTTCTCCTAAAAGTTACCCAGATCCATATCAAACTTTTCATACAAAGTGACATCAGAGGTCACATTTTTTTAAAAAAAATGTCCACAGATTGTGGATATTGAAATACAAGTTGAAGAGTGGAGACGTGAAGAATCAGTGTAGAGTGGAGATTATAGAATGTTAAGCACTGATTAAAGAAAAAAAAATGGCAGTGAGAGTTAAGAGCAGAGAAAGAGAGAGAGGAAAATGAAGAATTTTGGTTAGAGCGGCTAGGGTTTCTCATGAAGTAAAATATGAAGTATTTATGCTTTTAATAAAAAATTAAAAATTTCAATTTTATAGGTTAAAAATAAGGTATTGTTAAATATTCCATTTAGCGGGAGTTTTGCCCGCCTAAATGAAAAATTGTTCATTTCATTTTAATTTACTTATGTTAGTAAATTAATTTGATATAATTATACTTATTTTTATAATTTTTATTCTAAATGCTACTTATTTTTTTATTATTATATTTATGTGACACTTGATTTATTATTAAGAAAATTGTAATTGTGTCATGCTTAAAATATATAATGGTAAATATAATAAACACAACATTATTCAGTTGTATTCAAATTATAGTTTTCCTTGTGGGTGCCACCTAATTAAGGGTTGGAACTTTGCTCACATAGATAAGGAGGAAATTGATTGTTACTATACTAAGGAATAAGAAATAATTATTATCTATGTTACATTGTAATTACATTATGAATTTAGGTCATTACAATCATGGGGTATAATTATCTAAAAACATGTATATATAATCATTTATAAAAAATTGGCGTATGTCCCGAGTCAAATCATGTGGAAGGTTCTTGTTAACAATTATATTTGGGCTCTCACATGCCCCACCTTTAAAATGATACTAATAGCTACATTATTAAAATTAAAATAATGTCATATATGTAGATTATAGACTATACACATTCTAATAATAAATGTCTAATACTAATAATAAATAATTAAATATCATAGTTCAGTTCATCTTCATCAATTTAATATTTGCTAACAAAGTACCAATGATGGTTACTAACAGTATAAAAAAAAGTAATGATGGTTACTAACAATATAAAAGAAAACTTTAATATTATAAATCATTATTAGGATATTACTAAAAGCAATAGATAAAAAATTAATATTACATTTAACATATAGAAGTGTCTATTATAAGTATTTAATAAAATTTTGTGACTTGAAAATAGTGAATAAATGTAATCATCAAAATGATGCAGCATAAAAAATTAATTAATTAATTAATTTCACATAAGTTTGTATGAATTAATTTGCAATATGTATTGTAAGATTGATTTTTTCCAAATATTTGAAAATATTGACTTTTTTCCAAATATTTGAAAATAAATCTTATTAATTATGGGTCTAGATATTCAGATTGCATTGATTTATCAAAAAAACGAATAAAATAATGTTGGTATTTTTTATGCAAAATATCATTAAATTTATAATGTAATACAAAAGTATTTAATAATTTATAATTATATTATTTATTTAATTATATTTAAATAATATTCTCATTAGTAAGAATTCACATATTTTGATGGGAAAAAATAGAAATCTTATTTTTTACATGAATTTTAATGTATAAGTTAAGGGGGTATTCGGTAGTTTCATAATTTAAATTGATTATTTTGTCATTTATTTAAAATGAGGGTAGCTATATGAGATTTACCATTAATATTTTCCACTATAACCATGAAAACAAGGGGCAACCGGTGGCCGGTTATAAAATCAATTAAAAAAATAATAAAAAGCGGCTGCACGAGATACAGCTACGTATTACAAACGAACCCTTGTAAATTAACCTTAATCTTAAAACTATTAATGCCAATAGGGGCAACACCGTAAAAGACAAGCATGGATCGTGACCCTTGTAAGAAATTAAAAAAAAAATCAATATGCAATATATGAAGTTAAATAATAAGATAGTTCAAAAAGTCCTTCAAGTTATTTGTATTTATCAAAATCCAACCTCTATATATTCTTAAAATAAACAATTTTTAGTAGTGATCCATGTAGAAGTCTAATCTTTCCTCTCAAATCTTTAAATTCTCAATTTTTCAACTTCGTTCTTTGAGAGGGTTAGCATTGACCCAAGTAGTTACATGAACAATGATTTTGAGAATAACAAACTATTTGTTAAGGATATTAAGAAAAAGAATTCTTTTAATTTCATTAGATTTTCAAACTCAAGATTCATGTATGTGAGAACAAGATCTGGTATTCATGGAAATGGTTCGTTGAGGCAAGCCTCATACTCAAAACACTAGGCTAGGTTATATCTTCTTTTTTAATTTTTCATGTAAAGCTAGTTTATCTACAATTATGTATGATTAGAAATTTGAACTCAAAGACCTTTTATGCATTATATGTTGGGAAAATATGCTCTTTAAAAGCATATGTGTTTATTTAATTGTAATAAACATTTTTTCTTATTAATAAAATTAATGAGTTATTTATTCAAATATCTTGATTGCATTAATATTTGAATTAAAGTCCATTTATTCATATTATATGTATTTGTGTGATCACCATGTGGATTCACAGAAGACATAAATACAAGTTATCTTATGATTAAATAAATTTAGTTCGCAGTTGATAAATAAAGTTGGACACTTTATTTATTAGAGAAAACCAGTAAGGATCAAGGAATAGGATGTTATTAAATTGATTGGACAATTGAGATATCAATTTAATTAACGATGTGGTATAAAAGATTGTGCAGTAAAGAAATCAATGTGGCTTGGGACGAATTATTATTCGAGCATACAATTATGGAAGTCAGTTCCAATCTTTTAGTGGAGTAGATTTGGAATTAAATAATTGGGCTAGTTTAATTACATGCCTAATTATTGTAGCCACTATTGTATGTTCCCAAATGATCCCCGGGTTAGCTCATTTAATTGACTGCACCACTACTGGACTGATAAGTAAGATAATTAGCTATTTGGGTCAAAAGCTTAAATATATCATTTAGTGGGAGGATCCATTTAATTAGATTTTGTATAAGGAGCTTTTTGTTATTTTATAAGGTGGGTCTCCTATTGAAAAAGAAAATAAACGTGAGTTTTATTTTTAGATTTTTTGGAGCCTAGAGTTTTTACTAAAAGAAGATATATAAGGCTTATTTTCTCTAAAGAAAAGGGAGAGACCACTTTATACAGATCAGAGAATAAGATTTTTCTCTCTATTGTTGAGAGAAAAATTTTCTCGTGCTAGTTGCTTTGGTAGTGATAAAGGCGCTCACACATCAAGTGCAGATCGAACCTGAGTCATAACCTGAAAGATCATTAGTGGTAGTTCGTGATCTAACAAGTGTAGTGGTAACAAATCGTGATCTAACAAGCGTAGTGGTGACGGATTGTGATCTAACATGAGTGGTGGTGGCGGATCGTGATCTAGGAGCCTAAATCACTTCAGCGGAAAAAGCCAACTCGGATTTTCAAGATACAATTTTTAGATTATATATTCTTTTATATTATATGAGAGCGGTCCTTAAAAAAATTTTATAAAAATTTAAAAACTTAATTTTTCCCCATCATTATATTCACCAAAATTCTTAAATTTCTTAGTAGATTATGGTTTAGTGATAGGATCCAGCTATGTTGGGTCCGGGGTTTGGTACCCCAATCATTTGTCCTTTTGTAAATGACCCTTTAGATCGTAAAGAAAAGTAATCAACAGATGAGGTTTAACACTTAGAAAATGGGTAACCAGCTTTAGCTACAGTCTCAGTAAAAGGAAAACAAAGGAAGTTTATAATCCTTTGCTCCAAAAGACTCTAGACTTCGTCAATGAGCCAAACGGAGACAGTCGTTTGCTCCAGAAACGTCCCCTCTTGTACCTCCACGGCGATGCCGTTACTGCCTCCGTCACCATCCTCTCCGATGCAAGACTCTGCTCGAATCCAAATGATATGATCGCTTCAGCAAAAAATCACAGTCGTTGAACCTCTCCTCCGAGTTGAAGTTCTTGTTGTTAATTGCCACCGCCACGTCATCAACGCACGGCGTGATTTCAGAATCGTCCATGGAGGCGGCCGTCATCGTCGGCATTTGGATTTCGGATAGAGACTCAGGGGACACAGTCACGAGTCACAGCAATGAGCTGTCGTCGAGACTCGATCGGATTGTCGCTGCCATTATGGGAACAAAACGGAGACTCGGTCAGAAAACATCCATCTACCGAATTAGTTAGGCGATTTGGATTTCTGATTTTGTTTTTGTTTTCATACACACTCATCCGGCACAGACGACAGACCACCGCCACGTAATCGAGATCTCTGTTGCCATCACCGACAGTCACGCGACAACCGGCACTCACAAAGAGATGGAATTAGTTACATATGCCATTCTTATTGTGGATTTCAAAATGAATTACTTCGTTTGGGGTCAAATATGTTGAATGGTGGAAATTGTTGGTCAATAAAAGGAAGATGAAAAATTCATGGAATTTGTGGATGATTCCCTACTTCAGTTCTGCAAGCGTAAGGTTTGTTTGCCGAAATTGAGAGTATTCCTGACTCTTCTAGATGTTTAAGTATCAGCTCGTATGGCTAGTGAATGGATTGGGATTGGCCATTGAGAAGATGGTAAAAGACTTAGGTTTTGAAGTCATAAGTGAAAATACTGTGTTTACTGTGTGTAAATGATCAGATGGCCCGATGGCTTACTGGTGAATGCTCTTTGCTTGAAGATTTGTTTTGTTCTGATTGTTGGGACTTGAAGCATTTTTGTGTCTCCAGGGCTGTCAAACTCAAGGTTACATGAATTAGATTATTTGTTGAGGAAATTGAAACTCTTAAAATTATTTTTCTAAGTTTTCAGCAATTAACATTTCTCTTTCTCGAGAGGAGGAAAGACCATGCGTAATTGAGTAGTTAGGTCTGCACATTTTAAAAGTGAAGCTGAATTCGATATAGTTTATTAATGAAGAGTTTTATCACCTTATCTCGAAGTTACGCTTTCTTGAGTATCTCTTGTTAAGTTTCTGTTTGCCTGAAAGGATTAAGATTTCTTCTAGCAATGAGCTAAAGAATTTACAATTTATACCTGTGAAAATTTAAAGCTAATTGATGTTGATATATAAATTTGCAAATGCTCGTGATTCAGCTCACAAATTAAAATGAAATAGCTCAAGATTTATAAATTTAAAATCAAACCGCTCACAATTTTAATAGCAATCATTAAATGGAGGAACAATAATATACAAACTAACGCTTAGGGGGGAAATTGAAACTCTAGAAATTGTTGTTCTAAATTTTCAGCAATTAACATTTCTCTTTCTCGGGGGAAGGAAAGACCATGCGTAATTGAGTAGTTAGGTCTGCACATTTTAAACGACCATGGCATTTTGTAGTTTGGAAGCCCTGGGATTTTGCAGTTTGTAGTCTGCAGATTGGAAGTTCTGAGGGGAGTGTTGTGGTTCAGGCGCAAAAAGGACAAAGAGAATGCTCACATGCTGCATAGGTGGAATTAAAAGGAAAGCAACTAGGGCAAAATGCACCGTACAGCTGGAAATAAAAGGAAAGCAACCACAGCAAATGCACCGTTTCTGGCAATATTCGGGACGCCGATTCGGGGTTAAAGTCGGGCTAAATAACTTTTTCCTAATAACTTACCTTAATTGATTATGGGAGAATATCCCATCAATTTTCTTTTTCATATTAACTAACTTTTATGGCTTCTAACCTAACCCTTTTATCTTCTCTTATTAACATAAGATAATAAACTACTCTAAAATATTTATCTAGCGGTCTTCTTTCGAAAAAAAATATTATTTTCACCTTATAATTTTGTATACCCAAACTATATTATTCTTACTTTACTTATTCCTCCATATCAAACACCATATTGGATTTAAATTTTACTAATTTAAGCTAATCTCACCATCTTTAATTGCATTCACTAACTTGTAATTGTTTCGATCTTCTTATGTAAAGTAAGCTACAACTCCTTTCTTATAACAATGGTTACAAAAAATTCATTAACACAATAGTTTCCTCTCTTTTATTGGTTTACGAGTTCTCCATTTTCTAACTAATTTCCTACGGCTTCATGCTTCACTTATCTGCAACACCTATAATAACTTTTATCCATCATCGGTAGCGATTTCTTATCCCCTCCCACAATACTTAATTCCAAATTCAGTGAGCCTTTAAACTTCATCCACAATCTCTTTTTTTTTTCCCCTTGTATTGTTGTTTTAAATTTTCCCTTTCCAGTCACACTGTCTTCTGTTCCTATTGCATTACTGTTACCACAACTGTTCAATCAGGATTACTTTTTTCCATGGGCTTTTGTAACCAGTTTCTTGGCCTACTCCTCTATATGAAACCATGATCACTCATGTAAAACTGATAAGTACATGCACACCCGAGTATTAAACTTGTTAACTGAAGATGATTAGCACCCAAATTCCATCCACCCCACCTAAACAAAAATATCCACATACTGGTATCACTTTTTTACACTTACAACAACATTACTGAATGATATTATTCATGTTTTCTCTTTTTATTAATACCATAACTCAAATATTATGTCTGCTCTAAATATATCATCCAATTATAGTTATTTTCTTTTCTCCATTTTTCTCTCCTTTTATTAATAACGTTTGGATTCATTACACATATTACATTAGCAGATTATCTCCTAATATGAAACGTTAACCCATCTTCTTAAATGGATTCGATTATGTGTAAATCTTATATCAACTTAGTTTTTTCAACCATACAATTTACATTAATTGTGTTCACATTATCAGTTTTACAAAGTTTCATGTTCATTATGACTTACACGTTTGAAGGATAACCTCTCAAAGAAATCCCAATCAATTATATCATACAACAAGTTATGATATCAATAACAGTGTTGAACTGAATGAAAAAATTCCCTACAGGGACAGGTACTTTCGGAGATTTTCCCTTTTCGGGGAGGGTACGACGATAATTCTATAATTAATTTCTTATTCGGGGAAAGCACGGGAAAATTTTTTTACCCAGTTTCTTATTCGGGAAGGGGCGATGATGAGGTTGAGTCCCCATCCTTTCCCCATTTTCCTTTTTTTTATTTCTAGTAAATAAATAATAATATTTTAATTATATTATTAAATTATAAATATTGGTCAAAGTAACAAATATCAAAATATTTCTATTATTAAATTTTTTGCCTTAATTAACTAACTGAAGTCTTCAATTTTTTTCCGACATTAAAATTGTCGGGTATATTCTATTTCCCAAAAAAATTTTTATTAAAAATATTAATTAACTATATACATTTTTTTATTTCTTTTTTTGTCGATAGAATAGTCAATTCTTTTTCTTTTTATTGTATGATTATGAAGATTGATAAAGAAAATTATTTTGATAATTTGTACTTTGCATCAGACTATATAATGGATCAATGTTAATGTAAAATATATTTTGAACTTTACTTTTTTTTATATAATTAACTCAAAATTAAAAATTAAAAAAATATGTATTACTTATTTGACAATCGGGGACTCTCGCGGGTCCCATGTTATTATTCCGGAAGGGGATGGAGATTATTACAAGCAATTCTAACGGGAATAAGGAGGGGACGGAGACATATGTAAAATATCATGGATGGATACGGGGAGATTGGTCCCCTCCCCTTATCTCCCTATTGCCATCCCTAACCTCTGCACTGACTTTAATCATTCATTTCATATTAACTTATTTTATTTTATTTCTAGACTAATAAATACTACAACGGCCACGTTATTTTCTATCAAAAAATGGCTAAATAGGTTATTTGCTTGTTATTTTTCTCCATAATTTTTTTTCATACAATTAAAATTATTACCCCTGCACTAAATTATATTTCTTACTTTATTATTCCATTTATTTGCTTTCCATATGTAATACAAAGTCCTCAGTCTGTATTCCATCCTAAACACACAATAGTCAAGTTCACGTGCCAACAGGGTTACTGCCTTCTATGTAATTACAATGGAATTATATTGCCTTTGTTCGTCTTACTATGACCAACTCACTTTCTTCATTTATAACTTTCCAAAGTTTCTGTATGTAAGACTACAATCACTTGACAAATCCCACTACAACAAAATTCTTTTTTCCCAGAAATACCAACGCTCATGAAACCCATCACCTGCTTATTTTGCAAACCTTGCTAACATACTTAAGAAACTTTTTCTTTCAATCTTACTCCGACCAGTACTACCACACTTGCACCATGTTGTTTGCAATCATTACTTCCATATATCGTTTTGTTATTGGATTAAACACATAGGTTGTAAAATTACGAAAACGAACTTATCTTATATGCTCCTTTACCAAGCCTGCTGACCGGCCCATTACTTGCTTCTCCGGTTACCTATTTCTGTGCGTGTTTTTTTCCCATCCGTCAGATTAAATCGAAGGCTGTCTTTGGTAAAGGACAAACAAGTGGGGCACCGATGCAAAGTAGTTTTGGCCTTAGTGATAAATGTGCTTTAAAAATACCTGAAGAAAATAGAAATTCAATTTCTTTTATCAAAAATATTTTCTTTCAAGCCTCTCGATTTATTTATAAATATTTAAAACTTTTAGGTTATTCTATCATTTAAAAAAAATATTGGGTGGACTAAAATACAATAGCCTGTAAGAGGCTGACCGATTAGCATAATAGGCCAGACAATTATGACAGATAGTTGAAGAAAAATTTTTCTAGAAGCTAAACGGTCGTCCTGTAACGAATAAATTAATAAATATATGAATGCATAATAATTAATAACTAAGACTGTACAGTAAATATGTCATGCTAGAGGAGCAGTTTTGAAAAGACTCCATTATAATTAACGAGCTGTCGTTGTTAGCTTCGTTGCGCTTTGCATCTGTCGCTCAGCCGAAAATCTAGACCTTTCACACAACTTATGAAATTCGTGAAACCTACGTGGGATAATGTAATCCATTCACGTGGCCTCCAATTATTGACTGGGAAATGAAAAAAATATCAGCCTATTAGGAGTCATCTAGAAATAATCAACATCGATATGCCGCGAAAAATAACTTCCATATAATTTTACGTAATTGCCCCGGATCGTAATGCTACAGTAAAACGTTGTTTTTCAAGTAGTCAAAATCTTTCTTTCAGAATGATCCACTGTGGGTTATCTTGGTGTTGGATTCCACAGACACAAAATTTAAATTATTAAAGTTACCTGTAATTTATTGTGGATTTTAATTCTTTTAAAAAATCTATTTACTGTGGATTTTGATAATTATGGTACTTGATAGATTTTTTGTAAATTCCTAAATTTAAAATAAAAAAGTTGAAATATACTTTTAATTAAACTAAAAAATTAAAATGATCTAACTCAATATGTAAATTTATATTAATAACCTAAAATTTCACAAAAATACTCAATTCTAAATTTAATAAATGTAAATAAAAAATTAAATTTTAAAAATCAATCCAAAACTAATTCTCAAGTTAAATATGAAATATGCAAATTCTTCAAAATGCAAAAATGCTTTCAGTGAAAAAAGAAAAAAGAAAAAACACAAACTAATATCCAAAAGTAATAACACAATTATACAAAAGTAGCATCATTGTACCATAAAAAATTATCATCTTATATTCTCATTCAACACAAGTTTCAGGAATTCAGATTTTTATTTTACTCATCACTATCATCACCCATTCAATATGATTCCTACAATAACGATTTAAGATTAATATTTTCTAAACATTGATATTTTCCAAACTCTAATATGAAGAATAAAATTATAACATGTAATGATCCATAATTATATAACTAATAATCGTCCATAACTATATAATAAAATTAATTTGTACATAATAATTATAACAAGTATTAAAAATTATTAAAATTTAAAAAATAATTGAAAAAAAAGTGCGGGGTGGCAAACACCCACAGATATTTAGCATATGCCAAACTCGCCCGCAACACAATACAGGTTTTAATTTGTGATATCAAACCCGCTCATAACTCACAAA
Organism: Citrus glauca; assembly: GCA_029633175.1. Taxonomy (NCBI): domain Eukaryota; kingdom Viridiplantae; phylum Streptophyta; class Magnoliopsida; order Sapindales; family Rutaceae; genus Citrus; species Citrus glauca. The sequence goes on along the minus strand of JAQOOD010000002.1, from coordinate 22,143,878 downwards.
ATTATACATAGCAGGCTGTTTTTGGTGGACACGTTTGGATGGGCGAATTTATGGGCTCCATTGCTATCCCTAATGTCATGTTGTGCTATCTTTTTTTCCCCTTTTTTTCACAAGTTTCGAGCTTCCGGCTTTGGTGCCACACCCCATATACATCTGTTATTTTAGAAAAGATGGACTTTATTAAGTTACATAATAGTGTAGTTGATATTAGTTTAAGAATTGTGCAAAACAAGTAATGTAATTTAATTATCAAATATTCTTAGATTATAAGTTTTAAATTGATATAAATTACAATACAATGTAACTTAATCACACCCAATAAAGATATACGTATATGAATAATTTTTGACCAAATTTAACTTATTTTCATTTAGGGAAAGTAATGATCCATGTAGCGCGTCAAGCCAAATATCTTACCCTATTTAAAAATAATAATAATGATTATTTTACCATCTTTTGAAGAGTAAAATTACGTTGCAACATAGGTTTGGTACCCCTTCTTTTTGTTTTTTCCAAGGTCAACTACAATGGAGTCCTGTTATTTGTTATGAAAATAAAAAATCTAAAAACTTTTAAATTTTTACACATTAGTCTTCCACCTACACTAAGAATGACAAAATCAAAGTCCGGATTTAGGTTTGGCCTTTCTGATTTCAGACCTGGATGACAATTCATCTTACTAGATTTGGACAAAAACTGAAATTTTTTTACTGTGGGGCCAATAAGGGTTAAACTAGGAAACATCCAATTTTTAAACTCAGTTAATTTTTTTTTTTGGAACCTAATTTCTCTCATTTGCTTTGAAAAACCCTTCATCAAACTTTACTTGCTACAACCTGTAAGGAATAAAAATGAAGTCATGAACATTAAATAACTAAAGCCAGGACATTATCAACAAGATCACTTAACCAAAATCAAAAGTTTCTCCAATTCACAATCTTAAAAGGGAAAAAAGAAATTTTCAAAATCCCATTTATAGCCTTTATATTGTGCAAATTTTATTGAACTCGCAAGTGCATGAATCTATTGTAAAATAGATTAATGGTGATAAGTGTCGATCTCACGAGGAGGTGAATTTTAATTATGTGTAGAATAATTTTTCTAAATGGGTGATTGGATTTGTAGTGAAAATGATTTGAAATATTCTAAAATTTAAATTAAAATGGCGAGAATAAATTGAACAGAAATATATTTAAATGAAGCGCTTGGGTATCTGAATCCGCATCAACATTTACAATGGGTTAAATATTCATTATTAGTTTTAATTAAATCATGAGGGGGGTATCCACACCTCATGAATCGCACTCTAATCAATATGGTGCTAAGGGCTTATCGTGTCAAATAATAATAACTTTGTACTAGGGAGCCGGTGAAACCAGGGCCATATCTAGATAAGATTATTATTATTTGTCGATAAAAAGTCAAAACATCTACAAAAATTAGAGGAAAAGAGAAAATAAATTTACCAAATAAAGCTCATGGCACATTTTGAGACATCACCTTCAACCCAAGCTTGAAAGAAAATTATCTACTCATAATTAAGCTAGGGGCAAAATAGAAATTTATTAAAATATGTAGAAAATACAAGATGGAGAAGGATATAACAGAAAATAGAACTCAAAAATAAATTCAGAGATGTCAAATTCGGGGGGAGGCTTCCTTTTTATAGATACATTGAGTAAATCATTGCTATTGGATTAAAAACAGTTTGGACGCTTAGGATTGCGCTATTTCATCAGTCAATAGTACGCGGTTTGACCACGTGGTTTGAACAGTGACACGGTTTGACCACATGGTTTGAACAGTGACACGGTTTGACCACATGGTTTGAACAGTCAACTGGCTTGAACAATGACGCAGTTTGGTTGAAAATAATCATGTGTATATGCATTTACCGTATGCGCGATATTTGGTCCACTAACATGCTGCCACGTCACCAATCAACAGTGTATAAGAATTTTATCCAATAGAATCGTGACATCTCATCAGTCAATGTCACATCATCGGTCAATGCTACATCATCATTCTGTATGTTTGAACATTGTCGTGAATAGTAACATGGACAGTATCGTACATAGAATAATGTCGTACATGTGAACAATGATATTTTTTCTTTTATGCTCCTCCTGATGTGTATGTTTTGTCGTCTGATTTCTCGTTTATTGTAAAATAACCATGATGCTCCTAAAATACATAAAATATGTAATTAAAATAAAATACACGTAATTAAATCACAAGAAGTTTAAATACATAAAAGTAAAGGTATTAGTAACACTTGAAATGTAAAATGACGATTTTCTCCTTTATAAATATATATTTTATAACACTCAACACTTTACTTGTTCTGTAATTACCTTGTTCATACTCCCATCAAATCACAATCCAATACCCTTCCAATAATCAGAACCTAAAATGAATGAAATCACGTTCTTGGGCCAACTTTTCAAAAATATCGTTGATGAAACTACTTGCCTTTGGCCTTGCTAGAGATATCGATATTGAGATGAATCTACTTCAGGATCTGTCATGTTCGCCTTCAGGATCTGTATTGTTGTCTTTGGTGATAACTGTCGGCAATTTGATTCGGGCTTTGGTAGTAAGGAAGAGGAACACAACATTGTTGAGGTTATGGGGCCCCAACAATTCTTCTGTGCGCTTGTGGGTGTAAATCCTTCTGTGTAATTCCATTGAGGTGTCAGTAAGGCGACCTAGGGCGTAACTGCCCGGCCTGTTGGCACAATTACAAATGTGTGCAGCCCCTCATGTCCATCCACCGCTTAGTGTGGGGCTCTGCGCTTCCATTGTATAAGGAAATAAAGTTGCACCTTGGCTATCAGCTTAAGCTTTTAGCCCAATGGCAAGCGCTTGATCCTAACAATTGGTATCAGAGCGAGGTCACAGGTTCAAGCCGCCACAGAAGCAATTTTGTGGGGGGGGGGGGGATTGTTGAGGTTATGGGGCCCCAACAATTCTTCTGTGCGCTTGTGGGTGTAAATCCTTCTGTGTAATTCCATTGAGGTGTCAGTAAGGCGACCTAAGGCGTAACTGCCCGGCTTGTTGGCACAATTACAAATGTGTGCAGCCCCTCATGTCCATCCACCGCTTAGTGTGGGGCTCTGCGCTTCCATTGTATAAGGAAATAAAGTTGCACCTTGGCTATCAGCTTAAGCTTTTAGCCCAATGGCAAGCGCTTGATCCTAACAAACATAATTCATGGTAATTTGATGAGGAAATATTTGGCTTTCGGCTTTGGCAGCACCACTGTGAAATTGAAACTAGGGCAAGGCTATTTTTGTTCAATTGTTTTATTTATAGTAAGCAAAACTAATATAAAAATAAATACATTCGGTTTGAGTTTCGGATTTGCGAGTTCACCCAAATTTGGAACCGGACCCGGATATGTCCGGGTTCAAATTACATCCGAATTTCGAATTTGTTTTCTTCTGATACGAGTTAACCCGAATTATCTAGGTTTGTCCGAGTCTAGGATGGATCTGGATTTAAATTACCATCCTTATTTCTCACCCATTTTGCACCATCAATGACATCAATTTTCTCACCCATTTTAATTAAAAGGTAATTAAAATTATTTTCAATATAGAATTAGAATAATAAAATAAAATTATTACTCTTATTTTTATTAATTTCAAAAAGATATTTTACATTAAAAAATATAGACAATCACTAGTGACCACTGCTTACTCGCGTATAATGACATTATTAATCAAAAGGGACCATGAAGGGTACCATTAGACTTGAAATTAGATGATCTACATAATGATATTTGCAATGCCAGAAAATGGTGACATGTAGAGTTGCATGCCCCTTTCAAAATAATTGCAACCATAATTACACCACAAAAACACAAGTTACATTACACTACCATCTTTTTTTCAATTTAGAGACCCTCATGGTGAGAACCATCAAGGGAATTAAGGAATACTGTTAAACCTTCAACTGATCCTTTGCACATTCTATGCAGTAGCGCGTGCTGCACGCCCAACAGTTGCCTCGTGCGCGCTGCAAGCGCACAGAGCGCACTGTGGCTAGCGCCTGCAGCACGCGACCAGCAGCTGCAGTGCGCGCGGCTAGAAGCTGCAGCGGGAGCCGGCACCACTTGGTGCAGCGTGAGCAATAATGGCGTGTAGCTCGTGGGTTCCATTATTTGGTGGCTTTCCGGCGTGGCGACAATGGTTAAATCGGCGTTGGACTTGGATGAACAATGACTGCTTTGTGGAGATGGCGGCTGGGGAAGAAGAGGAAAATAAAAATGCAATTTTAGGGTTCCATGGTTTTTATCATGGAGGTCCCTATAGTTTCATATTCTTTCTTGTGGGTAGAAAATTTTAATTTTTTTCATTTAAGTTCAAACATAGTTTTGGGCTTAATGAATCGTATTTTAGGCTCAATTTCAATTGGGTTTAATGGATTAAAATTCATAGATAAAATTGAATATATTAAATTTATTTTTGGTCCAAAAGTTTTATTTTAACATTTATTTTAATTATTTATTTATTTCCTTTAAAAAATAAAATTGGACCAATTATAAATTTAAAAGCCCAATTTCCCCTAGTCCATTAACAAAAACAAGCTTACGGAAGATGGACATTGACAAGAAGCCCAATGAAGATTAGGCTTAGGGTTAATGTATTTTTCATTATTAGGAAAGTCATGAATTAAGATTATTTAATTATTTTTCTATATGTTATGCTCTGAATGATAACATACCATAATAATATGTCATATAGAATAGGTAGTGCCACTCTATGTATAGGAAATATGCAATTAACAATATTTATATTTTAAAAAGTAAAAACCAACTTTAAAATATTAAGTGGAGAAGGAAAATTCAAGATAATTTTCCCACGGGTTCCGTTGTTAGTTCAATAATAAAATTATATATACCTCGACTTCATGATACGGTGATGCTCCATTCGGAGGGTATATATATTAGATATTTTATTTGATAAACTTCTTCAAAAATAAAATTGAAATATTTTTTAACTGATTGTTCACCGCGACGGTGACTATTGATATGAAAAATATCTAGACTGAAACAATGGTTATACACTCAACTAAATTTTGTTACTAACCTTCCCAACGAAGCTTTGTTAAAAAAATTTAGGCCCAAAAAGATAACGAGAATTATTTATCATGTCTCTACATGAAAGTAAATAATCTAACGGATAATTAGGTCTAGTAAGTGTAGACATGACTTCTCCAACGGATAGCTTGTCAAAGCGGTACTAAATTATCGTTACAAATCAATTAAAATGCATTTATAGTTTTTTACATTTTTTTCATTTATTGTGAATATTATTTCAAATTATTTATGCATAAATGTCTTATTTTTAAAAAAAATGTCTTCCCTGAGCCCACTTATTATTATTCTGAGTCAAAACAAACTCATTGGAGAGAACTATATAGATTGGAAAAGAAATCTATTCATTGTCTTGACTGTTGAAAATTATAAATATGTCTTAACCCAGCCATGCTTTCCAGTTATAGCGGATGATGCTCATAGAAATCAGAGGAGGCTTTATGAGAAATGGTAAAAGGCCAATGAAATGGCAAAGTACTACATTTTAGCCTCGATTTCTAATATTTTGTAGACCAAATATCAGAACTTGGAGACTGCCACTGAAATAATGGATAGCCTCCAACAAATGTTCGGACAGAGTTGGAAGGAATTATGAATAGTAAAATGGGGAAGGCACAAGAGTTCGTGATCATGTCCTTAAAATAATGGACTATTTGAATGAGGCTGAGATTCAGGGAGCACAAATCGATGATAACTCAAAGATTGACATGGTGCTAGAATCTCTGCCAAAAACATTCAAGGAGTTTAAGGTCAATTATAACATGAACAAAAGAAACATGACCTTAACTGAATTGATGAACGAACTCTATTCTGTTGAAGAGATCTATCGTGCTGAGAAATCTATGGGAAGCATAAATATTACTGAAAAAAGTTCATCTTCTGGGCCTAAGCTGAAAGGCAAAGGTAAGAAGAAAGCTGGAAAAAAAACCATTTACCAAGCAAGATGGCAAGCCAAAAGGTAAATGCTTTAAGTATGGACAAAAAGGTCACTGGAAAAAGGATTGCCCTAAGATTGTGAGATCAGGTATGGGAAATATTTTTGTAATTGAGGTCTATTTAGTTCAGAATCCTATTGACACTTGGGTATTGGATTCAGAAGCAACTAATCATATTTGTAATTCACTTTATTGGTTTCAAAAAACTAAGAAAATAAATTAAGGAAGCATCAACCTACAGTTAGGGACAGGACGGTTTGTGTTAGCAGTGAAGACTAGATCTGTTTTATTATCTTTTAATAATGAAACTTTGATTTTGAATAATTGTCTTTATGTTTCAAACATTAAGAGGAATTTAATTTGAGTAGCTTGTTTGTCAAAGCAAGGGTACACTGTAAATTTTGGATCCTCTGTTTTTATTTTTCATAATAAGAGACTTATTTGTTCTGGTACATTGGAAGATAATTTATATCATTTAAGTCCAATGATCCATTCTATGCATGACACAGTAATCAATAATGATGAGCAGCCACATTTATCTAAGAAAAGAAATATTTCTTCCAACCTATGTTACCTATGGCATTTACGCTTGGGTCATATAAACTAAAATAGGATACAGAGAATGATCAAAGATGGGCTCTTGGGTCCATTAGAAAATGAATCATTGCCACTCTGTGAATTCTGTTTAGAAGGGAAAATGACCAAAAGGCCATTCTCGGCCAAAGGAGTTCGTGCAACAGTACCACTTGAATTGGTACATACAAATGTATGTGGACCAATCAATGTTCAAGCTCAAGGAGGTTATGAGTATTTCATTACTTTCACTGATGATTACTCAAGATACGGTTATGTTTATACGATGCATCATAAGTTTGAAGCTCTTGAGAAATTCAAAGAGTATAGGGTTGAGACATAAAAGTAATTAGATAAGAACATAAAGAAACTTCGATCTGATCGAGGTGGTGAATTTCTCTCAAGAGATTTCAAAGAGCATTTGGTTGAAAATGAGATTATATCTCAGTTGACTGCTCCAGGAACACCACAACAAAATGGGGTGACTAAAGAGAGATATAGAACTCTTTTGGATATGGTGAGATCTATGCTTAGTTATTCGTCATTACCAATCTCTTTTTTGGGGATTAGCACTGGAAACTGTAGTTTACCTCTTGAACTTAGTTCCATCTAAGTCAGTGCCTAAAACCCCAATAGAATTATGATCAGGTCGCAAACTAAGTTTACGACATGTCCGTATTTAGGGATCACCAGTACATGTGCTGAAACCAAAGGCAGACAAAATGGATTCACGTTCTGAGGTTTGTATATTTGTGGGGTATCCCAAAAGAATAAGGGGAGATTTATTTTATAGTCCTCAAGATAGGAAAGTGATCGTGAGTACACATTTCACTACCCTCGAGGAAGACTATATGAATAACTTTAAACCTAAAAGTAAGGTAATACTTGAAGAACTATGAGGTGATCAGATTAATGCTCAGCTTTCAACTCCTGTTATAGAACAGGAAGAACAACAACAACTAGATGATCAACACAAGATTATCCCTGAACAACCATCACTTTTAGAACCTCGTCATAGTGGGAGGGTAGCTAGGTTATCTGCGAGATACGTGCTTTTGGAAGAAACCTATACGGCTATCTCAGATGAACATGTACAAGATCTCACTAGTTACAACGAAGCTCTAATAGATAAAGATGTTGAATTTTGCAAAAAGACCATAAATCAAGAGATAGAATCTATGCATTCCAATAAAGTCTGGAAACTTGTAGAGGCACCAAATAGGGTAAAACCTATAGGGTGTAAGTAGATCTACAAGAGAAAAAAAAGGAGTAGACGGAAGGATGGAAACATTTAAAGAAAGATTAGTAGTCAAAGGGTTTATTTAGAAAGAGGGAATCAATTATGAGGAAACTTTTTCTCCGGTTGCTATGCTTAAATCCATCAAGATTCTGCTCTCCTTTGCTGCAGTGCTAGATTATGAAATTTGGAAAATAGATGTCAAGTTTGCATTTTTTAACGGGCATCTTGAAGAAAACATCTATAAGCAGCAACCGGATGGATTTATACAAAAATGCCAAAAACACATGGTATGTAAGTTGCAGAGATCCATTTATGGATTGAATCAAGCATCTCAATCATGGAACATCATATTTGATCAAGCGATTAAATCATTTGGATTCATTCAGAACATTGATGAACCATGTATAAGAAAATTCAAGAAAAATCCGTAGCCTTCCTAATTCTTTATATATTCTCCTAATTGGAAACGATATAGGATTGACTACAATAAAGAGTTGGTTAGCAAAACAATTTGATATGAAAGACTTGGATATCAAGTTACTACGAGACTAGAAGAATAAAACTTGAGCCTTGTCTCAAGCGGTCTATATCGATAACATATTAGCTAGATTTAGCATGAAAAATTCCAAGACTGGTTTATTACCATTCAGACATGGAATTACATTCTCTAAGGATCAATCACCTAAAACATCTAAAGAGATAGAGAGAATGAGACGAGTTCCCTATGCAGAAGCTATGGGAAGTCTCGTGTATGCCATGTTTTACACTAGGCCAGACATCTATTTTGCGATAAGGATGGTTAGTAGAAATAAATCGAAGCTGCAAAAGTATGGTTCCGCAAGTTCCTACAAGATCTTGAGGTGGTACTTGCTGTAACTGCACCCCTTAAACTATTTTACGATAATAGTGGTACGGTAGCTCAATTTAAGGAACTAAAGAACCACAAGAAACAAAAACATATTGAGAGAAAGTATCATCTTATTAGGGATATAGTGCAGAGATGTGATGTGGAGGTTATTTAGATTGAGTCACAGCAAAACTTGGCAAATCCTTTTACTAAGGGCATACCTGGGAAACTTTTTAACTTGCACTTAGAATCCTTGAGCATGCGTGAGATGCTAAATATGCTTTGAGAGCTAGTGGGAGATTGTTGGGAAAAAATTCTTTTTAAAAGTATATGTGTTTATCTAATTGTAATAAACATTTTTCTTATTAATAAAATTAATGAGGTATTTTATTCAAATATCTTAATTGCATTAATATTTTTATTAAAGTCCATTTAATCATATTATATGTATTTATGTGATCACCATGTAGATTCATAGAAGATATAAATACAAGTTATCTTATTATTAAATAAATTTAGTTTGCAGTTGATAAATAAAGTTGGACACTTTATTTAGGTACAGACTGTAGTAAATTCATTGAATGATTTATCTTAATCATGTATGAATTTATTAATGTAGTATGACTACATTGAACATGATCACATATGAGATTTAATTAATTTTGTAATAATTGTCAGACTTATTAAATCTCATAGGCATTGATTTTACTGTAATCTTAATCTTGAGATAATTATGATTTCACATTTGTAATTGTTATTCCATTTGAGTTACTAATGGGCATGACACATACTTGTTGTCTAGATTACCCGGTATCTTGGTGGGAGCATTTATGAGTATTGGAGTTATAGATTAACAATATAGAATTTGTACAATACATCTCTTGATGGGTTTTTGGCACTTGATCATAGAATTCTCTGGCCAGAGTGTGTCAATATATTTAGTATGTTGAAAATGATCATTAGAGAAAACCAATAAGTATCAAGGAATAAGATGTTATTAAATTGATTGGACAGTTGAGACATCGATTTAATTAACGATGTAGTACAAAGGAGTGTGCAGTAAAGAAATCAATGTGGCTTGGGACGAATTATTATTCGTGCATACAATATGGAAGTCAGTTCCAATCTTTTAGTGGAGTAGATTTGGAATTAAATAATTTGGTTAGTTTAATTACAGACCTAATTATTGTAGTCACTATTGTATGTTCCCAAATGATCCTCGGTTAGCTCATTTTATTGACTGTACCACTACTGGATTAATAAGCAAGATAACTAGTTATTTGGGTCAAAAGCCTAAATATATCATTTAGTGGGAGGCTTCATTTAATTAGCTTGTGTGTAAAGGGACTTATGTTATTTTATAAGCTGGGTCCCCTATAGAAAAAGCAAGTAACGTGAGTTTTGATTTTGATTATTTAGAGCCTAGAGTTTTTACTAAAAGGAGATATAAAAAGGATTATTTTCTCTATAAAAAAAAGAGATAGCAGCCACTTTATACAGATCAGAGAAAAAGATTTTTCTCTCTATTGTTAAGAGAAAAATTTTCTTGTGCTAGTTGCTTTGGTAGTGATAAAGGCGCCCATATGTCAAGTGCAGAACAAACCTGAGTCATAACCTGGAAGATCATTAGTAACAGTTCGTGATATAACAAGAGTGGTGGTAATGGATCGTGATCGGCGTGGTGGTGACGGATCGTGATCTAGGAGTCTAAATCACTTCAGCGGAAAAATCCAAATCGGATTTTCAAGGTACAATTTCTAGATTACAAATTCTTATATATTATATGAGAGTGTCTTAAAAAGGTTTTATAAAAAATTTAAAAAACTGATCTTTTCCCAACACATTTATAGAGGCTCAATTATAAGAGTTAGAGCCAAAAAGATGCAAGCTGCTTTAAATGGATTAGTTGAGAAAATATGGATTGAAAAGGCAATTCAAGAAGCAAGACATCATGAATTGGGCTTAGAGAGAAGATAAGGCATTGTGGGCATTATTCAAGCTATTGGGCAACCAAATACACAATTTGGATCCAATGCAAAAAGGGTAAACTCAAAATAAAACTGGTATTGATTAAGTTAGAAGTAATGTGCAAGCTATATTCCATTGAAAAGATAATTAAATTAACCTTTCAATGCAATTTACAGAGTTAGATTTGGAGTTCTCTAGAAGGAGTTATGACCAATTTATTATAGCTTATTCAGACTTAGGATTTCCAACGACTCTTTTGTTTATTTAACTTCATTTGTTTGTTTTGTTTTAAGTCTGTCAATGTGTAAGGTAAGTCTACCATCAATAATGGTGGGCTAATATTAAGTTTGTCAATGATAGCATTAATTATGGTAGGTTACCATTAAGTTTGTCAATGACTAGCATTACTAATGGTGGGTTGGTGAAGACTTTTGAATCATCCTTTGACAAACCTATACTTGGAGGGTTGTTCTAATGTTTTCATTTGTATTTTTAGGATCTTGGGTTTCTATTAGCTTATTTAAACTCAGCAACCTTGCTATGTAAGACAATTAGAGATGATTGTTATTTTGAATTTGAAAGATCATTCTTTCTTTGGTTCTTTTGAGAACTAGTGAACTTATCTTTTTTTTTTTTTTAAATTCAACTTATCTTTTATTTATATTCTTGTGGCGTTCCAAAATCGATTTATCACTCACCTTCTCATCTAAATCTTGAGTGTGGCGTCTATATCATTCTCTATACCTTTGGTTCATGTTTTCTTAAACATTGGGTCAAGATTTTTGTTTCGCTTAAATCTATTTAAAACTTTCTTGGGAAGTTGAAACTGCAAATTAAGTGTGGGTTTCAAAATTTCATTGCGGGATTCGTTCACCTCATTTGGTTTTTAAAGGCAATGAATATTGAAATGTCGTCTAATCATGGGGTCTTGCTATAATTGTTTGCATTGGAACACACATCTATTGCCAACATATCCATTTATCCGACAACATTGCCACCATTACATAAATTGGAGAATTTTGAATATGTTGATAATATTTATATTTATGTTCACTCATTTTATTTTTTAGTGATGGTGCCGTCATTGTTGTCATTGAGGTGCAATAATTTTTAGCAATGTTATTTTGAATTTTTTTATGTAATTTACAACTTAAATATTAATTATAATATTCAATTTTAGCCGCGTACGCTTAAATATTACTAATATTCAAGTTCATGGATGGATATCAAATAAATCAAATCTGAAGTATTTTGGATGGATATTATCCAATCTATTTAGATCAAATACTTAAATATCCAACTTGAATGGATTTGTTTGCTCTTCCTAACCGTCAACTCGATTAATAACTGTATTGGGTTCGGTTTTAAAACTCCTAATATGATAACTCATTTATGACACAATTAATTATACTAATTGACTTATATTTTAATTGATAGATATGTGTTAAACTGCCATCTCTATTGTTCTCCATGTGTGATGTTAGTAAGAGAGAATAAATAATAGAAAATACTTATTTGTAGTTTCTTTTTACTAAACAAATATTTAAATTATTTTTAAATAGAGTAATTATTTAGAATTTTTTTTACCCTTCTCTTAGATAAGTTAATAAAAGATAGACGTATGCTAATGACTATTTAAATTGTTGGGGTGGAGTAACAAATATCAATTTATTTAAGTGTGCAATTAAATTTATTCTTTTTATTTAAGGATAAAAACTCAGCCAAAAGTACAAAACTCATTGTTCAAACAAACAAAAAAGATTTTACAAATTCATAAACTAATACTTTATTATTAGTAGTAAATAACATATTTTTACTAAATAATTAAATAATTGACAGTATGTTAAATAATTATTATGTTACAAAAAAAATTATAAAGCATTAACTACGTAAAATATGAAATTAAATTTATTTTCGTATTTTATACATTCCATCTACTTGAAATAGTAAAATCTCTTGTATTGGAAAAAAAAAAGATTTTGAGGTTTGAACCCTATTCACATGGGTGAGAGAAAATTGGTTGCCGTTATGTTATATTTATTTATATATATATAATAAATTATTTAATTTATTAATTAATATCTAAATTTATTAATTTAAATAGATATTAATAAATTGAACAATAAGTCATTTAATTGGAAACCTAATTCAATAGTGTCAAAAAAAATTAGAATATTATGAACTTATATGTCATAATTTTAAAACTTTTAATTTTTTTTATTTTGCACGAACAATAAGGACTGTTAATGTTAATAACCCAATAATCTAATCTAAGCCATTGTACAACTCTTCAGTTAAATACAAATCCAAAGTTAAATTTAAAAAAGACAAAAAATGGGGTTCCAAAACCCATATGTAAGATAGCTGGACCCTCTTTTTAAATAGGAAAAAAATCATATTCTTCGGGACCAATCTATGTTACAGAATCTGTAATGTACACACCCAATAGAAAGCAGCATACGTGTCCTGAGGAAAGAGAAAAACCGTGCAAATGTAGGCAATAGGAGTTGGCTACAGTTCGATCTGTAAGTTACAAAATCTGTGACTTATCCAAAAAATGATAATTACTCCGGGTCAAACCCCAAAACTGATGTAAACGACGCCGTTTCATCTTTTTTTTTTCTTTCTCTTTAGAGTGACGTTGTTTTGGCTGCTTTCTTTTACTCTTTGTTTGGCATCAAATCCCTTGAACTTCTTTCCTTAATCTTTCCTTCTTTCCTCTTTCCTTTCACGGCCACCATCAAACGCACCGTTAGCCCAGCCACCGCCACAACTTTCTTGAACTTCTTTCCTTCTTCTTCTTCTATAATTATAGGCCACTGTTTGATGTGGCTAGCTGCAGGTATCTGAAGTTCAAGATATCTGAAGTTCTATCTTTGAGGCTCTATGGTGAAACGCAAATTCGAAGAGAAAGCCGGTTCGAGATAATGCATTAGCCGCAAAGTTTTCCTTACCGTGCTTGTACTTGATCACAAGGAAAAGTTTCAATGAACTTCACTTACTTGGCATGGCATTTGTCTAGCTTGTTTGCTGAGACGTGATTTTGGATTTTGATCTGTCTGTTGATGGGTTCCTTTGATCTCCTTTCACTGTTATGTGGCTGTAAAAAGAAAAGTTTGCTTCTCTACATTAGTCAACTTGTTTGTGCCTTGTACTGCTCCTTACTTATTAGTATTCTTTCCTTTGTAAATTTTCCTACCCAGCATCGTCTTTGCTTGAGTCAAACGGCATCGTTTTACGCGATGGAAACAAAAAAACAAAACAAACAGTACTATTTTAATCAAGTTTCGCTATTTAACCCGGGGCAAACAGTAGCGCCGAATTTAGCCAGCTCCTATTCTTCGAGGTGCAAAAGAAAATTGTCAATAAAGCAAAACACTGAGGGTATTTAGGTAATAAAGAAATTCTAGGGTTAATAACGTAATTTCAGAATCAAAAGAATAAGGCGTGACGGTTGCCGCGTAAATGCTCGAACTACCACCAACCAATCGAAAGGCTGCACTATAAATTTGCCGTCAAACGCATTACCTTCTCCATACGAGACTCTCTGTCACTCATTCTCTCTCTATAAGAAAACACATACTTGTGCTCGCCAAAATTCTGATTTCCGGGAAATAAATTCTTTCATCGCCTAGCAGTAATGAAGAAATGTGGACTCTTTGCAGCCTCAGTTGCTGCAGCTTCTGCTACAGCTATCTCTGATTCTTCCACCACAAACTTAGCCTGCAATTCAAATTTTCAAGCTTCCCATGAGGTAAATCTTCAAATCCCTTCCTGGGTTTCCCTATTTTTAGATTTTCAAATTTCCCCTTTTGGGAATTGGGTTTCTTTTGTTTCTGTCGGTTTGATTGAATTTTTACTGATTGTTTGGACAGAAAATAGTTTCCGGGAATTAGTGTTTAGATCCAGATTCAATCTTTTTTCTGTCTCCGACTCTTTCTCTCTCTGTTTCTTTGTTAGACAGTTGTTGCTGGAGTCAACCTTTGGATCAAGTGCTTAATTTTGTTGATTCTTTTTTTTTTAAAATTCCGTAGATAGTGGATTTATAGTTCTTTTAATTTGTATTTCAGGATGTTTCGTCAAAGAAAGATCACGAGAATCCAACAAAAAGATCATCATCAACAGAAAAATTTGCTCCAAGATTTGATGGGTTGAGGTTTATTGAGACTCTGGTCACTGCTCACAGATGAGAAACACGAGTTTTTTTTTTTAATTTTTAATTTTTCTGCTGGATTTTTAAAGAGGAGAGAAAAAATTTGTAATTTTTCACGCCCTGTAATAGTAGTTTCACTGAGTAAATTGACCATTTGAGAAGTTTCTTTTATGCTTTGATGACATTTTCATATGCTTTGGTACATTTTGGATCAAAGATGTAAAATGCGTGTCTCATAGGAATCCTTAATATAAAGCTGCCTTTCATATTTACCCTTTATTGAAAGACCTACTTGTTTCAGTTGACTTGTGGAATTTGACCGCTTTTTAACCATGTAAGCCAATCAAATTAAATGTTCAAAGTTGCATGGTTGGTTTAGTAAAAACTCGTTTTGCTTTAATGTTCCGTCGAGCTGGAATTAGTATACAAGTGTTAATAAAGATTAACTCGAGTTGTTTGTTACTAATCCATTTTCCAGAATCATTCTACTCACCGCTGAATGATAGAGTTTCAATGAACGCATCATCCGTTTCCAGTGAAAGATTATGATCACCGTCCTACCGTGTCATCACACCTAAATTAGGCTGATTTTGCAGAAATTCAGGATTAATTGCGGAATTAAAATTAATTAACTTGACTTTGGCCAACGGTGTCCTTGAATATTTCTGGTGATCGAGATGTTGGTTTTATCATTGTAGCGTCTTTCCAAAGTGTGGGAACTGAGAAGTAACTGTCCACTCCATCACTTGATGACATTTCTTCATCACTTTTGGTATGGCATACCTTTATTGCAAGATAGCGAAACCATTGCACTATGCCACCCTGTAAATAAAATATCAATAGCTTTTGAAGTGAACAAGAATTTAACGGTGGCAATTTGGGTCAAGATTGGTTTAGCCGATTTGATGCAAATTAAATGAGTTTTGCATTTGAAAAATTGATTCATTTACTAAATAAGTGAATTTGATTTGATTTGCAAATTAAATGAATTGAATTTGGGTTTGGAGCATTGTTCGTTTATTCGTTGAGGATTTTTTTGATAAATAGGTTATAAATGAATCGAATATGATATATTTATTTTAAATTTTTTTAATTAAATTATTTATTTATCCTTAAAATATATGAAAAAATTTAAAGTTTGAAGGTTAATATAGTAGTTATAAATGATAATGAGTTTTATTTTGTAAGATATTAAATTTGTGGTTTTTATATTTTATTTTGCTTCATTTTATTATATTTTTGTAAACAAATTTGCATTCATTTCGATTCGTTATGGGTTTGTTATCGGATGAATGAATAATAAATGAATTCAGATTCGCTTCGATTCGATTCGAATCGTTTATTAATTTTACAAAATGAATTAAATAAATTAAATAAAAAATTTGTTTAATAAACAAATCGAATCTGAATCTTAAAATTTCAATTGGTTTAATAAATAAATTTGATTTGTTTATTCGTTTAAGATTCAATTTGAATTCGATTTGTGTATTTGTTCCGCGACCCCTTTCAACCAAACATACCAAGAATTATTCAAGGATGTGCCAGTATGGTCTCACACACTCACATATGCTCTGTTATGGGAACAAAAGGCTTGTTGAAGCAGACTAAATTTTGCAAAAAAAGATGAATAATTGTTTAATTACAGCTACACGCTTGGATTTGTCTAGTCCAAAAAGTTTGAATTATGAGATTATATTCTCAAGGCAGTACCAACTCTATTATGCAGTTATGCAAAGAAATCATCGGAAAATGAATTCATGAAGAAGCCATATTCGATTCAGAAAAAAGAAAAGAAAAAACATATAAAATGGAGAAAACGTATTATGTTTTTCACATTTAAGCCTCTAGAGCATCGAGGGCAGTAACACCAGGAAGCCAGCTGTGAGAAGCAATGAGGTGGAATGAACAGCTGCTGCACTACCCGATGGTGGGAGAGTAGGTTCGTCGCACTTGAGACCTTCTTTCCCTTCACGACACTTATGGGCAAATAGGCCAGGTGGGAATCTCCCATAGAGATTTATGTAACTGAACATTGTCTGAGCACAATCAGTTTTCGGGTCATTAATCTTATCGCGAATGGGACAAGCAAACTCCTTAAATGCCGGACAGCATTGATCAGCTGGGTATTCGGGTCCTTTACACCTGCTTGTGATGATTGAGTAGTTCTTGTCCTCGAAATTTTCAGGACATTCTGCAGATTGTAATAAGCGAAACATATCATCATAGCATACTTTTACAACTAATGTCACTAGATGTTTTAAAAGGATCTACGAGGCATATCCGCACAGAATCTTTTTCATGCCCGTTAAAAGTTATCGAGCAACATAAATGCATAATTAGCCGAGAAAACAAATCTTCAACCATGACAATATCCATGATCTTGGAACGTGTTCATATCCTATCACTACCAATTTGGGATTGCATGGATGCTTTTGGCTGATCGTATTACACTATATGGTATTGTGCTAAAATATTATTCTTATATAAACTTGTATTTAGTTGTAATTTTTAATTGCATTATAGTATATTAAAAAAGTGACTAATACAATGAAAGGACTATAAAATAAAACCATGAAAAAGTAGGGCATAGGCTGTATTTTATTATAATTTTCATATTTTCATATTTATTTTTGAATAATCAATTTAAATTTGTTAAACATTAATTTTTATTTTTATTAAATGCAGTTCAATTTAAATAATATATAAAATATTAATAAATCTAAATACTTAATAAGTAAATAGTAATGCATTATTTACTTTTATTACATAAAATCATTTTAATTATTTTAGTTTAAATATATAATAAATCTTTTAATTATTCAATAATTTATTATTTAATAACACTAAATTTAAAAATTAATTAAGTAATTATTGTTGACATTAATAAATGAAATTTGATTTATGACTAAATTGAAAATTTAATAGTATATTGTGTTATATTATATTATTTATATTTATAATATTATAATATTATATTATTTGATAATAGTATATTATTAAATTATTTTTATGTTATAAAAATAACATATAAATAATTAATTAAAAAATTAATTTTTAATAAATTTAAATAATACTATTTCAATATTAATATTAATATAAAATAATATTATATATAATACAGTCTAATGTAATTAACTATAAGTGTACTGCAAATGGTGTTATATATAATATATAATGAAGGTAAATTTATTTACTTTATCGAAGTAAAAATTCATTTCTGTGACGGATACAACAGCCAATTAACTATTTTATAATTTCTAAGCAAAATTCTTATTTGAAAAAAGTGGCAACAAATGGCGCATATACATTATTTTGGAAGCTAATTAATAGATGCCTGCTTTTCAACGTTGAAATATCAATATCTGCCAATTCTACATCCTGCCAACAGAAAAGAAAAAGAGCAATTAAGAATTAATTTATTTACAAAGAACATACTTTCTTTGACTTGGAGAAGGTTACGGCTGGTAGCTTTATAAGATTTAAAGATATCATCTGCATGCAAACATCCAAAAAAAGGCCAACCGTTATATATATTTAAAAAAAGGGAAAAAAACCAAATTGCAACGATAAGGACGAACGGCGAGTTACCGGATACTACAGAAGAGGAAGCAGCCCATTGAATGAGAAGAGAGAAGAGAATAAATTGAAAGCAGTGGTCGAAGCTCATTGTCTCTCTTTTTTCAGAGATCAATGAGACGATCTCCGACTCCTGTAATGGTTCCCTTTTACAGAAAATTTCGCAGGTTGTTATCGCCATTCCTTTTATGTTCATTTCTATTTTACTTTTATTAGCAGAGCGGGAGAAACGGAGGAGAGGAAAATGTTGCAAGAATGGTGGCAACAAGACACCCAGTCAGCTGACTCAGGTCATGTCCCGTGGTCGGTATGAAAGTAGCTGTGTATAAAATTACCTAACTGCTAACAAAATATTTTTTTTTTTGAATTTTTGAAATTTCCTTTAATGATTTTTTTCCCTAAAATCCTCAAAATTAATTAAAAGACAAATCTTTTTGTTACAATTTTGTTCATTTAATATTGCTCCATGTTTTTGCCTTTTAGGCATTGGTTCGGTTACTTACTGGTAAAAAAGTGGGGCTATATTTAATTTTAAATTAATATTTTACTCTTATCCACAAAAAAGGATTAATATTTTACTCTTATCCACAAAATCTATCATTATGAGAATATAGATGGTGCTGAACCAATGATATCAATTGATCTTAATCAAAACGTTTATGAATTGAGAGAATATAGGGGTAAAAAAGTCAAAATGGGCTAAAATGATAGGAAGCCAATGTGGGTTTTAATGTTGTATAATAATAAATCAATTTAAGCTTATTACAACGATGTTTTTTATGCTCAAAAAGCGAGGCTAAACTCCGTAACACCCACAACTGAAAGGAAAGAGCATGAAAACTATCCACGTGTCAACTGGTGAGTATAAATCTGTGCTATTGCTGCTAACTTGTGCTAAAAGAAGAGAGATCATTGGGACTGGATGGAAATGATGAGGCAAGATTCTCCTATTTTTTTATGAGGCAAGGTTCTGCTATTTTTTATCCGACTAACAATATGTAATACCCATGCAGAGCAGAATGCGTTATCGGTTAGCTACCAGAGGTTGAGGTTATGTCTTGCTTTACGAGTGACGGACCTGCCCATTCGAAGCCGTCTGGTCGTTAATGCTCCCAACAAAACAGCCAAGGCATCCTCTATTGCTTCAACCGCTTCATCTAATCCACATGAACTAAATTTTGGATGGAGTTGCAGCTCGGAAAGGAGGCCAATGGCTGCAGCTGCTGTGCAGGTGCGGTCCCAGGACGGTTGGGGCCTGCACTAAAATTACAAAACATGGTCACTCCCAAGAGGTTTAATTGGATGAGAGGGCTGCATAAAAAGCTGTACATGAGATCATTGAAGAAGAGATTTGACAAATAAACACTAATTACCTAAGTTTATGCATTGCTGATGCACCCATGGTTAGAGATATGCAAGGAATGCCCTCCTCGTCCCAAACTGTCTTAGCTTTCTCCTGAACATAGAACATACCTACATCATTCACTTTATAAATCAACAATTGAAAATCATACAAGCACCACAAATCCCAGGGATCCAGCTTTAGATCCAACTTTAGGATACGCCACTGTTGTAGAACGTAGGAGATGGTCCGATTGATGACTGCAGTTGAGCTTGAGGATTAGTCAAGCCCCAAGAGCTGCAGACACCTGGTCAGTATAATGAATAGGAAAGAATATGAAGAAAGTGGCTTAAAGTCAATTTTGTTAAAAAAATGGTTTCGTCGGCAAATTTTTCAGTGGTATGCCAAAAATAGTTAAACTTGTATCCAAAACTCCAGCCAGGAATTAACATTTTAAACTCATAATCCATCATATATTTGCCAAATATATTGAAATTACTAATCACAGGTAATCTAAAAATCACCAAATTCCAAGTTTATAGATGAAAGCCACTGCATTTGAGAGAGACAGAGATGAATATGCAGAGAAACCAAATCTATACAAAATTAGTCTGCAAATATGAAATAAATAAATAACCTTTAAACGGTTGAACATTGCAGCAGAGTTGCTCCATGTGCCATCAACCAAAACAAAATTTAGAGTGTTATCTCCATCAGCCTGTCCAATAGAACCAACATCTGTGTTACCGCCTAGTTAAATGAAAGAAGACATAAGAGACTCCACACTTTGCACGAACAATGAAATTTTGTCAGAGAAAAGGCAAAATTTCCAAACTACGTTGTACTAATATGCTTTCAGCATGCAAATTCATTTGCAGTTACAACTTCTGACCCTAATGTCTGCTAGAAATTACTAAGAAAACCACTTTCATGCACTTCCTATGCCCACACATGAACAATTACTGTGCCAAATGAATCTACGTCACATCCAAGCCAGCCCTATACATCATCGAACATCAACAAATTGGTTCTTGCATTGTTCGAGCCAAGCCCCAGGATGATCCTAAATTATTTCATCATCTAAATGCATATGAGTTCCCTAACGCGACTGCCTTCTTTTTTTGAATTTTTTACTATTAGTGATGTGGAATTGAAATTAAGATTTATTAGATAACTAGAAAATATGTTATTCAGTTATATTAATGGTGTTATTCAATTTTTACCTGTTTGAATTGGTTTTCTTATTAAAGGAAGATCCAGGTTTATTGGACCAATACTAGTAAATCTTTATCGTATTACTATACTAAGTTGTTCATATAGTTCTACAACAATTTAACATTAAAAGAAAAAGAAAAAGAAAAAGACAGTTAGCTACAAACGGATAATCTTAATTCTCATATTAAGTATCTATTTGATGGGATATGCATATGAAACATTAACACTAAGTTCCAATCTATTATGAGCATGCTACACAAAACAAGAAATAAATTTGCTTATGCTGATATGAGTGCACAACTCTATATAACATTACAAAGTAATAATGAGAGATAATACCATCATTGGTGTGTATTCTAGATCCTCTGAAGATCCATAACCAAGGGTATCCTGGACTGACATTTTAATTGCATTCTTATTGGGATATAGGCACCAAACCTTGCTTTTCCCTGAAAATGATGAAAATAAGAGTCATAGGGCAAAGGTTTCTTATATGCATTTATTTAAACATGGACGATCACAGTCACAGAAATATAGCTATGAGGTATATTAGCTTATTACAGAGATCACTGGCAAAATTTAAGTTTTAACAAAAAGTTCATTTATTGACACTGATGTTCGTATATTACAAAATGAATTATATCAAAATAAAAAAGCTACACTTTGTTACTTTGGTTCAATGTATACTCCATATATCACTTAATCCATTAACAGAGAATAAAAACATAAAGTACTTTCCTTTAAAAATTGAATATGTAACAAAACATTGAATAACTTTGAATTCTATGACACTGATGTTGGGAGTAAAATAACTCCACTTGCTTTTAAATGAAATTTGAACTCTATAACTAATTGCCAACTACAAATTACTGGCACCCAAAATCTTTGAAAACTAAAACAGCTAAAAGAGAAGAGAAGAAGGAAACCTGCACGCTTAAATGCACTCCACATAATTTCTTCATCTTCTGCAATGCCATAGAGGCACAAAGTTGCAGCTTGAACTCCAAGTACTTGCCACAGCAACTTTCCAGTGTTGTTCTGTCGTAGAAAGTCCTGAAAGAGGATGATCACATTGGGTTTTCTTTAAAAAGTACCTTATGCCTCCAGATAACATGCAGCAAAGTGACAATAATATCCTAACCTTTGGATGCATGTACAGCCAAAACCGTACACCATACCATAGAGAGAAGTGCTTGACTTTTGAACACATGCAGTCTTCCATGGCAATCCAGCACTGCCGATTTAGTAAAGGACATTAAAAATAAGAGAAAAGGATAATGAAGAAACTGAAACAACTAGAAGGCACAATACCCATTCTAATCTAACCATGAACTTTGTTTTATAAAAAGTACCTTCTAAATAATTAAACCGAAAAGCACATATATATAGCCCATGAAAAATTTAGTTAATGCTCCAAAAGACAGCCATATACCTTCTGGCAAAGGTAACCCTGACTTCCGAGCAAACGGCAAGCTATCTGTCGAGCTGTAAAGAATTGAAGCTTCTTTTCAGACTCGCCCAAATTCTGGTATGTTGCTCTATGTTTCTTATCCTCTAGAATCTTGAAATCCCCCTGAAATATGCAGTAGAGGATAAATAAATACTTATTACGAGCAAGCACTGATGGGTGAAAAAAAAAACATTTTCCTGCCACATGAACCACAAGCAGTTGAAATAAAAACTAGTCAGTCACACAAAACCATAAATAGAAAGCAAAATATACAGTTCCTATATGATCAAGAAGTTGCATCTGCACCTACGGTTTAAAATAGTCTTGTTTACAAAACAGCGGAAAGTTACCACAACTGCATTTGATGACATATACCTATTTCCTTTTTTAGCCGGATGACAGCCTAATCCCTTTGCAACACATGTGAGAGGGGTTCAAACCTTAGACCTCTTATTTTTAACTCGAGATTTTAGTAACTAAACTAGCTGCCGCCCACATTTGATGACACATACTTCTGTACATATAAACTCAAGAAAATGATGAAATGATTACTGAATAACTGGTGAGACCAACACCCACATATCTGAAAAAAATTCCTCAGTAGAATTATCCTTATTAAAATTACCTTAACATATTTTATAAATTCAACTAATTCGCATATTAAACAGTCAATAGCCATTATAAAACCAAGTCAGTATCAAGCATCTAATAGTTCATTTCTTTCACAAACACAATTAATAAAGAAACGAAACCATTATCAATTTTCAGAATTAACACTTAAAAAATTACCAGCTTCTCAAGATTAAAATTTTACATTTGGACCATTCCAGCAACCAAACTAATCAAAGACTAATATTAACAGGAAAAGAAAAGGGTAATTTTTAGATTGAATATAGTACCTGAAGTCTGCCACCATTACCACCAAAACTCATGGGGGCATAAAAATTTTTCTCCAAAGCTTTCAAGTCCTCAACAATTTGCTGAACCAAAGCTGGCAATGGAGACACAGCGCCCCAGCCCTGCCACTCCTGCGGTGTAATGAACCCGTCGTCAGTGTCTCCGATATGAGTTTCTCTTGCAGGAGAACGAAGAGCAGAGTTCACGCGTGGAGATTCCATGTGGGTTCTGGTTGAGAGTGCGAAAAGTGGACGACACAACTTGATCATGCAAGTGAAACTGAAAGCCCTACTGATTGTGCTGGTTGTTGCAACCATGGCATTTTTGGTGGGCTTTTTCTTTTTCGCTTGCCGTTTATGCTGAGGTAATTGGGGCATAAACCATCTAATTTTAATATCCTGAAAAAAGAATTTTTTAAAATAAATTTCAAAAATATATTTTAAGTGAATTAATATTCTCTCTTGATTTAATTATGTTTTGAATAAATAACTCAATTACTGATTGATAGTTAATAAATAAAAAAATAAAAAAATTGAATCTTATCTATATATTAGTATTAACAGACATATGACAGAAGATCTTGAATAACTCAGAAAGAATCATGATCAGATGAGTATATTTTTTTATTTTAAGTAGTCACATCAAGTTGCTAAAAATATCCTCAATTCAAAGGGTGCAACTAGAGTACATGCATGTATCTCATACATGCATAAAAAATAGCCATTGGATTAAATGCAGTAGATCGAATGGCTGAGATTTATTATTATTATTAAATTTGAAAGAAATGGAAACTTGAAAAATCGGTAAATATGAAATATGGGACCATAAATATAAAACACCTACCATTAACTTAATATTGTGACCATTAAACTTGAAATCAAATGAACTTAAAACCAGACATGAGCCATTTTTTCACTATTGTGGGTGTTGGAGGATGGCTCTTGAGTGCGCCAACATTGGAAGGAGCCTATATTAGGCCGAGGTTCCTTTGTTAATGATGTAGAGTTGCCTTTAGGTGGTGTTGCGAGGGCATTGAATGAATTCTTTTTCAGAGTTTTGTACTTAATAGAGGTCATCGTAAATAAAGCATAGGCTTCGAGGCTTAGTAAGCTTTTTCTTCTTATCCGAGTTGCTTTGCCCACTTTCATTGCTAAGATGCTTTTTTTGCCATCAATAATTGCAATTGCGGCCTTTATCATTACGACCTTCTCCCCTATCTTTTCTATGATTAGACCTTCTATCCTTGACTTGGGCAGAGTAGTCGGCTAATTATTCCTAAACAACAATTGTACTATTGAGAGATAGGATGTCATGTTTATCAAGTTCCATATTAACTCAATCCTTGAGGTTGTTTTAGAAGTAAAAGAGGGACTCCTTCGACATATCGATAATCTCAAGCGTAAGTGTAGTAAACTCCTTGAATTGACAATGACACTCTTACTTTTTTCTCAACATTACTTGGGGTAAAATACTTTCAGAGTTCATGTTGGAAATCTATCCATGTATTTTGGAAGTATATATGTGCTTTGCCTACTTTTTGTGCCTCATCTTGGAGTCCCATGGCATTGAAATGTGAGGTTGCTCTTTCTTGGTCTGTTCGCCAATGGAAAGTGCCATGCCTACTTATAGAGGAGGCTTGTGCATGCCAATTGCTACACTATTCTACCAAGTTCTAAAGAATTCTAAGTAACAAGTGTGGAAGGTGCTAGATAGGTACAAGGGATGAGAATATGCTAGATATGATGGAAAAATCTATTATTAGGCCAAGCTAGCGCACATTAACTTGGATTTAGTCTCCTGGCTTGAAACTTTGGCAGCCCATTACATATGAAGCTATCAAATGCCCATGCTGTTGCTAGTGTCACTCCCGTTTAGGTTCACCATAGCTGTAACTTCTAGCCATCCCTTGAGCTGATTTGCTTCCTCGTTCTAGACTTGCAACTCCTATCATCTCTGTTACTCTTGTGTGCCATTGCTTCCTCTATGTTTATTCACCATTATTAACCACACAAGGTAATTTCAAATATACATATGTTTTATTGCAATTCTAATGTAAGATGGTTGAGCTATAGGTGTCCATTTACTATTTTGAAACTTGGCAAATGCGAAAATAAAAACCAAAATTGCTTGCATTGTTTTGCTCGTGTTTGAGCTAGAAATTTTGCTTCTTTTCAGCTCATTTTTCAGTTTTAAGTTATTTTCTATTTTTCCTATTTCTCCTAAGATTTTTATCTTTTATTTTAGATATTGGATTTCAACGCCATTTATTTTAAATTTCTTATCTAGTTTAGGAGAATTTCATTATAAAATAATATTTTAGAATTGCCTATGTTGGGGAATTCATCATATTTAGGTTGTTATACAAAGGGCCCCAAACCCTCGTTTTCTTAATTCATACTTTTCTAATAAAATCTTCAATATTAAAAAACCTAGCTTTTTTTTTCTATCGATTAGCCTTTAACATTTTTGCAAAGTTAGTTGATATCAGAGTAAGTTCACTTGTCATAATCAAGGGATGCAAGCAATAATTGATACCATAAAGTGTAAATGGCGTTGTTCTACCAAATCGATGCAGAACTGAATCTGCCTTTGAAACCAGATATAGCTGAGAACAGATCAATATTCCGCACGTTCTGATTTCCAGACGATATGCCTCTGAGATCAAAACCTAAAACGAGTTCTTTTAAGGTCAAAAAACCCAAAACAGACTTTCTTTAGTCTTTAAACAGGGTACCAAACCTTGTAAGAAATCATCATAAGTTTTCTGATGCACAGGATCTTTCCTTGAAGGCAAGTGCAGAGCATACTTCCTTAAGTTTTCAAAATGAACAAATTTAATTCTTTGATTTGTTTCTTTCACTGGAACTTCATTTGCAGAGAGAGAAAAGAGAGTTTAGAACTTCATGATTAGATAAAACACATGAGAGTTTTTTTCTTCAAACATCTTTATTTTACAAGATAGGAGAGCCCTTTATATAGGAGAGCTCATGAAGATAGGACAGGATTCCTATCTTTTACAAAGCAAAAGTTAAAGACACATCATGATAAAGGACAAAATGTTCTTTAATAATTAAAGCATGACTTTGATAAAAGCAAAAGCTTAAAGTAAAAGCAAAAGCTTAAAGTAAAAGTAAACTTTAATAATTATACAAGACAAAGTCATAAAGTGAAACATAATTATTACAACAAGACAAACTACTTTACTTTATGGTGAGTAAAGATTCATGTATTCGTCTTCTGATGAGCTTTCAGTCGCATCAGGGTCATCATCAGAAGGTGGTGGAAAAAAGGTCTTGGAGAGCTTTGGGACCACGGCAAGGTGGATAAGGGCATTCTCGTCTGTATCCTAGTCTGGGTGATGTCTGAGTAGCCTTGTCTGCTTTTGAAGGTTTGGGTGGTTGTGATGACGATGGTTGTGATGAGGATCCTGGTTCATGCATGGATGGTTGGGGAAACTGCTGAAGATGTTGACTTAAGGGAAGAAAGTCTTCCCATGGGTCCTAGGAGTCTTGATAAAGGAAATCAGTATAATTTGGTTTTTCTTCTTTAATGATGATTCCAGTGGACTTTGGTTTAGATAAGGCGGATGGAGTGGGGATCATGATGAGGTCATGTTGTGGACCTAAGGAGTTGTGGAAGATATCTCTGTGTGGCAGAGTCTGGTGGTTTAGCTAACAGAGGTAGTTGTGCAGGGTGGTTTGGATCTCATTATCAATGATAGCTGGGTGTGGTGCAGTAAACCATTCATAGACTTGGTCTTGAGACTAGAAAAGATTTGTATTGGGATGCTGAAAATATGGTCTGTGGATGATAAACATTGAGGTAAACAGTCGTGCTTCTGAAGCAGACATTCTTTCAAGATTATAAATCTCTGTGAGTTGCTGCAGTTTCTTTCTCCATCATGGAATGGGAGAAAACCATCCAAGTAAAGTCCAAGTGAGGGAGGTGGCTTTGTCAGGGTTGAGGAGATGTTCCAAAGTGGGACTGATTGGTAGGATGAGCTTGGTTGCATAAAGAACAGTTAGGCACCCTAGGTACCATAACTCATCTTCAGTAATATCCTTGGATGGGTCAAAGGTAGACCCATAAGGAACAAATTGTCTGGGTGAAAGGTAGAAAATGGAAATGAGTCTGCCATAAGGTAGGCTTTCATGAAAAAGCGAAAAACAGCTTTTCAGGCAAATTCTTGCATGGCAAAGACTGAGGAGAAAGTTTTATCAAGGGGAAAGTTTTTCTTCATGAGAGCTTCTGGGGAAAGTGAAGTAGCCATGGAGATGATTGGAAAGTGATAAGTTGTGGAAAACACGGTGAGAAGGTTGGCTGGTTTGGAGAGTCTGGAAAACATATCAGGGATGAGGTTCTGGGACCCCTTTATATGCTTAACTGAAAAATCAACTTGAAAAACCAATCTTTTAACATGAGTAACATTTTTTCAGGAACAGTTTTACCTTTGAAATTGAGGATATTGGGGAAGGCTGAACTGTCCATTCGGATGAAAAAATGGTGTCCAATCAAATGATACTCAAATTTCTTGATGCCATTCTTTACCGCTAATATTTCTTTGAACACACTGTGGTAATGCTTCTTTGTGTCAGAGAAATGTCCACTAGCGTAAGCGATAAAGCTTTCTTTTCAATTGATTTCTTCAAGGAGGATGGCTCCCCATGATTCATCACTTGCATTTGTCTGTAGTATGTGCTTGCCATCAGCAATCAACTTTAAGGGAGGCCGATTTTGCGCAATCTACTTTAGTGTAATGACAGCAGTGGTGTGGTTATCATTCCACTATAGGGGCTTCTTTTTCAATAAAGTCGAAAGGTGTCGAGTGTGTTGGTCCACGTGTGGGATGAAATCACAAATGTAGTTAATGGTACTGAGAAACTGTTGAACTTACTTTTTGGAAAGGTGCAGATTTGAAAAGTGAAACAACTCTTGGGCAATGTGCTTTCCTGGCTGGTAATGACCGTCTTTTATGACCATTCCAAGGAATTCAATGGTATCTGTAGCAATAGTGTTTTTCTTAACTGATAACATAATTCCATGACTTTGGACAATATCATAGAAATGAGTTAACAACTGATGATGTTCCTCATGCGAACCTGAAAAAAGCAAGATGTCATCAATATAAATCAAGGCATGATGGAGGATGGGCTGGAAGATATGGATCATGGATTTTTGGAATATGGATGGGCCAATTTTAAGACCGAAGAGTAAGACTATCCATTGGAAGTGGGCATTGGGGATACAAAAGGCGGTTTTGTATCGTTCAGAGGGTTCAATGCCTAATTGCCAAAAACCAAATTTTAAATCAAATTTTGAAAAGATCTAGGCATTTTTGAGAAAAGTAAACATGCTTTGTCGTCGAGGCAAAGGAAATTTGTCATCTTGTAAAAACATGTTTAATGGCTGATAGTCAATGACTAAGCGTTTCTTTCCTCAGACAATCTCAGAGTGCTTTTCAATATAAAAGGCTTGGCAAGCCCATTGAGAAGTTGTGGGCTCATTCCTGTTGGGTTAGGAATAAGTCAGAATGACTCATTCCTAGATGGGTAACTTTGATTGGATTAACATCTTCATTGAGTTTGAATGGTAACTTAATGAAGAAAGACTTAGTTTTCCACAATGGGTTTGGATGGGTAAACTGGGAATGAGACTCTGGACACAAATTCAAAAGTTTGGTTGAAATATCCTGGTAAGGCTGGGGTGTGTCAGACAGATTGTAAAGTTTCAGGAGGTCTGTGAAAGGTTTGAACATGAAAAGAATATATCCAGTCCTCTCGTCTGGATCAGTGTGCTCTTCAAGCAACTTCTGCTGAGCAATATGTCACTCTGGAGATTCCTTCAGAGTTAATTTCCAACTGGAAACGAGAAGGTTATACTCATCTCCATCTTAGAGGAATTAGATTAATCCTCACCCTTCATGGGAGCAAAATATTACCAGTCACAGCTCGTCTTGCCCTCCTTGATACCCGTTTCAAACAGTACCAAGATGCTGTTATTGGCACTGTTCTCACTACCCTCCAGGCAGGAAGTGTTCTCCTCATTTTCTACCCAAACTTCAACCTTTCTCTCCAAGACACAAATTTACCCATAACCTTAAAAGTCCAAGTCCAGATCTAAGGTGCAGAACAAATCTCCTCTGCCAAAATTGCCACTCTCCATCACCAATTGGTCTATAGGCTTCAAAATCATGCCTTAGATCTACCCACTCCAAATCATCACTCTGACACCTCATAGTCTTAGCTGAATCTGACCAAATCCCAACCATCATCCAGATCCCCAGACAAATTCCTCGTCATGAGCTCATCAAGCTTATGCCTCTTGAGTGGATCTCAAACTATGAACAGTTCTATACCAATACAGCTCCAATTCAGACATCAGAAAGTATGTTTGAACGATGGCCAGACGGAACAGTCAGAATGACTTTGAAACCACCTCCCAGTGCTCCCCAAGAGCCTCCTCGGCTCTCCTTTACTTACTCTTCCATGATCACAGCTGTGCAGACAGCTCAAGAAGATCTACCCATTACATGGTTCACTTCTAAAGGCTACCATGTTTATCCCGCAAAGCTAAATGGTCATTTCCTATGGGATGCCCCTGGCTCAGGCATGTGTGACCCAAATTGTCCCTGCTGGGATGATTGGGAAGAGGACGATGATGATTATTCCAGAAAAAGGAAACCTAAAAAGAAAAAACCTCTAGCCTCATGTCACCATCATAACCCCATAACACCACAAGATCCTCCATCTCCACCAGCTCCTTTACCCATCTACAAAAAAGAACTCAAATGGATTGCAAAACATTGCAAATCCGAGATTCCCTTACCAATCCCAAATCCAACACCACCACTGAGTTGTATGATGTTTTCATCTACTTCTTCAGACTACTCCTCTTCCTTTCCTCCTTTAGACACCCACACAGATTACTAACGCAATATTGTGTCTAAACCTTTTATCCCTTCAGCCATAACCTCTACAGGACTCCTTGAACCCCCTAAACCTTTTGAATCAGTCCTCAACTGGCAAACCTAAAATGCCAGAGCACAAAATGATACTTTGGTAAACATTAATTCCAAAGTTGAAAAAATCAGTTTACGAACTGAAAAGCTTGAGACCAAAGTTGATTCCATCACTGCCCAAATGCAGCAGATCCACCAAAATCTATAGTCCAGAATTGCTCAACTTGATTCTGAGTTAAGAACCATGCTTGCTCAACGCTATTATGGCCCTGAATTTGACCAGAAGGAAAGAGAGATCAGACGCTTGAAAGCTGAGCTTGACCAGATAGAATCAGAAAAACAAAGGCCTACCCTTTTTACCTCCTCACCTCCGATGCCTTCCATCGGTCCAACCTATCATCCATTCGCCTCTATGCTTTCCCCTATCAAACAGTATGAACCTTCCAATTTATTTGGTATGACTCATACTCTTTTTCGAGAAAATCCATTACCACCACCACAACCTAAACCTAAACCCAAGCCTAAACCTCAACCACGACCAGCCACTATTCCCCAACCTGCTGTTTCCACTCCTGACTAACCAACCCATGGCTATCCATCAGCCTCACCATCAGCACCTCCACCACTAACTCCTTCTCAACCTCCTATCCAATCCAAGGATAAACAACCTATTCACATGTTCAGTGCCCACACAGTCGACCACACATCTACCACCGATGATCAAACTTCTGATTCCAATCTTGCAGTCTCCGATACTCATACTGAGACAGACACAGAATCATCAGCTTCCACTAGTGACTCTGAAAAGTCCTATGCTGATATCACCAAAATCCTAATGGCTCAAACTGATCCACCTGATCAAGGCCAAACTTCTCACACAGAACCATATGTTGACATTCCTTCTGAAGTTGACGAAGAAATGCCTGAATTCTCTGCCTCAAATGAACCTCCTCCAGCCCAAGCCTAAACCGGTTCAACTGGTCCAAAATCGTCAAATGGTTCATGGTTCACATTTGATGATCTTCCATCCTCTAAATGGCGTGATCGGCTTAATAAAATGTCTGTCTGGCTTAACTTACAAATGTTAAGGCCAGGAGCCACCACTCAATTAGTCCTTAGAGAATTTGCCACTCGTTTTACGGGTGCCCTCAGAGATTGGTTTGAATCTCTAGGCCAATATAGACAATTGCAGTTTGTTCAATTGCCAGAAGTCTCCAGTGCCCTTGCGGTTATCCATGATCAATTCCTTGGAGACCCCTTTGCAATTTTTGAAGCTGCACGACGAGACTATCTCAACATGAAATGTTGTTCCCACAATGTTAAGGATCTTGAATTCCATTACAAAAGAATGTCCTTGCTGTTCTATAAGCTTAATGGATTCAACGAACTGACATTAAAGCATGTTTTCCTAGCTTCCCTTCCTAATGAACTCCAACCAGACATACAACGGTAACTTCGTGCATCCAATCTTGTCCTTGACAACATCACTCTTGGCAAAATCTTTCAATTTGCCAAAACTTGTCTTGACAAACTCTGTGAGCAGAAACAGTTTTTCAAAGAACTGTTGAAAGACAGAGAACCATTTCGGAGTGCCTGCAAAAAGCCTTATTTGCATATTAAGTGCAAACAGAAGAAGGATTGTGATTGCAGTCCTAAAAAGAAAAGGCATTTTCGGAAATTCAAATGACCAGAATACTCATCTAAGCCTCGCCGGTCCAAAAAGTCCTACAGATTCTTCAGAAAGAAGTCATCCTCATCCAGAGATTTTAAAAGGAAAAAGTCCAGCAGATGTTTTATCTGCAAGAAGAAAGGTCATTATGCTAAGGATTGTCCCAACAAACGGGAAAAATCTATTCGGCTCCTTGAGCATCTCCAAGCTACCACAGATTTCTCTCCAGAAAAGGATGAACTGGAATTCTGTTTTTCAGAACAAGATGAACCAAATGATGAAACAGTGTTTGCACTACAAAATTCCTCTGATGACTCAGACAGTGATCAGTCACAAGACATTTTCCACCAACATTTGTTGTCCCTTGATACTACTGTTCCCATACCCTTCATCAAACTCCAAATCTTGCCTTCCAAATTTCAAAGGCCCATTCCAGCCATTGGTCTCATCGACACTGGAGCTCAACGCAGCATGTTAAATCCGCATATTCTTCAAAGCTGTTAACGACAAATTGTTCACCACTTCTTTGATTACCAAAAAACCCATTGGTATTCAAATATTCCTAAACTGTGTCATTTGGACCAAGGTCATTGGTTCAACTCTCCCTAATAAGGATATCTTGTTAGGTTTTGACATCCTTCACCAGATCAAACACCTCCAAATCATTCCCACTGGAATCCGAGTCAAGTCCATGTTCAAACTTTTCACAAACATTCTTAAATTTTACAACATGTCCGACACACCTCAGCCCTACCAAGATATATCCACCAAAATTTTAAGTCTATGTCCAGAGTCCCATTTTCAGTTCACCCATCCAAACCCATTGTGGAAAAATAAGTCTTTCTTCATTAAGTTACCTTTCAAACTCAATGAAGACATTAACCCAACCAAAGCTACCCATCCAGGAATGAGTCCTTCTGATTTACTCCTAGCCCAACAGGAATGTTCCCAATTGTTAGCCCAAGGTCTAATTGAGCCCACAACTTCTCCATGGGCTTGCCAAGCCTTTTATGTTGAAAAGCATGCTGAGGTTGTTCGAGGAAAGAAACGCTTAGTCATTGACTATCAGCCCTTAAACATGTTTTTACAAGATGACAAATTCCCTTTACCACGTCGACAAAGCATGTTTACTTTTCTCAAAAATGCCCAGATCTTTTCAAAATTTGATTTAAAATCAAGTTTTTGGCAATTAGGCATTGAACCCTTAGAACGATACAAAACTGCCTTTTGTATTCTAAATGCCCATTTCCATTGGACAATCTTACCCTTCGGACTCAAAACTGCCCCATCCATATTCCAAAAGTCCATGATCCAAATCTTTCAGCCCATCCTCCATCATGCATTGATTTATATTGATGACATCTTGCTTTTTTCAGGTTCGCATGAGGAACATCATCAGTTGTTAACTCAATTCTATGATATTGTCCAGAGTCATGGAATTATGTTATCAGCCAAGAAAAGCACCATTGCTACAGATACCACATTGTTCTACCCCCGTGATGGGTTCCTTAGCTCTTTTGAAGCTAAGATATTTAAAACCCCTTTGGACCAGTAGCCCGCACACAGTGGTGTTCCAGCCGATATACCTCTTAGGTCAAAACCTAAAACGAGTTCTTTGCAGGTTATAAAACCCAAAAACAAACTTTTCCTTAGTCTTAAAACAGGGTACCAAACCATTCGAGGCAGAGAATTCAGGCATTTCTTCATCAACTTCAGAAGGAATGTCAACATATGGTTCTGTATGAGAGGTTTGGCCTTGATCAGGTGGATCAGTTTGAGCCATTAGGATTTTGGTGATATCAGCATAGGACTTTTCAGAGTCACTAGTGGAAGTTGATGATTCTGTGTCTGTCTCAGTATGAGTATCGGAGACTGCTGTTGAGTGTTAGAAAATGCATATTTATAAAGGAGAAAATCGTTATTTTATATATCAAGAATTACTAACAACCCTTACTTTTATGTGTGTTAAGTTTCTTGTACTTTAATTATGTGTGTTTTATTTTAATTAAGTATTTTATATATTTTAGGGGGCATCATAGTCATTTCACAATAAACGAGAGATCAAATGGCAAAACGGACATCATTTTTGAGCTCAAGACAGTCGAAAACCTTAGGAGGAGTATAAAAGGAAAAATGACACTGTTCACATATACGGGTTAGTATTTATTTTTCTCTTCTTTAATATTCTGTAATTTAATGTCAAGTTAAT
Organism: Citrus glauca; assembly: GCA_029633175.1. Classification (NCBI taxonomy): domain Eukaryota; kingdom Viridiplantae; phylum Streptophyta; class Magnoliopsida; order Sapindales; family Rutaceae; genus Citrus; species Citrus glauca. The sequence continues at coordinate 22,109,745 of JAQOOD010000002.1, read as the reverse complement.
TTTTTTTCTCTTCTTTGTAATTTTTATTTATCTTTTTTATTTATTAGTTAGTTTATTTCACGTATTTGTTTTTGTGTATTTTTATAGTAAGGTTGTAATAGCGCAATAAGGTTAGTATCGTAATTTCTTCCTCTTCTTTATTTTTATTTGTTTTGTTCCCATCTTGATTGTAAATTTATTTATTTTGCATGCATGGTCGTAGGTCATTATTACCCAATCTTGAACCTATAGACCTTGAATTAGAGAAAACACTTCGCACACACAAAAACGTTAAAAAAAAATGGATTTACAAGCACCACAGGAGAGGCCATTTAAGGACTACTTTAGTCCCTTAGCTAATTTGAGCACATCATGCATACGATACCCTAATGTAGCTGCTAGGAGTTTTGAATTAAAACCTAGTGTGCTAAATTGTCTTCCCACATTCTATGGCTTAGAAAATGAGGATCCATATAATCATTTGAATGATTTTCATACTATTTGTCAAACATTTAAATATGAGAATTTTTCAGATGATGATGTAAAACTTAGATTATTCCCATTTTCTTTGAAGGATAGAGCTCGTTCATGGCTTAATACATTACTTGCTAAGAGTATTGCATCATGGGAACAAATGGTTACGAAATTTGTAAATAAATATTTCCCAGTTCATAAAACCAATGCTATTCGCAGGGAGATCTCGGAGTTTACCCAGAGAGATGACGAGCAATGTTTCGAAACATGGGAGCGATTCAATGGGCTACTCTTGAAGTGTCCACATTATGGGTACGAGAAATGACATCAATGCCAATACTTTTTAGAGGGCTTATTGCCGAATGTGCAAGAATGGCTAATGGCAACAAGTGGAGGAGAGCTAATGTCAAAAGGTGAATCAGAGATTTGGGAATTCTTCCAACGACAAGCAGATAATTCCCAACAACGGAGTCGATCACTCAGGAACACCAGAAGGATTAAGGGAGTAAATGAGGTTCAAATTGGCGAGTCAACGTCAGGAATCAAAGAAGTCAAGGAGATGGTTGAAGGTCTTGCTCGACAAATAGCATCATTATCGACTGCTAAATCAACAGAGCCACATGACCTTGACTCATATCCAGATCAAGCTAATGCCATAAGTGTAATGAGAAAACCATCGAATTATAACCCATACTCCAACACATACAACCCTTGATGGAGAGACCACCCCAATTTTTCATGGTCTCAAGGATTTCAACAAAATGGACCAGCAGCTCCAGCTCTACCAATGCAACCAATTGCTCAAAATCCTCAAGCCTCTCAGCCCCCATTCAGACTATTTAATCAGAACCAAAATTACTCTCAACCCAGACCATGGGAGGATGCATTCCAGAATTTTAGGAATGTTACTCACTCCACGATTGAGCAACAGAACTGCACCATTGATGGACTACGAAATGAGTTGAGAGCGGGCGTCAACTCACAAGCCCAATCAGTTTCAAGCTTGGAGAAGATGGTGGGATAACTTGCTTCTTCATTTCAGACCTTGGCAATGACTGTTGAGAAAGGTAAATTTCCAAGTCAACCAATGCCCAACCATAAAGGAGTGCATGAAGCAAGTACCAGTTCACCACAGTAGCATAGAGAGGCCAAAGCTGTTGTGACCTTGCGAAAAGGAAAAGAAGTCGACAACAAAGTGGAGATGCCGGTGACGAAAGAAAATCAAATTGTATGTGTGAGTGTTGAGGAATCATCACCAGAGGAGAAAGAAGAAACCAACCCTCGAGAATATGTTCCCAAAGCTCCATTTCCTCAGAGGTTAGAGAAAGGAAAGAAAGGAAAATCTACAGGTGAGATTCTCGAAATTTTCAAACAGGTAAGTGTTAACATCCCATTACTTGATGCTATAAAGCAAGTTCCATCTTATGCCAAGTTTCTTAAAGATCTGTGTACTAAAAAGAGAAATATGCATGTTCAAAAGAAGGCATTTTTAACAGAAAACGTTAGTTCTATACTCCAACATAAAATTCCTTTAAAATGCAAAGATCCAGGTTCCCCCACTATCTCATGTAGTATAGGGAACCACACAATTGAGAATGCTTTGTTGGATTTAGGAGCTAGTGTAAATTTGTTGCCTTATTCTGTTTTCATGAAACTTGGACTTGGAGAATTACATCCAACTCCAGTGGTGTTACAACTCGCAGATCGGTCCACAAAAATACCTCGTGGTATTGTGGAGGACGTGCTTATCCAGGTAGACAAGTTTTATTTTCCTGTTGATTTCATTGTAATTGATACTCAACCAATACAGGATTCAAGGAAGCACATCCCCATTATTCTAGGCTGACCTTTCTTGGCAACTGCGGATGCTCATATTCAATGCAGAACTGGAAATATGCAGTTGTCCTTCGGCAACATGACTATGGAGCTGAACATCTTCAATATTGCCAAACAACCTCACAACACAGATGATGGAATTGTTGATGTGGATTTAATTGAAGCACTAGTTGATGATACTTTTGTTTCAAACCTTAGTGATGATCCTTTACAAACATGTTTAACTCACTTTGGTTTGAATTTTGATATTGACAGATCGGTCGATGAGGTCAACGCCCTACTTGACTCAGCACCATCCATGGACACTAATAAATGGAAGCCAAGAGTTGAACAACTAGCGCCATCAGAGAAGAAACTCATTCCATCATCAGAATCACCACCGAAACTGGAGCTCAAACCATTGCCCAACACTTTGGAATATGCATTCTTGGGGGAAGAAAGTACTCTGCCGGTAATTATCTCATCATCCCTCAATGATGAACAAAAAGGTAAGTTGTTGGATGTTTTAATAGAGCACAAAGGAGCATTAGGATGGACCATAGCGGACATAAAAGGTATAAATCCAGTGGACTGCATGCATTACATTCACCTTGATGAAAATGCTAAATCTACTAGGGAAATGCAACGTCGGTTGAATCCTAATATGAAAGATGTTGTTAGAACAGAAGTCCTTAAGCTATTAGACGCAGGTATCATTTACCCAATTTCTGATAGTTCATGGGTCAGTCCTGTTCAAGTTGTCCCCAAAAAGTCAAGAGTCACTATAGTTGCGAATGCAGATAATGAATTGATACCCACTAGAGTAACTACAGGATGGCGCGTATGCATTGATTATAGAAAGTTGAATTCTGTCACACGTAAAGACCATTTTCCTTTACCATTCATCGATCAAATGCTTAATAGGTTAGCAGGTCACGAATTTTATTGCTTTCTAGATGGCTACTCAAGATATAATCAGATTCCCATAGCACCAAAAGATCAAGAGAAGACCACTTTCACTTGCCCTTTTGGCACTTTTGCATATAGGAGAATGCCATTTGGATTATGTAATGCACCTGCTACATTTCAACGATGCATGTTAAGCATTTTTTCTGATATGGTTGAACGATTCCTTGAGGTCTTTATGGATGACTTTTCTGTCTTTGGTGATTCATTTGATCAATGTTTACATCATCTAACACTAGTTCTGCAGAGACGTATCGAAAAGAACTTGGTCTTAAATTGGGAGAAGTGCCATTTTATGGTAACACAAGATATTGTTCTCGGTCACATCATTTCAAGCAAAGGTATTGAGGTTGACAAAGCCAATGTGGATCTCATTTCTAATCTTCCTCCACCCAAAACAGTCAGAGAAGTAAGATCTTTCCTTGGGCATGCTGGTTTTTATAGACGTTTCATTAAAGATTTTAACAAAGTTTCTAGACCCTTATGCAATTTACTTGCTAAGAATGCACCTTTTATCTTTAATGATTTATGTCTTGTGGCTTTTGAAAAATTAAAGCAATTGTTGACAACATCACCCATCATTCAGCCCCCAAACTGGAGCTTACCATTTGAGCTCATGTGTGATGCATCTAATTATGCAGTTGGAGCAGTATTAGGACAAAGAGTTGATCGAATTCCCTATATTATTTATTATGCTAGTATGACATTGAATGATGCACAGTTGAACTATTCAACTACTGAAAAAGAATTGCTAGCAGTAGTTTTTGCATTGGAAAAATTTTGATCTTATCTCATTGGTTGTAAACTAATTGTATTCACCGATCATGCTGCTCTTAAATATCTTCTTACAAAGAAAGATGTAAAAGCTAGACTAATCCGTTGGGTGTTACTTTTGCAGGAATTTGACTTGGAATTCAAAGATAAGAAAGGCACAGAAAATGTTGTGGCGGACCATCTCTCTCATCTTCATTTTGACACAATTACAGAGCCACTAACATTGAATGAGTCCTTTCCAGATGAACAATTAATGAGTGTGGAAGTTTTACCTTGGTATGCTGATATAGTTAATTATCTTGTTACAGGCAAACTTCCAGAGCATTGGACTAAGCAAGACAAGGCTAAATTCTTTGCAGAAATAAAGAATTTCTTTTGGGATGACCCATATTTGTTCAAATATTGTGCAGACCAAATTGTCAGACGATGTGTTCCAGAAAATGAAATTCAGAATATCCTTTCATTCTGCCATGAACAAGCTTGTGGAGGCCATTTCAGTGCTAAGAAAACAGCGACTAAAGTTTTACAATGTGGTTTCTATTGGCCAACTATATTTCGAGACGCTTATACTTTTTGTTCTTCATGTGATAGGTGTCAACGAATGGGGAGCATTGCACGAAGGAACATGATGCCGCTAAATCCAATTTTAGTGGTTGAGATTTTTGACGTATGGGGTATCGACTTCATGGGACCCTTTCCCCTTCTTTTGGTCATCAATTCATACTGGTTGCTGTTGACTATGTATCAAAATGGGTAGAAATGATTCCATGCAGAACTAATGATCACAAAGTGGTGATAGGGTTTTTGAAAAGCAACATTGTTTCGCGCTTTGGATTCCCTTGAGCGATAATTAGTGATGGTGGTGCCCACTTTTGCAATAAAGCATTCAAAGCTCTTTTGAAAAAGTATTCAATCACTCATAAAGTGGCGACCCCGTATCATCCGCAAACCAGTGGCCAAGTAGAGATCTCCAATCGAGAAATAAAGCACATATTAGAAAAGACGGTGAGGCCGGACAGAAAAGATTGGTCATTAAGACTTGATGATGCATTATGGGCATATCGAACGGCTTTCAAGACACCGATTGGGATGTCACCCTATAGGCTAGTGTATGGAAAAGCTTGCCACCTACCTGTGGAACTCGAGCATCGTGCATATTGGGCTATCAAGAAATTCAATTTTGACATGCATCAAGCCAGCTCAGAAAGAAGATTACAATTGGCAGAACTTGAAGAAATTCGTAATGACGCGTAGGAAAATGCCAAAATTTACAAGCAACGAATGAAAGTCTTCCATGATAAACATATTATGAGAAAAGCTTTCAGTCCAGGTCAGAAAATGCTTTTATTCAACTCTCGCTTGCACCTATTCCCAGGTAAGTTACTCTCTCGATGGTCTGGTCCATTTATTGTTCATACTGTTTTTCCACATGGGGCAATTGGAATTAAAGACCCAAAGAACGGTGTCACATTTAAAGTTAATGGTCAAAGATTAAAGCCATATCTAGAGTACCAACCACATGGAGAAGACACCGAAATAAATTTGAGTGACCCATCAGATTTGAATTGATTTTTTTTGTCTTTTCGGTGGTTTGATTTTTCTTTCTTTCTTTATTTTTATTCTTTTGCTAATTGAATTTATTTTTGCATAAGTGTGTTTCTTTTGTCATTAACTTTTCTTTTATCATTGTTAATAATGAGTGCCACACGAAGATCGTTCCTCCTGAACATTCTTAAACCACTTCAACGTATCAAAACTCATCTCAAAAGTCAGATTCAATCTTGTAAAATACATCGCATTTGGGCTCTACAACCACTAGAGTTAGTAACTTATGTTGAGGATTTAGAAAGCCAACTCAGAAATATTGAGCGAGGTGTTTACAACATCCAGTTGGAACTTGAGGTAAATTCAATAAGAGGACGATTTTGATTTTCTTTGTGTGTTTTAATTTGTTTTTCTGTTTGTGTGCTTTAGTTTGTTACCCCGGTTTAATGGCGGATAACGGTACTCCGTGACAATCAAGTCGGTTACTTCAGTTTCCCATAATAACTGATATTCTGAGGTGAAAGAATGGACAGAACTGAGATTCTAGCGAAGCTTCACAAGCGATTCCCTTCACTTCCTCAGAATGCTCTCCTTACGATCTATAAAGCTCGGTCCGAACGCATACGATTGCTCATAAGGAATAACATACCTGCTGACATCCGTTGGTTAATCGAAGCAAAAGTACGATTGGCAGGTGAGTTACCTCCAAAATTTATTGCATACATGCCTGGTTGTGGTAAAAGAAATTATGCAAGAAAACGACGAGCTCGAAGAATTTCTGTTGCTTGTCATAAGTGTGTCAGAATTAATTGCAATAAAAACCCATGTTCTTTAGGAATAGTGTCTGATAACAGGGAAGATAAAATTCAATTCATTAGGGATGGCTTGAATAAGGAGTCATTGGATGATATCCTTCTGTCTCTTGAAACGCATCCCAGTGGATATGTGCAAAGAGCGATTCTCCAGTTATGGCCATTATTCCAGAAAGAGCATGCACGATATAGTCTCGGGAATCTGACTATAAACGACCCTGTTTGCCAGTTTATAAGAAAACTGGATGGGAAGCCTATCCTCGACCTATAGAGGGCGTTCAAGCCGTTTCTGGACGTAAAACCAGAGGAAGATGTGAGCCACAGTCGCAACTACCTGTAAAATATCCTTTTACTTTATTGTTATTTTATTTCATTTCACTGTTGTTTTATCATTTGCATTATTGTCTTTAATAATTTTACTACTGTTTATTTTACTATTTGCTTTTTGACTATCGAGCCATGTGTTTTACGCGTTATTTGACACTGACATGCCACCTCATACACAGTTGTGATCCATTGTCACCAAGATTCTTAAATATGACTTTTTGTTAAGCACTCACAAATTGTTTTTGAGAAATATTCCAATGACAGCTACTCCCAATAGACAATTCAAGAACATTTGTGTACTTTCTGGATTTACTTATGGCAAACATAAAGAGTTCGTTGATGTAGCCATAGATCTTGGTCGAAACATAGTAGAGAGAAAATTACACTTAGTGTATGGAGGAGGTAACCGAGGGTTATCAAAATTGGTCTCAGAAGCTGCTCTTGTCAGAGGAAGCCAAGTGTTAGGCATCATCCCTAGAGTCCTAAAACCTTTGGGCAGTGTGTCTGACTCAACGACTGGAGAAGAGTTAGTCGTCTCAGGTATGCAAGAACGGATAACTGAAATGCTCGATCATGCTGATGCTTTTATTTTCCTTCCAGGAGATCTTGCAACACTAGAGGCACTTATCACACTAGCTTCTTGGGCCCAATTGCACATTCACCAGAAACCCATCGGTTTGTTAAATGTCAATAATTTTTATGAGGGCTTTATCGCATTTCTTAACCATGCAATAAAAAACTACTTTATTCCTTCTAGTGCGAAAAAACTTTTTATTTGTGCTCACACTGCTAATGAGCTACTTGATATGTTACAAGCTTATAAACCGGAGCCAGACCCCTGGAGCTTTGTGTTGGAGCGTTCAAATGATAACGGTAACAGTAGCCGCAGTAAGAAGTACAAATTAGATTTAACTCTCCGCCTGTAAATATTTTCTTCTGTATTGCACCACCCAGGTGATGTCTTCTAAATTCTACTTCTTTCCTTTAAATCATTGAGGACAATGTTTCGTTCTGGTTGGGGGGAGGGAATAGTGGACAATTGTGGAATATTGGTTAAGTTTTTACTAATTTTTGTTGTAGAAACTAACTGTTGCTAATTTGTTGTGTTGAAGATGGCTGAATATGGAGTATAGTGACTTTAGAAACGCATATTCATTATTAAAAGAAAAAAAAACAAAAAAAATAAAAAAAGAAAAGATTAAAAAAAATCAGATATTTTCTTTTTCTTTATTATGTTTTGATGTTCATTTTTTTTCTCTTTTTAATTTCTCCTTTATAAATATACATTTTCAAAAATTTTGAGTCGAAGATGGCTGAATATAGAGTGTAGTGCCTCTAGAAACGCATCTTCTTAAGCTAAAAAAAAAAAAATTTCTATCATTTTCTAATTAGTTTTTTTTTTGCATCATTTTTCTGCATGCATATTTTCTTTTCACGTTTAGAATAGGTTGGGGGGTAGACTGTTGTTAAAAAAAATTTGATTTGTTTTGACATTGGATGATATGATAATTTCAAATTTTAGTATTTGTATTATCTTTAGTCTGAAGTGATGTTACACTATGTTTGCTACTCAACATGTTGATGTCGGAGACAAATATGAGTTGCTTGAAGGAATGAACATGTCATAATAAATACCAAGTGAGTTTTTGAGCCTATCATTTTTCTTGGAGAGTAACCCTTTTGTCCATTCTTTATATAGCTTAGTAGTTTATTATTATATATACGATCTCTAGATTTCTTTGGAGTTAACCCTAAAAAATAAAATAAAATTAAATTAAATTAAAAAAATGAAAAAAAAGTGTGTTACTACATTTGGAAGCCCATTTAATTAGTAGATGTGGAAGATTATTTAGAGTCCTAAAAAATGATGGAAAGGCCGTCTTTGATCCGTTTGAACCTTTTTAGCCATCCCTTTTATGAATATCCATAGTTAGCCCTTTTGAGCCTTTAAAAAAAAAAAACTTTTCTTTGTCAACTTATCATCTTAACCCACTCCGATTTGGAGTATTACCCAATGTCTTACAAGATTCATCACCTATTTATGTTTGAGAAAAATGTAAATAAATATTTTGTATAGTGAAGTTATATCTAGTTCAAAAAAAAATTCTAAAAAAAAAGAAAAAAAAGTAGAAGAAGAAGAAAAAAATTGTTGCTTAAAAAAAGCAATAATAGGTGAAATCCACCTTGCAACTTCAAAAAAAAAAATCCTCTGTATTTTTCTCAAACATATATTTGTTTTCCTATTACCCTTCTTTGTTAACCATGTCCCTAACTTATGTTACGTCCTAATAAAAGTCCTTCTTGATTTTAGGGAACTATAGTCTGAAGTAGAAGCTATATGGGCTAAAAAGATGTAGTGATGCATTAAAAAAAATTAAATAAATAAATTGGGTTGACTAGCATTTTTATTTGACTTGAAATTGTATTATTTCTAAGCTGAGGGCATATTTATTTCATCCTGGTGAGAGCGTGTGATATCATTTCTTGATTATTTTCTCTTAATTACCATTCATTGGAGTAACTATTTTTTTGGGTTTAATTTCTTTGTGAGAGTGTCACTACCTCCAGTGAGATTTTGGGGTCTGACATGTCATTCTTGAAGGTAGCTACGACAAAGTCTACTAGGCTAATTCATGTGGATGGTTGATGTGGGTGTGATGTTTCTTTAGACTTGAGATAATGCTTAAACTTTTATTTGATTGTTATCATTAATCTGATTGAATAAACAAGAGTGTTTAAAAAAAAAATCATTTTTGAATTTTGTTTTCACTTTATTTACTAGGGACTAGCAATAAGCTGGTTAGGGGGTGTGTTGAGTGTTAGAAAATGCATATTTATAAAGGAGAAAATCGTTATTTTATATATCAAGTATTACTAACAACCCTTACTTTTATGTGTTTAAGTTTCTAGTACTTTAATTATGTGTGCTTTATTTTAATTAAGTATTTTATGTATTTTAGGGGGCATCATAGTCATTTCATAATAAACGAGAGATCAAATGGCAAAACGAACATCATTTTTAAACTCAGGACGGTCGAAAACCTTAGGAGGAGTATAAAAAGAAAAATGACACTGTTCACATATACGGGTACTGTTGGCGTTACTGTGCAAATAGTGGCAGTTGACTGTACTGTGTAAATAGTGGCTGTTGACTTTACTGTGCGAATAGTGGCTGATGACGTGGCGAAATCCTGAGCGTCCAAACTGTTTTTAATCCGATGGCCATAATTTACTCGATGTAACTATAAAAAGGGGGCCTTCCCCCCTAATTTGGCACCTCTGAATCCATTTTTGGGGTTCATTTTTTGTAATTCTCTCTCTATCTTGTACTTTCTACGTATTTTAATAAATTTCCATTTTGCCCCTAGTTCAACTATGAGTGGCTAATTTTCTTTCAAGCTTGGGTTGAAGGTGAAGTCTCAACATGTGTCATGGGCTTAATTTGGTAAATTTACTTTCTCTCCCCCTCTAGTTTTTGTGGATGTTTTGAGTTCTCGTCGACAAATAATACTAATCTTGTCTAGTACTGCCCTGGTTTCACCGGCACCCTAGTATAAGATTATTATTATTTGGCACGATAAGCCCTTAGCACTATATTTATTAGAGCGTGGGTTCATGAGGTGTGGATTCCCCTCTCATGATTTAATTGGTATTAATATGGAATATTTAGCCTATGATGCATGTTGATACGGATCCAGATACCCAAGTACGTCATTTTATTAGAATTCTCTACAATTTATTCTTGCCATTTCAATTCCAATCTCATAATTTATTTTTATTATTTTAATTTAAGTTTTAGCATAGTCCAAATCATTTTCCACCTTAAATCCAATCACCCATTCACAAAATTAATTCTATATATATTTAAAATCCACCTCCTCGTGGGATCGACACTCGTCACCATAGATCTACACTACAATAGATTCGTGCGCTTGCGAGTTCAATAAAATTTGCACAACAATTGCAAGATTGGAATCAGAAGTTTGATCATCGGTGGTGGATGTGTGGTCGACTGTGTGGGCACTGAACAGGTGCGTAGGTTGTTTATCCTTGGATTGGATAGGAGGTTGAGAAGGAGCTGGTGGTGGAGGTGCTGATGGTGAGGTTGATGGATAGCCATGGGTTGGTTGGTCAGGAGTGGAAACAGCAGGTTGTGGAATAGTGGCTGGTCGTGGTTGAGGTTTAGGCTTGGGTTTAGGTTTAGGTTATGGTGGTGGTAATGGATTTTCTTGAAAAAGAGTATGAGTCATACTAAATAACTTGGAAGGTTCATACTGTTTGATAGGGGAAAGCATAGAGGCGAATGGATGATAGGTTGGACCGATAGAAGGCATCGGAGGTGAGGAGGTAAAAAGGGTGGGCCTTTGTTTTTCTAATTCTATCTGGTCAAGCTCAGCTTTCAAGCATCTGATCTCTCTTTCCTTCTGGTCAAATTCAGGGCCATAATAGCATTGAGCAAGCATGGTTCTTAACTTAGAATCAAGTTGAGCAATTCTGGACTGTAGATTTTGGTGGATTTGCTGCATTTGGGCAGTGATGGAATCAACTTTGGTCTCAAGCTTTTCAGTTCGTAAACTGATTTTTTCAACTTTGGAATTAATGTTTACCAAAGTATCATTTTGTGCTCTGGCATTTTGGGTTTGCCAGTTGAGGATTGATTCAAAAGGTTTAGGGGGTTCAAGGTGTCCTGTAGAGGTTATGGCTGAAGGGATAAAGGGTTTGGACACAATATTGCGTTGGGAATTTGTGTGGGTGTCTAGAGGAGGAAAGGAAGAGGAGTAGTCTGAAGAAGTAGATGAAAACATCATACAACTCAGTGGTGGTGTTGGATTTGGGATTGGTGAGGGAATCTCGGATTTGCAATGTTTTGCAATCCATTTGAGTTCTTTTTTGTAGATGGGTAAAGGAGCTGGTGGAGATGGAGGATCTTGTGGTGGTGTGGGGTTATGATGGTGACATGAGGCTAGAGGTTTTTTCTTTTTAGGTTTTCTTTTTCTGGAATAATCATCATCGTCCTCTTCCCAATCATCCCAGTAGGGACAATTTGGGTCACACATGCCTGAGCCAGGGGCATCCTATAGGAAATGACCATTTAGCATTGCGGGATAAACAAGGTAGCCTTTAGAAGTGAACCCTGTAATGGGTAGATCTTCTTGAGCTGTCTGCACAGCTGTGATCATGGAAGAGTAAGTAAAGGAGAGTCGAGGAGGCTCTTGGGGAGCACTGGGAGGTGGTTTGAAAGTCATTTTGACTGTTCCGTCTGGCCGTCGTTCAAACATACTTTCTGATGTTTGAATTGGAGCTGTATTGGTATGGAACTGTTCATAGTTTGAGATCCACTCAAGAGGCATAAGCTTGATGAGCTCATGACGAGGAATTTGTCTGGGGATCTGGATGATGGTTGGGATTTGGTCAGATTCAGCTAAGACCGTGAGGGTGTCAGAGTGATGGTCTGGAGTGGGTAGATCTAAGGCATGGTGTTGAAGCCTATAGACCAATTGGTGATGGAGAGTGGCAATTTTGGCAGAGGAGATTTGTTCTGCACCTTGGATCTGGACTTGGACTTTTAAGGTTGTGGGTAAATTTGTGTCTTGGAGAGAAAGGTTGAAGTTTGGGTAGAAGTGAGGAGAACACTTCTTGCATGGAGGGAAGTAAGAACAGTGCCAATAACAGCATCTTGGTACTGTTTGAAACGGGTATCAAGGAGGGCAAGGTGAGCTGTGACTGGTAATCCTTTGCGCCCATGAAGGGTGAGGATTAGTCTAATTCCTCCAAGATGGAGATGAGTATAACCTTCTCGTTTCCAGTTGGAAATTAACTCTGAAGGAATCTCCAGAGTGACATATTGCTCAGCAGAAGTTGCTTGAAGAGCACACTGATCCAGACGAGAGGACTGGATATATTCTTTTGGATGAGGTCTTCGAGTAGAGATGAGGGTGCAGATACTATGGGTAAAGGAACTGGGGCGTTTGTACAGTTGATAAGGACTGATGAGAGGGTAGGATGACTCACTGATTTGGGCGGATTCAGGGATGTAGGAGTATTCTACAAGGTTTTCAATTTTGTTGGTGGTATAAGAAGTGCAAGATTTAGGGAGAAAAAGAGTAGAAGACAAAGTAACAGGATTGGAAGTAGATGAAGATGAAGGTGAAGTGAGAAGTTCTCTCTACTCCTGAAGTCTAAAGATTAAAACAAATCAAATACTTAAATTATACCATTTTGAGCATGAAAAATGAGCTTTAGAAAACATGAAATTTTCAAGGACGAGTATGGCTCTGATACCATAAAAGAGTACGTGGCGTTGTTCTACCCCCGTGATGGGTTCCTTAGCTCTTTTGAAGCTAAGATATTTAAAACCCCTTTAGACCAGTAGCCCGCACACAGTGGGAATGATTTGAAGGTGTTTGATCTGATGAAGGATGTCAAAACCTAACAAGATATCCTTATTAGGAAGAGTTAAACCAATGACCTTGGTTCAAATGACACAGTTTGGGAAAATTTGAATACCAATGGGATTTTTTAGTAATCAAAGAGGTGGTGAACAATCTGCCATTGACAGCTTTGAAATGTTCCTCATATTCTGTCAATAGTCTGGTGGCACCAGTGTCAAGGAACCCAATAACAGGGATAGGTTTATGGAATTTAGATGGAAGGATGGACATTTTGCTCTGATACCAGTGGGTTATGTGGTACGTGGCTTGTGATCTCTCAGTGCAGACCAGACTGACGCCCATTCGGGTTCGCCTCTGGAATTTACGTCGAGAGTTTCCCGCCGATATACCCTTATCCACTAAATACCAAATCCGAAATTCATTTACTTAAAAAGGGTTTTCCACGATACCACCCGAAAACACGGCACTCATGGCCTTTAAAAAGGGTGAACGTTGTGAGAAAACTTTTTGTTGGATAAAAATCGATTTGGTGTGGATAAAACAGGACCTTTCTGTTGCACAGGATCCTCAAATGAGGCAAGTGCAAAGCATACTCAGATTTAAAATAGAGGTGAGCGTATCATTTGTAACTTAAATAACTTCTTTGAATCCTAGAAGAGAGAGAGAGGTTTAAGGAAACATGTTTGAGAGAAACTTAAGTTTTTATTACGAAATTGGCTCTTGGCTCCCTTGGCCTCTCTTTACAATGAAACTAAGGGTGCCTTATATAGACAATCCTTGAGAACATGGTCTCTCAAGTGATTATGACACGTAGCACACCTTTGCTTAAAATAAAGTAAGCCAACCATGACTTGTACAAAAGACAAGCATTAAAGTAAAACATACTGACATAGACTCTTGCAAAAAGTAAAGCACACCGACAGAGACTCTGACATTAAAGTAAAGCATGCCTAGAAAGACTGAAAATAAAATAAAGCACACCGACATAGACTTGACACATATACAAAAGACAAACGGGAGTCACATGTGTTGCGTGGAAAGTGATGTGAGAGCGACAATCATGGCGTGGATGGATAACGCCTTGGGGACACGTCGCCTGTTTCTTTGTCATATCGGCGCTTGTGTCGACGTCGTTGTCGCTTGTCTAGATACTGCTCAGCTTGGAGAACTTTGTCTTCATCAGCGGCAGACATGTGTTGTGATGAAGAATGAGGAGTATCAGTAGGTAGGATGGACTGAAAGTCTTCCCATGGGTCCTGTGCGTCTTGGAATAAGACATTGGTGTAGTCAGGACGTTGTTCCGTAACAAGGATTCCGTGAGGACGGGAACTTGAACCTGTTGAACTGGGGCTTGGAGTATGACCTTGTGCTTTTGGAATGAGTTCAAGGGTGTGTGATGGTCCAATGGAGGTGTGGTGAATATTTGCGGCAGGTGGAGGAACATTGTTGAGTTCCATAAGATAGGCTTTAAGGGCAGAAGTGATTGTGGTATTATGGATGAACTGATAAGGATGAGAATAGGTTTGCCATTCATATGCCATGTCCTGGGTCCAATAGTCTCTGGTTTCTGGATGTTGGAAGTAAGGCCTGTGGACAATGAAGGCTGAATGCCACATGTTGGCTTCTTGTTCTGGCATGTTGTCTAAGTTGTGAAAGGTAGACAAATGCTGGAGTTGTTGGCGCCACCATGTGAGAGGTGAATACCATTCAAAGAGAGTCCATAGGAGGTCTGGAGAGAACTCTGGAGTGGTGAGGTGAGTTAGGACTGGTTTGATGGGGAAAACTAGCTTTGTAGCATACAAAGTGGTGAGGCACCACATGTACCAAAGCTCATCTTCGGAGATGGTGAGAGAAGACAGAGTGAGGCCTGTGAGAAACAAATGCTCCATGCAAAGATTAGGAAATCGGTCAGGTGTCTTGGAGTAAACATTAAAGAAATACCTGTAGACAAACTTCTTTGCAAAATCTTGTAACTGGTAGGCTGACTGGAAAGAGATGTTCATGGGAAAATTTCTCTGGTTAAGAGCTTTGAAGGGAAGTTGGCGATTCATGGCTATAACTGGAATGGTGTGAATCGAGGAGATGAGGGTAGGCTTATTTATAGTTGGACGGGTCAGGAAGTCGGGAATGAGGTTCTGGTTGCCTTTGATATGTTGAACAGTGAAGTCGTATTTAGCAAACCAGGTTTTGAGGCTAAGTAATTGCTTGTCAGGTAGCAATTTGTTCTTGAAGTCAAAGATGCGGGGAAAAGAGGAATTATCCATGTTAATGAGGAACTTGTGGCTGATGAGATGGAATTCGAATTTTTTAATCCCATACTTGACTGCGAGAATCTCCTTGTAAATCACATGGTAATTCTTTTCAGAGTCTTTGAATTGACCGCTGGCATGTGCACAGAAGTGACGTACGCCATTGATGTCTTCAAGAAGAACAGCACTCCAATAATCATCGCTGGCATCTGTCTGGAGGATGCGCTGGCCATTTGTGGGAATTCGGAGTGGAGGAGGTGATTGAGCTATCACCTTGAGTTGCTTGACAGCTTCTGTCTGAGCTGGGCCCCATGGAGGGCATTGTTTCTTGAGCATGCGAGACAGCTGGCTGGTGTGAAGTGCAACTCGTGGAATAAAGTCACGGACATAGTTAACAATTCCGAGAAATTGTTGTATCTGCTTGCGGTTGAGATTTGTGTCCGGGAACTTTAATAATTCAACTGCAATATGGGGACCAGGCTGGTACTGACCGTCTTTGATCACCATGCCAAGAAAGTCAATAGATTCTTTTCCTATGCTGCTTTTCTTTTCGGAAAGCATAATGCCATGTGCCTGCACAACATTAAAGAAATCCAAAAGGAGCTTCTGGTGGCTCTCATGGTCAGAGGAAAATAATAAAATATCGTCAATGTAAACCAATGCATGATGGAGAATAGGATTGAAGATTTTGGTCATGGCTTTTTGAAATAAGGAGGGTGCGACTTTGAGACCAAAAGGCATGACTGTCCATTGATAATGAGCATCAGGGATGCAGAAGGCAGTTTTGTGACGGTCACTTGGTGAAATACCAAGTTGCCAAAAACCGGCTTTTAAATCGAACTTAGAGAAAATTCGAGCCCCTTGGAGATGGACAAACAGGGTTTGGATTTTGGGAAGGGGAAACTTATCATCTTTAAGAAAGGTGTTGAGTGGTTGATAATCAATGACTAATCTTTTCTTGCCACGAACTAATTCAGATCTTTTTTCGACATAAAAGGCTTGACAAGCCCAATCTGAATCAGTAGACTCAATAAGACCTTGTTGGAGTAACTGAGAACATTCTTGCTTAGCAAGCAAGAGGTCTGAAGGAGACATACCCGGATGTGAGGCTTTTGTGGGATTAATGTCTTCGTTGAGTTTGAAAGGAAGGTGAATGAAGAAGTTTTCATTTTTCCAAAGAGGTGAAGGATGATGGAATTGGGAATGGTTTTCTGGACAGTAGTCTAAGAACTTCTGTGAGATGTGGCTATATGGAGATGGTGTTTCAGAGAGCGTATACAGACGTAGAGTATCTGTATAGGGCATGAACATTTGCTTGTAGCGGACTCCAGAACTAGTGAGGAATAGATTTTTGACTAGATGAAGTATATCAAAACCGATGAGCAAATCTTTATCAGGGAGTTTGGAGGCTACAATCTTTTTCCAAATTATGCAATTCGGAAAGAATTGAATACCAATGGGTTTTTTGGTAATCAAAGTAGTTTCAAATGTTTCACCATTAACTGCTCGGAAAAGTTTGGAGTGAGGTTCCCAGTAGTTTGATGGAAGGACAGAGGGATCAATCATACTGGTGTCTGCACCAGTGTCAAGGAACCCAATAACAGGGATAGGTTTATGGAATTTAGATGGAAGGATGGACATTTTGAGAGAGGGACGAGGAATGGTGGAGACATGGTTAATAGTCTGGACAGTGGAGATGACTGAAATATCCTCAGAATCAGAGGATTCGGCAATGAGGAAAGCTGTTTGGTCATCTTGTGTGGATTGTTCTGAAAAATTGGATTCAACATCCTCATTCTCAGATAACAGGGAAGAATCTTCAAGATGATTGATAAGGCGAACAGCTTTGGCTGATTTGTTGGGACAATTTCGGGCAAAGTGACCGCGTTTCTTGCAAATGAAACAACGGTTGGACTTTTTCTTTCGGTATTGAGAAGGATCTTTCTTTCTGAAATACCGAAAAGGTTTTTTGGAGGAGGATTTTTTGTGGAAGTGTTTCTGAAAGTGTTTTTTCTTTTTGGGTGAACAAGTACACTTCTTGTCATCTTTGCATTCTATCTTGAGGTGAGGTTTTCGACAGGCATCAGAGAAGGGTTTTTTGTCTTCCATGAGATCTTTGAAGAATGCTTTCTGTTCACAGAGCTTGTCAAGAGATGAGATGGCCATTTGGAAAATCTTTCCCAAAGAGATATCAGCTATGCTCATATTGGTGGCTGTGAGCTTGCGTTGAAGATCAGGCTGTAACTCAACAGGAAGAGAAGCAATGAAGACATGTTTCAAAGATGGCTCGTTGAACCCATTGAGCTTGTAGAAGAGAATGCTCATTCTTTTGTAGTGAGCATCCAACAGATGGCGTTTGAGAGAGCAGCATTTCATCTGGTGGTATTCTTTTCTGTCTGCTTCAGTGGAGGCAGTTTTTTCACCGAGGAACTGCTCATGAATGATATTGAGGGCTGTACCAACCGGAGCTTCAATGAATTGGAGTTGTCTGAATTCTCCTAAGCTCTCTAGCCAGTCTCGTAAAGAACCCGTGGAACGGGCCATGAATTCACGAAGGACAGTTTGAGATTGAGCAGAGGGCTTGGTACTTTGAAGATCAATCCAAGCAGCAAATTCTTGAAAGCGAGCTGCCCATTTGTGACGGGGAATGTCATCAAATGTAAACCAAGATGCTGAGGATGGTTTAGTGGAGTGGTCATGGACTGATGGTGGCACTGGGTCTGTTTGAGACGCTTGGTCAGGAGGGTCATCTTCCACAATAGGAGTGGAAGTAGAGGCACTTGGATCTGCAGTCTCAGTGGCCATTAATATGCCTGTGATGTCAGCATATTCGGACTCAGAATCAGTGGAGGTGTTTGATGAGTCATAAGAGGAAGATGAGGAGGAATTGGGTGTTTCAGGCTCAGAAGGATCAGAGGAGTCTGAAAGGTGAGGCTGGACAGTATGATAGTGATACTGGTCCATTGGGTTTTTATCCTTTTGAGGAGGTTCAGGATAGATTTGTGGTGGTTCTCTTGGAGGGATAATAGGTGTAGATGAAGAGGCTGTAGCCTTGGGACGTGGTTGAGAGGTGTTGACTTGGGATCGTGGTTTTTTGGATAAAGATGGTGGAGGAGGTACTGGAAGATGAGAGAAACCAAAAGGTTGCTGATAAGCAGGTTGTTGAGATCTAGATGGTGGATAGAAAGGTACAAATGCATCAAAGAGTGGAGGAGATACTGGTGTAGGTTGAGATCGGGTGAAAAGAGATGGTCGAACCTTGTCAGCATCAATTCTGGATACCTCAGCTTTGAGTTTTCTGATCTCGGCTTCTTTAGAATTGAACTCTGGACCCCAGATATGATTCTTAATCATATATCTGAGATCGGTGTCTAGCTCAGAAATCCGGTCATGGAGACGGATGTACATTTGATCCAAGCGACTGGTGATGGAATCAACTTTGGTTTCAGTCTAGGAGACTTGAGTTGCAACACGGTCAATTTTCTTACCGAGTTGTTGGAGAGAATGGTTTTGAGCATTGGCATTTTTGGTTTGCCAATTCAAGACAGCTTCGTATTGTTTTGGTTCTTCAGGTTGTCCAGAGGCTATAACTGGAGATTGGACAAAAGGTTTGGAGGTAACACGGGTTTGTGGATCTGTTTGTTTTTCAAGGGGTGGAAAGGAGTTTTCATAAGAGTGACTTGAAAACATAAGGCAAGACCTGATTGGTTGAACAGGAGGTTTTGGATCCGGTGGAGGTTGTGGAGGAAAGGATGTGCAAGATGATGGAGGATAAGAAGCTTTTTTCTTTTTCTTTTTCTTTCTCCGCATAACTTCTAATTCTTCATCAATGTCATCAGTATCCGTATCATCCAAGCAAGGACAATCCGGATTGCACATATGGGCTTCTGGAACATCCCATAAAAAGTGACCATTAAGCTTGGCAGGATATACTGGATAGCCTTCGGATGAAAAGCCATGAATAGGAAGGTGTTCTTCTTGACCAGTTTGCACTGCTGTGATCATTGCAGTATAAGAAAGCCGTGGATCGTCTGAAGTAGGCTGAGCATCAGGAGTTTGAAAAGTAAGTTGGACTTGGCCATTTGGACGTCTGGTAAAAGTGGCTTCTGTGGCTTGGACTGGTTCAGAATTCTGGTGAAAGTGCTCATAGTTGGTTAGCCATTCAAGAGGCATGAGGTTGAGCAGTTCTTGTTTTGGAATTTGTTTGGGGATTTGGATGATGGTAGGAATTTTGTCTGTATTCGCCAGTATCATCAAAGCATCAGAACTTGTGTGTGGTGTAGGAAGGTCAAGTGCATGATTTTGTAATCGATACACTATTTGGTGATGGAGGGTTGCAATCTTGGAAGTAGGTGTTTGTTCTGCTCCTTGGAGCTGGATTTGGACTTTAAGTGTTGTTGGAAGGTTGGGATCCTCAAGAGAGAGGTTGAAGTTTGGGTAAAAGGTTAAGAGGACACTACCAGCATGAAGGGTTGTCAGAACGGTTCCAATGACTGCATGTTGGTACTCCTTGAACCTGGTGTCTAGGAGAGCAATCCTAGCTGTGACAGGTAAGCCTTTGCGACCATGAAGGGTGAGAATCAACCGGACACCACCAAGATGGAGGTGTGTGTAGCCTTCTCGTTTCCAGTTGGCTATGAGATCGGAAGGTATCTCCATAGTGACGTATTGTTCACTCTGAGAAGCTTGTAAAGCACACTGGTCTAGTCTTGAAGACTGGACATATTCTTTTGGAAGTGGTCTTTTAGTGGAGATGAGAGTGCGAATACTTCGGGTGAAGGACTTTTGTTGTTTGTAGAGGTTGTAAGGACTCATGAGGGGAAACTGGGACTCAGTGACTTGAGCAGATTCGGGAATATAAGAATATTCCACAAGGTTTTCTATTTTAGAGGCTATGTGTTTAGAACATGATTGAGGAAGAGATAGAGTGTAGAAGACAGAGAAATAGGAGATGAAGACGAAGTAGAAGCTGAAGATGTGTTTGTTTCCATGGTGAGAGAGTTCTCTTCTAGGAGAGCCACACCCCAAGCCGAGGTGGTATCATTAGTAATTTGATTAATCATTTGATCTCCTAGAAGAGAACTCTCTCACCATGGAAACAAACACATCTTCAGCTTCTACATCGTCTTCATCTCCTATTTCTCTTTCTTCTACACTCTCTCTTCCTCAATCATGCTCTAAACACATAGCCTCTAAAATAGAAAACCTTGTGGAATATTCTTATATTCCCGAATCTGCTCAAGTCACTGAGTCCCAGTTTCCCCTCATGAGTCCTTACAACCTCTACAAACAACAAAAGTCCTTCACCCGAAGTATTCGCACTCTCATCTCCACTAAAAGACCACTTCCAAAAGAATATGTCCAGTCTTCAAGACTAGACCAGTGTGCTTTACAAGCTTCTCAGAGTGAACAATATGTCACTATGGAGATACCTGCCGATCTCATAGCCAACTGGAAACGAGAAGGATACACACACCTCCATCTTGGTGGTGTCCGGTTGATTCTCACCCTTCATGGTCGCAAAGGCTTACCTGTCACAGCTAGGATTGCTCTCCTAGACACCAGGTTCAAGGAATACCAACATGCAGTCATTGGAACCGTTCTGACAACCCTCCATGCTGGTAGTGTCCTCTTAACCTTTTACCCAAACTTCAACCTCTCTCTTGAGGATCCCAACCTTCCAACAACACTTAAAGTCCAAATCCAGCTCCAAGGAGCAGAACAAACACCTACTTCCAAGATTGCAACCCTCCATCACCAAATAGTGTATCAATTACAAAATCATGCACTTGACCTTCCTACACCACACACAAGTTCTGATGCTTTGATGATACTGGCGGATACAGACAAAATTCCTACCATCATCCAAATCCCCAAACAAATTCCAAAACAAGAACTGCTCAACCTCATGCCTCTTGCATGGCTAACCAACTATGAGCACTTTCACCAGAATTCTGAACCAGTCCAAGCCACAGAAGCCACTTTTACCAGACGTCCAAATGGCCAAGTCCAACTTACTTTTCAAACTCCTGATGCTCAGCCTACTTCAGACGATCCACGGCTTTCTTATACTGCAATGATCACAGCAGTGCAAACTGGTCAAGAAGAACACCTTCCTATTCATGGCTTTTCATCCGAAGGCTATCCAGTATATCCTGCCAAGCTTAATGGTCACTTTTTATGGGATGTTCCAGAAGCCCATATGTGCAATCCGGATTGTCCTTGCTTGGATGATACGGATACTGATGACATTGATGAAGAATTAGAAGTTATGCGGAGAAAGAAAAAGAAAAAGAAAAAAACTTCTTATCCTCCATCATCTTGCACATCCTTTCCTCCACAACCTCCACCGGATCCAAAACCTCCTGTTCAACCAATCAGGTCTTGCCTTATGTTTTCAAGTCACTCTTATGAAAACTCCTTTCCACCCCTTGAAAAACAAACAGATTCACAAACCCGTGTTACCTCTAAACCTTTTGTCCAATCTCCAGTTACAGCCTCTGGACAACCTGAAGAACCAAAACAATATGAAGCTGTCTTGAATTGGCAAACCAAAAATGCCAATGCTCAAAACCATTCTCTCCAACAACTCGGTAAGAAAATTGACCGTGTTGCAACTCAAGTCTCCCAGACTGAAACCAAAGTTGATTCCATCACCAGTCGCTTGGATCAAATGTACATCCGTCTCCATGACCGGATTTCTGAGCTAGACACCGATCTCAGATATATGATTAAGAATCATATCTGGGGTCCAGAGTTCAATTCTAAAGAAGCCGAGATCAGAAAACTCAAAGCTGAGGTATCCAGAATTGATGCTGACAAGGTTCGACCATCTCTTTTCACCCGATCTCAACCTACACCAGTATCTCCTCCACTCTTTGATGCATTTGTACCTTTCTATCCACCATCTAGATCTCAACAACCTGCTTATCAGCAACCTTTTGGTTTCTCTCATCTTCCAGTACCTCCTCCACCATCTTTATCCAAAAAACCACGATCCCAAGTCAACACCTCTCAACCACGTCCCAAGGCTACAGCCTCTTCATCTACACCTATTATCCCTCCAAGAGAACCACCACAAATCTATCCTGAACCTCCTCAAAAGGATAAAAACCCAATGGACCAGTATCACTATCATACTGTCCAGCCTCACCTTTCAGACTCCTCTGATCCTTCTGAGCCTGAAACACCCAATTCCTCCTCATCTTCCTCTTATGACTCAGAAACACTTCCACAAAAAATCCTCCTCCAAAAAACCTTTTCGGTATTTCAGAAAGAAAGATCCTTCTCAATACCGAAAGAAAAAGTCCAACCGTTGTTTCATTTGCAAGAAACGCGGTCACTTTGCCCGAAATTGTCCCAACAAATCGGCCAAAGCTGTTCGCCTTATCCATCATCTTGAAGATTCTTCCCTGTTATCTGGGAATGAGGATGTTGAATCCAATTTTTCAGAACAGTCAACCCAAGATGACCACACAGCTTTCCTCATTGCCGAATCCTCTGATTCTGAGGATATTTCAGTCATCTCCACTGTCCAGACTATTAACCATGTCTCCACCATTCCTCGTCCCTCTCTCAAAATGTCCATCCTTCCATCTAAATTCCATAAACCTATCCCTGTTATTGGGTTCCTTGACACTGGTGCAGACACCAGTATGATTGATCCCTCTGTCCTTCCATCAAACTATTGGGAACCTCACTCCAAGCTCTTTCGAGCCGTTAATGGTGAAACATTTGAAACTACCTTGATTACCAAAAAACCCATTGGTATTCAATTCTTTCCGAATTGCATAATTTGGAAAAAGATTGTAGCCTCCAAACTCCCTGATAAAGATTTGCTCATCGGTTTTGATATACTTCATCTAGTCAAAAATCTATTCCTTACTAGTTCTGGAGTTCGCTACAAGCAAATGTTCATGCCTTATACAGATACTCTACGTCTGTATACACTTTCTGAAACACCATCTCCATATAGCCATATCTCACAGAAGTTCTTAGCCTACTGTCCAGACAACCATTCCCAATTCCATCATCCTTCACCTCTTTGGAAAAATGAAAACTTCTTCATTCACCTTCCTTTCAAACTCAACGAAGACATTAATCCCACAAAAGCCTCACATCCGGGTATGTCTCCTTCAGACCTCTTGCTTGCTAAGCAAGAATGTTCTCAGTTACTCCAACAAGGTCTTATTGAGTCTACTGATTCAGATTGGGCTTGTCAAGCCTTTTATGTCGAAAAAAGATCTGAATTAGTTCGTGGCAAGAAAAGATTAGTCATTGATTATCAACCACTCAACACCTTTCTTAAAGATGATAAGTTTCCCCTTCCCAAAATCCAAACCCTGTTTGTCCATCTCCAAGGGGCTCGAATTTTCTCTAAGTTCGATTTAAAAGCCGGTTTTTGGCAACTTGGTATTTCACCAAGTGACCGTCACAAAACTGCCTTCTGCATCCCTGATGCTCATTATCAATGGACAGTCATGCCTTTTGGTCTCAAAGTCGCACCCTCCTTATTTCAAAAAGCCATGACCAAAATCTTCAATCCTATTCTCCATCATGCATTAGTTTACATTGACGATATTTTATTATTTTCCTCTGACCATGAGAGCCACCAGAAGCTCCTTTTGGATTTCTTTAATGTTGTGCAGGCACATGGCATTATGCTTTCCGAAAAGAAAAGCAGCATAGGAAAAGAATCTATTGACTTTCTTGGCATGGTGATCAAAGACGGTCAGTACCAGCCTGGTCCCCATATTGCAGTTGAGTTATTAAAGTTCCCGGACACAAATCTCAACCGCAAGCAGATACAACAATTTCTCAGAATTGTTAACTATGTCCGTGACTTTATTCCACGAGTTGCACTTCACACCAGCCAGCTGTCTCGCATGCTCAAGAAACAATGCCCTCCATGGGGCCCAGCTCAGACAGAAGCTGTCAAGCAACTCAAGGTGATAGCTCAATCACCTCCTCCACTCCGAATTCCCACAAATGGCCAGCGCATCCTCCAGACAGATGCCAGCGATGATTATTGGAGTGCTGTTCTTCTTGAAGACATCAATGGCGTACGTCACTTCTGTGCACATGCCAGCGGTCAATTCAAAGACTCTGAAAAGAATTACCATGTGATTTACAAGGAGATTCTCGCAGTCAAGTATGGGATTAAAAAATTCGAATTCCATCTCATCAGCCACAAGTTCCTCATTAACATGGATAATTCCTCTTTTCCCCGCATCTTTGACTTCAAGAACAAATTGCTACCTGACAAGCAATTACTTAGCCTCAAAACCTGGTTTGCTAAATACGACTTCACTGTTCAACATATCAAAGGCAACCAGAACCTCATTCCCGACTTCCTGACCCGTCCAACTATAAATAAGCCTACCCTCATCTCCTCGATTCACACCATTCCAGTTATAGCCATGAATCGCCAACTTCCCTTCAAAGCTCTTAACCAGAGAAATTTTCCCATGAACATCTCTTTCCAGTCAGCCTACCAGTTACAAGATTTTGCAAAGAAGTTTGTCTACAGGTATTTCTTTAATGTTTACTCCAAGACACCTGACCGATTTCCTAATCTTTGCATGGAGCATTTGTTTCTCACAGGCCTCACTCTGTCTTCTCTCACCATCTCCGAAGATGAGCTTTGGTACATGTGGTGCCTCACCACTTTGTATGCTACAAAGCTAGTTTTCCCCATCAAACCAGTCCTAACTCACCTCACCACTCCAGAGTTCTCTCCAGACCTCCTATGGACTCTCTTTGAATGGTATTCACCTCTCACATGGTGGCGCCAACAACTCCAGCATTTGTCTACCTTTCACAACTTAGACAACATGCCAGAACAAGAAGCCAACATGTGGCATTCAGCCTTCATTGTCCACAGGCCTTACTTCCAACATCCAGAAACCAGAGACTATTGGACCCAGGACATGGCATATGAATGGCAAACCTATTCTCATCCTTATCAGTTCATCCATAATACCACAATCACTTCTGCCCTTAAAGCCTATCTTATGGAACTCAACAATGTTCCTCCACCTGCCGCAAATATTCACCACACCTCCATTGGACCATCACACACCCTTGAACTCATTCCAAAAGCACAAGGTCATACTCCAAGCCCCAGTTCAACAGGTTCAAGTTCCCGTCCTCACGGAATCCTTGTTACGGAACAACGTCCTGACTACACCAATGTCTTATTCCAAGACGCACAGGACCCATGGGAAGACTTTCAGTCCATCCTACCTACTGATACTCCTCATTCTTCATCACAACACATGTCTGCCGCTGATGAAGACAAAGTTCTCCAAGCTGAGCAGTATCTAGACAAGCGACAACGACGTCGACACAAGCGCCGATATGACAAAGAAACAGGCGACGTGTCCCCAAGGCGTTATCCATCCACGCCATGATTGTCGCTCTCACATCACTTTCCACGCAACACATGTGACTCCCGTTTGTCTTTTGTATATGTGTCAAGTCTATGTCGGTGTGCTTTATTTTATTTCAAGTCTTTCTAGGCATGCTTTACTTTAATGTCAGAGTCTCTGTCGGTGTGCTTTACTTTTTGCAAGAGTCTATGTCAGTATGTTTTACTTTAATGCTTGTCTTTTGTACAAGTCATGGTTGGCTTACTTTATTTTAAGCAAAGGTGTGCTACGTGTCATAATCACTTGAGAGACCATGTTCTCAAGGATTGTCTATATAAGGCACCCTTAGTTTCATTGTAAAAAGAAGGCGAAGGAGCCAAGAGCCAATTTCGAAATAAAAGCTTAAGTTTCTCTCAACCATGTTTCCTTAAACCTCTCTCTCTCTTCTAGGATTCAAAGAAGTTATTTAAGTTACAAATGATACGCTCACCTCTATTTTAAATCTGAGTATGCTCTGCACTTGCCTCATTTGAGGATCCTGTGCAACAGAAAGGTCCTGTTTTATCCACACCAAATCGATTTTTATCCAACAAAAAGTTTTCTCACAACGTTCACCCTTTTTAAAGGCCATGAGTGCCGTGTTTTCGGGTGGTATCGTGGAAAACCCTTTTTAAGTAAATGAATTTCGGATTTGGTATTTAGTGGATAAGGGTATATCGGCGGGAAACTCTCGACGTAAATTCCAGAGGCGAACCCGAATGGGCGTCAGTCTGGTCTGCACTGAGAGATCACAAGCCACGTACCACATAACCCACTGCTCCGATATACCCTTATCCACTAAATACCAAATCCGAAATTCATTTACTTAAAAAGGGTTTTCCACGATACCACCCGAACACACGGCACTCATGGCCTTTAAAAAGGGTGAACGTTGTGAGAAAACTTTTTGTTGGATAAAAATCGATTTGGTGTGGATAAAACAGGACCTTTCTGTTGCACAGGATCCTCAAATGAGGCAAGTGCAGAGCATACTCAGATTTAAAATAGAGGTGAGCGTATCATTTGTAACTTAAATAACTTCTTTGAATCCTAGAAGAGAGAGAGAGGTTTAAGGAAACATGTTTGAGAGAAACTTAAGTTTTTATTACGAAATTGGCTCTTGGCTCCTTGGCCTCCCTCTTTACAATGAAACTAAGGGTGCCTTATATAGACAATCCTTGAGAACATGGTCTCTCAAGTGATTATGACACGTAGCACACCTTTGCTTAAAATAAAGTAAGCCAACCATGACTTGTACAAAAGACAAGCCTCACCCAACGCCGAGGTGGTATCATTAGTAATTTGAATAATCATTTGATCTCCTAGAAGAGAACTCTCTCACCATGAGAACAAACACCTACTTCCAAGATTGCAACCCTCCATCACCAAATAGTGTATCGATTACAAAATCATGCACTTGACCTTCCTACACCACACACAAGTTCTGATGCTTTGATGATACTGGCGGATACAGACAAAATTCCTACCATCATCCAAATCCCCAAACAAATTCCAAAACAAGAACTGCTCAACCTCATGCCTCTTGCATGGCTAACCAACTATGAGCACTTTCACCAGAATTCTGAACCAGTCCAAGCCACAGAAGCCACTTTTACCAGACGTCCAAATGGCCAAGTCCAACTTACTTTTCAAACTCCTGATGCTCAGCCTACTTCAGACGATCCACGGCTTTCTTATACTGCAATGATGGAGGTTGTGGAGGAAAGGATGTGCAAGATGATGGAGGATAAGAAGCTTTTTTCTTTTTCTTTTTCTTTCTCCGCATAACTTCTAATTCTTCATCAATGTCATCAGTATCCGTATCATCCAAGCAAGGACAATCCGGATTGCACATATGGGCTTCTGGAACATCCCATAAAAAGTGACCATTAAGCTTGGCAGGATATACTGGATAGCCTTCGGATGAAAAGCCATGAATAGGAAGGTGTTCTTCTTGACCAGTTTGCACTGCTGTGATCATTGCAGTATAAGAAAGCCGTGGATCGTCTGAAGTAGGCTGAGCATCAGGAGTTTGAAAAGTAAGTTGGACTTGGCCATTTGGACGTCTGGTAAAAGTGGCTTCTGTGGCTTGGACTGGTTCAGAATTCTGGTGAAAGTGCTCATAGTTGGTTAGCCATTCAAGAGGCATGAGGTTGAGCAGTTCTTGTTTTGGAATTTGTTTGGGTTATGTGGTACGTGGCTTGTGATCTCTCAGTGCAGACCAGACTGACGCCCATTCGGGTTCGCCTCTGGAATTTACGTCGAGAGTTTCCCGCCGATATACCCTTATCCACTAAATACCAAATCCGAAATTCATTTACTTAAAAAGGGTTTTCCACGATACCACCCGAAAACACGGCACTCATGGCCTTTAAAAAGGGTGAACGTTGTGAGAAAACTTTTTGTTGGATAAAAATCGATTTGGTGTGGATAAAACAGGACCTTTCTGTTGCACAGGATCCTCAAATGAGGCAAGTGCAGAGCATACTCAGATTTAAAATAGAGGTGAGCGTATCATTTGTAACTTAAATAACTTCTTTGAATCCTAGAAGAGAGAGAGAGGTTTAAGGAAACATGGTTGAGAGAAACTTAAGCTTTTATTTCGAAATTGGCTCTTGGCTCCTTCGCCTTCTTTTTACAATGAAACTAAGGGTGCCTTATATAGACAATCCTTGAGAACATGGTCTCTCAAGTGATTATGACACGTAGCACACCTTTGCTTAAAATAAAGTAAGCCAACCATGACTTGTACAAAAGACAAGCATTAAAGTAAAACATACTGACATAGACTCTTGCAAAAAGTAAAGCACACCGACAGAGACTCTGACATTAAAGTAAAGCATGCCTAGAAAGACTTGAAATAAAATAAAGCACACCGACATAGACTTGACACATATACAAAAGACAAACGGGAGTCACATGTGTTGCGTGGAAAGTGATGTGAGAGCGACAATCATGGCGTGGATGGATAACGCCTTGGGGACACGTCGCCTGTTTCTTTGTCATATCGGCGCTTGTGTCGACGTCGTTGTCGCTTGTCTAGATACTGCTCAGCTTGGAGAACTTTGTCTTCATCAGCGGCAGACATGTGTTGTGATGAAGAATGAGGAGTATCAGTAGGTAGGATGGACTGAAAGTCTTCCCATGGGTCCTGTGCGTCTTGGAATAAGACATTGGTGTAGTCAGGACGTTGTTCCGTAACAAGGATTCCGTGAGGACGGGAACTTGAACCTGTTGAACTGGGGCTTGGAGTATGACCTTGTGCTTTTGGAATGAGTTCAAGGGTGTGTGATGGTCCAATGGAGGTGTGGTGAATATTTGCGGCAGGTGGAGGAACATTGTTGAGTTCCATAAGATAGGCTTTAAGGGCAGAAGTGATTGTGGTATTATGGATGAACTGATAAGGATGAGAATAGGTTTGCCATTCATATGCCATGTCCTGGGTCCAATAGTCTCTGGTTTCTGGATGTTGGAAGTAAGGCCTGTGGACAATGAAGGCTGAATGCCACATGTTGGCTTCTTGTTCTGGCATGTTGTCTAAGTTGTGAAAGGTAGACAAATGCTGGAGTTGTTGGCGCCACCATGTGAGAGGTGAATACCATTCAAAGAGAGTCCATAGGAGGTCTGGAGAGAACTCTGGAGTGGTGAGGTGAGTTAGGACTGGTTTGATGGGGAAAACTAGCTTTGTAGCATACAAAGTGGTGAGGCACCACATGTACCAAAGCTCATCTTCGGAGATGGTGAGAGAAGACAGAGTGAGGCCTGTGAGAAACAAATGCTCCATGCAAAGATTAGGAAATCGGTCAGGTGTCTTGGAGTAAACATTAAAGAAATACCTGTAGACAAACTTCTTTGCAAAATCTTGTAACTGGTAGGCTGACTGGAAAGAGATGTTCATGGGAAAATTTCTCTGGTTAAGAGCTTTGAAGGGAAGTTGGCGATTCATGGCTATAACTGGAATGGTGTGAATCGAGGAGATGAGGGTAGGCTTATTTATAGTTGGACGGGTCAGGAAGTCGGGAATGAGGTTCTGGTTGCCTTTGATATGTTGAACAGTGAAGTCGTATTTAGCAAACCAGGTTTTGAGGCTAAGTAATTGCTTGTCAGGTAGCAATTTGTTCTTGAAGTCAAAGATGCGGGGAAAAGAGGAATTATCCATGTTAATGAGGAACTTGTGGCTGATGAGATGGAATTCGAATTTTTTAATCCCATACTTGACTGCGAGAATCTCCTTGTAAATCACATGGTAATTCTTTTCAGAGTCTTTGAATTGACCGCTGGCATGTGCACAGAAGTGACGTACGCCATTGATGTCTTCAAGAAGAACAGCACTCCAATAATCATCGCTGGCATCTGTCTGGAGGATGCGCTGGCCATTTGTGGGAATTCGGAGTGGAGGAGGTGATTGAGCTATCACCTTGAGTTGCTTGACAGCTTCTGTCTGAGCTGGGCCCCATGGAGGGCATTGTTTCTTGAGCATGCGAGACAGCTGGCTGGTGTGAAGTGCAACTCGTGGAATAAAGTCACGGACATAGTTAACAATTCTGAGAAATTGTTGTATCTGCTTGCGGTTGAGATTTGTGTCCGGGAACTTTAATAACTCAACTGCAATATGGGGACCAGGCTGGTACTGACCGTCTTTGATCACCATGCCAAGAAAGTCAATAGATTCTTTTCCTATGCTGCTTTTCTTTTCGGAAAGCATAATGCCATGTGCCTGCACAACATTAAAGAAATCCAAAAGGAGCTTCTGGTGGCTCTCATGGTCAGAGGAAAATAATAAAATATCGTCAATGTAAACTAATGCATGATGGAGAATAGGATTGAAGATTTTGGTCATGGCTTTTTGAAATAAGGAGGGTGCGACTTTGAGACCAAAAGGCATGACTGTCCATTGATAATGAGCATCAGGGATGCAGAAGGCAGTTTTGTGACGGTCACTTGGTGAAATACCAAGTTGCCAAAAACCGGCTTTTAAATCGAACTTAGAGAAAATTCGAGCCCCTTGGAGATGGACAAACAGGGTTTGGATTTTGGGAAGGGGAAACTTATCATCTTTAAGAAAGGTGTTGAGTGGTTGATAATCAATGACTAATCTTTTCTTGCCACGAACTAATTCAGATCTTTTTTCGACATAAAAGGCTTGACAAGCCCAATCTGAATCAGTAGACTCAATAAGACCTTGTTGGAGTAACTGAGAACATTCTTGCTTAGCAAGCAAGAGGTCTGAAGGAGACATACCCGGATGTGAGGCTTTTGTGGGATTAATGTCTTCGTTGAGTTTGAAAGGAAGGTGAATGAAGAAGTTTTCATTTTTCCAAAGAGGTGAAGGATGATGGAATTGGGAATGGTTGTCTGGACAGTAGGCTAAGAACTTCTGTGAGATATGGCTATATGGAGATGGTGTTTCAGAAAGTGTATACAGACGTAGAGTATCTGTATAAGGCATGAACATTTGCTTGTAGCGAACTCCAGAACTAGTAAGGAATAGATTTTTGACTAGATGAAGTATATCAAAACCGATGAGCAAATCTTTATCAGGGAGTTTGGAGGCTACAATCTTTTTCCAAATTATGCAATTCGGAAAGAATTGAATACCAATGGGTTTTTTGGTAATCAAGGTAGTTTCAAATGTTTCACCATTAACGGCTCGAAAGAGCTTGGAGTGAGGTTCCCAATAGTTTGATGGAAGGACAGAGGGATCAATCATACTGGTGTCTGCACCAGTGTCAAGGAACCCAATAACAGGGATAGGTTTATGGAATTTAGATGGAAGGATGGACATTTTGAGAGAGGGACGAGGAATGGTGGAGACATGGTTAATAGTCTGGACAGTGGAGATGACTGAAATATCCTCAGAATCAGAGGATTCGGCAATGAGGAAAGCTGTGTGGTCATCTTGGGTTGACTGTTCTGAAAAATTGGATTCAACATCCTCATTCCCAGATAACAGGGAAGAATCTTCAAGATGATGGATAAGGCGAACAGCTTTGGCCGATTTGTTGGGACAATTTCGGGCAAAGTGACCGCGTTTCTTGCAAATGAAACAACGGTTGGACTTTTTCTTTCGGTATTGAGAAGGATCTTTCTTTCTGAAATACCGAAAAGGTTTTTTGGAGGAGGATTTTTTGTGGAAGTGTTTCTGAAAGTGTTTTTTCTTTTTGGGTGAACAAGTACACTTCTTGTCATCTTTGCATTCTATCTTGAGGTGAGGTTTTCGACAGGCATCAGAGAAGGGTTTTTTGTCTTCCATGAGATCTTTGAAGAATGCTTTCTGTTCACAGAGCTTGTCAAGAGATGAGATGGCCATTTGGAAAATCTTTCCCAAAGAGATATCAGCTATGCTCATATTGGTGGCTGTGAGCTTGCGTTGAAGATCAGGCTGTAACTCAACAGGAAGAGAAGCAATGAAGACATGTTTCAAAGATGGCTCGTTGAACCCATTGAGCTTGTAGAAGAGAATGCTCATTCTTTTGTAGTGAGCATCCAACAGATGGCGTTTGAGAGAGCAGCATTTCATCTGGTGGTATTCTTTTCTGTCTGCTTCAGTGGAGGCAGTTTTTTCACCGAGGAACTGCTCATGAATGATATTGAGGGCTGTACCAACCGGAGCTTCAATGAATTGGAGTTGTCTGAATTCTCCTAAGCTCTCTAGCCAGTCTCGTAAAGAACCCGTGGAACGGGCCATGAATTCACGAAGGACAGTTTGAGATTGAGCAGAGGGCTTGGTACTTTGAAGATCAATCCAAGCAGCAAATTCTTGAAAGCGAGCTGCCCATTTGTGACGGGGAATGTCATCAAATGTAAACCAAGATGCTGAGGATGGTTTAGTGGAGTGGTCATGGACTGATGGTGGCACTGGGTCTGTTTGAGACGCTTGGTCAGGAGGGTCATCTTCCACAATAGGAGTGGAAGTAGAGGCACTTGGATCTGCAGTCTCAGTGGCCATTAATATGCCTGTGATGTCAGCATATTCGGACTCAGAATCAGTGGAGGTGTTTGATGAGTCATAAGAGGAAGATGAGGAGGAATTGGGTGTTTCAGGCTCAGAAGGATCAGAGGAGTCTGAAAGGTGAGGCTGGACAGTATGATAGTGATACTGGTCCATTGGGTTTTTATCCTTTTGAGGAGGTTCAGGATAGATTTGTGGTGGTTCTCTTGGAGGGATAATAGGTGTAGATGAAGAGGCTGTAGCCTTGGGACGTGGTTGAGAGGTGTTGACTTGGGATCGTGGTTTTTTGGATAAAGATGGTGGAGGAGGTACTGGAAGATGAGAGAAACCAAAAGGTTGCTGATAAGCAGGTTGTTGAGATCTAGATGGTGGATAGAAAGGTACAAATGCATCAAAGAGTGGAGGAGATACTGGTGTAGGTTGAGATCGGGTGAAAAGAGATGGTCGAACCTTGTCAGCATCAATTCTGGATACCTCAGTTTTGAGTTTTCTGATCTCGGCTTCTTTAGAATTGAACTCTGGACCCCAGATATGATTCTTAATCATATATCTGAGATCGGTGTCTAGCTCAGAAATCCGGTCATGGAGACGGATGTACATTTGATCCAAGCGACTGGTGATGGAATCAACTTTGGTTTCAGTCTGGGAGACTTGAGTTGCAACACGGTCAATTTTCTTACCGAGTTGTTGGAGAGAATGGTTTTGAGCATTGGCATTTTTGGTTTGCCAATTCAAGACAGCTTCGTATTGTTTTGGTTCTTCAGGTTGTCCAGAGGCTGTAACTGGAGATTGGACAAAAGGTTTGGAGGTAACACGGGTTTGTGGATCTGTTTGTTTTTCAAGGGGTGGAAAGGAGTTTTCATAAGAGTGACTTGAAAACATAAGGCAAGACCTGATTGGTTGAACAGGAGGTTTTGGATCCGGTGGAGGTTGTGGAGGAAAGGATGTGCAAGATGATGGAGGATAAGAAGCTTTTTTCTTTTTCTTTTTCTTTCTCCGCATAACTTCTAATTCTTCATCAATGTCATCAGTATCCGTATCATCCAAGCAAGGACAATCCGGATTGCACATATGGGCTTCTGGAACATCCCATAAAAAGTGACCATTAAGCTTGGCAGGATATACTGGATAGCCTTCGGATGAAAAGCCATGAATAGGAAGGTGTTCTTCTTGACCAGTTTGCACTGCTGTGATCATTGCAGTATAAGAAAGCCGTGGATCGTCTGAAGTAGGCTGAGCATCAGGAGTTTGAAAAGTAAGTTGGACTTGGCCATTTGGACGTCTGGTAAAAGTGGCTTCTGTGGCTTGGACTGGTTCAGAATTCTGGTGAAAGTGCTCATAGTTGGTTAGCCATTCAAGAGGCATGAGGTTGAGCAGTTCTTGTTTTGGAATTTGTTTGGGGATTTGGATGATGGTAGGAATTTTGTCTGTATCCGCCAGTATCATCAAAGCATCAGAACTTGTGTGTGGTGTAGGAAGGTCAAGTGCATGATTTTGTAATCGATACACTATTTGGTGATGGAGGGTTGCAATCTTGGAAGTAGGTGTTTGTTCTGCTCCTTGGAGCTGGATTTGGACTTTAAGTGTTGTTGAAAGGTTGGGATCCTCAAGAGAGAGGTTGAAGTTTGGGTAAAAGGTTAAGAGGACACTACCAGCATGGAGGGTTGTCAGAACGGTTCCAATGACTGCATGTTGGTATTCCTTGAACCTGGTGTCTAGGAGAGCAATCCTAGCTGTGACAGGTAAGCCTTTGCGCCCATGAAGGGTGAGAATCAACCGGACACCACCAAGATGGAGGTGTGTGTAGCCTTCTCGTTTCCAGTTGGCTATGAGGTCGGAAGGTATCGCCATAGTGACGTATTGTTCACTCTGAGAAGCTTGTAAAGCACACTGGTCTAGTCTTGAAGACTGGACATATTCTTTTGGAAGTGGTCTTTTAGTGGAGATGAGAGTGCGAATACTTCGGGTGAAGGACTTTTGTTGTTTGTAGAGGTTGTAAGGACTCATGAGGGGAAACTGGGACTCAGTGACTTGAGCAGATTCGGGAATATAAGAATATTCCACAAGGTTTTCTATTTTAGAGGCTATGTGTTTAGAGCATGATTGAGGAAGAGAGAGTGTAGAAGAAAGAGAAATAGGAGATGAAGACGATGTAGAAGCTGAAGATGTGTTTGTTTCCATGGTGAGAGAGTTCTCTTCTAGGAGATCAAATGATTATTCAAATTACTAATGATACCACCTCGGCATTAGTAATTTGATTAATCATTTGATCTCCTAGAAGAGAACTCTCTCACCATGGAAACAAACACATCTTCAGCTTCTACTTCGTCTTCATCTCCTATTTCTCTGTCTTCTACTCTATCTCTTCCTCAATCATGTTCTAAACACATAGCCTCTAAGATAGAAAACCTTGTGGAATATTCTTATATTCCCGAATCTGCTCAAGTCACTGAGTCCCAGTTTCCCCTCATGAGTCCTTACAACCTCTACAAACAACAAAAGTCCTTCACCCGAAGTATTCGCACTCTCATCTCCACTAAAAGACCACTTCCAAAAGAATATGTCCAGTCTTCAAGACTAGACCAGTGTGCTTTACAAGCTTCTCAGAGTGAACAATACGTCACTATGGAGATACCTTCCGACCTCATAGCCAACTGGAACCGAGAAGGCTACACACACCTCCATCTTGGTGGTGTCCGGTTGATTCTCACCCTTCATGGGCGCAAAGGCTTACCTGTCACAGCTAGGATTGCTCTCCTAGACACCAGGTTCAAGGAGTACCAACATGCAGTCATTGGAACCGTTCTGACAACCCTTCATGCTGGTAGTGTCCTCTTAACCTTTTACCCAAACTTCAACCTCTCTCTTGAGGATCCCAACCTTCCAACAACACTTAAAGTCCAAATCCAGCTCCAAGGAGCAGAACAAACACCTACTTCCAAGATTGCAACCCTCCATCACCAAATAGTGTATCGATTACAAAATCATGCACTTGACCTTCCTACACCACACACAAGTTCTGATGCTTTGATGATACTGGCGAATACAGACAAAATTCCTACCATCATCCAAATCCCCAAACAAATTCCAAAACAAGAACTGCTCAACCTCATGCCTCTTGAATGGCTAACCAACTATGAGCACTTTCACCAGAATTCTGAACCAGTCCAAGCCACAGAAGCCACTTTTACCAGACGTCCAAATGGCCAAGTCCAACTTACTTTTCAAACTCCTGATGCTCAGCCTACTTCAGACGATCCACGGCTTTCTTATACTGCAATGATCACAGCAGTGCAAACTGGTCAAGAAGAACACCTTCCTATTCATGGCTTTTCATCCGAAGGCTATCCAGTATATCCTGCCAAGCTTAATGGTCACTTTTTATGGGATGTTCCAGAAGCCCATATGTGCAATCCGGATTGTCCTTGCTTGGATGATACGGATACTGATGACATTGATGAAGAATTAGAAGTTATGCGGAGAAAGAAAAAGAAAAAGAAAAAAACTTCTTATCCTCCATCATCTTGCACATCCTTTCCTCCACAACCTCCACCGGATCCAAAACCTCCTGTTCAACCAATCAGGTCTTGCCTTATGTTTTCAAGTCACTCTTATGAAAACTCCTTTCCACCCCTTGAAAAACAAACAGATTCACAAACCCGTGTTACCTCTAAACCTTTTGTCCAATCTCCAGTTACAGCCTCTGGACAACCTGAAGAACCAAAACAATATGAAGCTGTCTTGAATTGGCAAACCAAAAATGCCAATGCTCAAAACCATTCTCTCCAACAACTCGGTAAGAAAATTGACCGTGTTGCAACTCAAGTCTCCCAGACTGAAACCAAAGTTGATTCCATCACCAGTCGCTTGGATCAAATGTACATCCGTCTCCATGACCGGATTTCTGAGCTAGACACCGATCTCAGATATATGATTAAGAATCATATCTGGGGTCCAGAGTTCAATTCTAAAGAAGCCGAGATCAGAAAACTCAAAGCTGAGGTATCCAGAATTGATGCTGACAAGGTTCGACCATCTCTTTTCACCCGATCTCAACCTACACCAGTATCTCCTCCACTCTTTGATGCATTTGTACCTTTCTATCCACCATCTAGATCTCAACAACCTGCTTATCAGCAACCTTTTGGTTTCTCTCATCTTCCAGTACCTCCTCCACCATCTTTATCCAAAAAACCACGATCCCAAGTCAACACCTCTCAACCACGTCCCAAGGCTACAGCCTCTTCATCTACACCTATTATCCCTCCAAGAGAACCACCACAAATCTATCCTGAACCTCCTCAAAAGGATAAAAACCCAATGGACCAGTATCACTATCATACTGTCCAGCCTCACCTTTCAGACTCCTCTGATCCTTCTGAGCCTGAAACACCCAATTCCTCCTCATCTTCCTCTTATGACTCATCAAACACCTCCACTGATTCTGAGTCCGAATATGCTGACATCACAGGCATATTAATGGCCACTGAGACTGCAGATCCAAGTGCCTCTACTTCCACTCCTATTGTGGAAGATGACCCTCCTGACCAAGCGTCTCAAACAGACCCAGTGCCACCATCAGTCCATGACCACTCCACTAAACCATCCTCAGCATCTTGGTTTACATTTGATGACATTCCCCGTCACAAATGGGCAGCTCGCTTTCAAGAATTTGCTGCTTGGATTGATCTTCAAAGTACCAAGCCCTCTGCTCAATCTCAAACTGTCCTTCGTGAATTCATGGCCCGTTCCACGGGTTCTTTACGAGACTGGCTAGAGAGCTTAGGAGAATTCAGACAACTCCAATTCATTGAAGCTCCGGTTGGTACAGCCCTCAATATCATTCATGAGCAGTTCCTCGGTGAAAAAACTGCCTCCACTGAAGCAGACAGAAAAGAATACCACCAGATGAAATGCTGCTCTCTCAAACGCCATCTGTTGGATGCTCACTACAAAAGAATGAGCATTCTCTTCTACAAGCTCAATGGGTTCAACGAGCCATCTTTGAAACATGTCTTCATTGCTTCTCTTCCTGTTGAGTTACAGCCTGATCTTCAACGCAAGCTCACAGCCACCAATATGAGCATAGCTGATATCTCTTTGGGAAAGATTTTCCAAATGGCCATCTCATCTCTTGACAAGCTCTGTGAACAGAAAGCATTCTTCAAAGATCTCATGGAAGACAAAAAACCCTTCTCTGATGCCTGTCGAAAACCTCACCTCAAGATAGAATGCAAAGATGACAAGAAGTGTACTTGTTCACCCAAAAAGAAAAAACACTTTCAGAAACACTTCCACAAAAAATCCTCCTCCAAAAAACCTTTTCGGTATTTCAGAAAGAAAGATCCTTCTC
This sequence comes from Citrus glauca, assembly GCA_029633175.1. Taxonomy (NCBI): domain Eukaryota; kingdom Viridiplantae; phylum Streptophyta; class Magnoliopsida; order Sapindales; family Rutaceae; genus Citrus; species Citrus glauca. The sequence goes on along the minus strand of JAQOOD010000002.1, from coordinate 22,071,698 downwards.
AATACCGAAAGAAAAAGTCCAACCGTTGTTTCATTTGCAAGAAACGCGGTCACTTTGCCCGAAATTGTCCCAACAAATCGGCCAAAGCTGTTCGCCTTATCCATCATCTTGAAGATTCTTCCCTGTTATCTGGGAATGAGGATGTTGAATCCAATTTTTCAGAACAGTCAACCCAAGATGACCACACAGCTTTCCTCATTGCCGAATCCTCTGATTCTGAGGATATTTCAGTCATCTCCACTGTCCAGACTATTAACCATGTCTCCACCATTCCTCGTCCCTCTCTCAAAATGTCCATCCTTCCATCTAAATTCCATAAACCTATCCCTGTTATTGGGTTCCTTGACACTGGTGCAGACACCAGTATGATTGATCCCTCTGTCCTTCCATCAAACTATTGGGAACCTCACTCCAAGCTCTTTCGAGCCGTTAATGGTGAAACATTTGAAACTACCTTGATTACCAAAAAACCCATTGGTATTCAATTCTTTCCGAATTGCATAATTTGGAAAAAGATTGTAGCCTCCAAACTCCCTGATAAAGATTTGCTCATCGGTTTTGATATACTTCATCTAGTCAAAAATCTATTCCTTACTAGTTCTGGAGTTCGCTACAAGCAAATGTTCATGCCTTATACAGATACTCTACGTCTGTATACACTTTCTGAAACACCATCTCCATATAGCCATATCTCACAGAAGTTCTTAGCCTACTGTCCAGACAACCATTCCCAATTCCATCATCCTTCACCTCTTTGGAAAAATGAAAACTTCTTCATTCACCTTCCTTTCAAACTCAACGAAGACATTAATCCCACAAAAGCCTCACATCCGGGTATGTCTCCTTCAGACCTCTTGCTTGCTAAGCAAGAATGTTCTCAGTTACTCCAACAAGGTCTTATTGAGTCTACTGATTCAGATTGGGCTTGTCAAGCCTTTTATGTCGAAAAAAGATCTGAATTAGTTCGTGGCAAGAAAAGATTAGTCATTGATTATCAACCACTCAACACCTTTCTTAAAGATGATAAGTTTCCCCTTCCCAAAATCCAAACCCTGTTTGTCCATCTCCAAGGGGCTCGAATTTTCTCTAAGTTCGATTTAAAAGCCGGTTTTTGGCAACTTGGTATTTCACCAAGTGACCGTCACAAAACTGCCTTCTGCATCCCTGATGCTCATTATCAATGGACAGTCATGCCTTTTGGTCTCAAAGTCGCACCCTCCTTATTTCAAAAAGCCATGACCAAAATCTTCAATCCTATTCTCCATCATGCATTAGTTTACATTGACGATATTTTATTATTTTCCTCTGACCATGAGAGCCACCAGAAGCTCCTTTTGGATTTCTTTAATGTTGTGCAGGCACATGGCATTATGCTTTCCGAAAAGAAAAGCAGCATAGGAAAAGAATCTATTGACTTTCTTGGCATGGTGATCAAAGACGGTCAGTACCAGCCTGGTCCCCATATTGCAGTTGAGTTATTAAAGTTCCCGGACACAAATCTCAACCGCAAGCAGATACAACAATTTCTCGGAATTGTTAACTATGTCCGTGACTTTATTCCACGAGTTGCACTTCACACCAGCCAGCTGTCTCGCATGCTCAAGAAACAATGCCCTCCATGGGGCCCAGCTCAGACAGAAGCTGTCAAGCAACTCAAGGTGATAGCTCAATCACCTCCTCCACTCCGAATTCCCACAAATGGCCAGCGCATCCTCCAGACAGATGCCAGCGATGATTATTGGAGTGCTGTTCTTCTTGAAGACATCAATGGCGTACGTCACTTCTGTGCACATGCCAGCGGTCAATTCAAAGACTCTGAAAAGAATTACCATGTGATTTACAAGGAGATTCTCGCAGTCAAGTATGGGATTAAAAAATTCGAATTCCATCTCATCAGCCACAAGTTCCTCATTAACATGGATAATTCCTCTTTTCCCCGCATCTTTGACTTCAAGAACAAATTGCTACCTGACAAGCAATTACTTAGCCTCAAAACCTGGTTTGCTAAATACGACTTCACTGTTCAACATATCAAAGGCAACCAGAACCTCATTCCCGACTTCCTGACCCGTCCAACTATAAATAAGCCTACCCTCATCTCCTCGATTCACACCATTCCAGTTATAGCCATGAATCGCCAACTTCCCTTCAAAGCTCTTAACCAGAGAAATTTTCCCATGAACATCTCTTTCCAGTCAGCCTACCAGTTACAAGATTTTGCAAAGAAGTTTGTCTACAGGTATTTCTTTAATGTTTACTCCAAGACACCTGACCGATTTCCTAATCTTTGCATGGAGCATTTGTTTCTCACAGGCCTCACTCTGTCTTCTCTCACCATCTCCGAAGATGAGCTTTGGTACATGTGGTGCCTCACCACTTTGTATGCTACAAAGCTAGTTTTCCCCATCAAACCAGTCCTAACTCACCTCACCACTCCAGAGTTCTCTCCAGACCTCCTATGGACTCTCTTTGAATGGTATTCACCTCTCACATGGTGGCGCCAACAACTTCAGCATTTGTCTACCTTTCATAACTTAGACAACATGCCAGAACAAGAAGCCAACATGTGGCATTCAGCCTTCATTGTCCACAGGCCTTACTTCCAACATCCAGAAACCAGAGACTATTGGACCCAGGACATGGCATATGAATGGCAAACCTATTCTCATCCTTATCAGTTCATCCATAATACCACAATCACTTCTGCCCTTAAAGCCTATCTTATGGAACTCAACAATGTTCCTCCACCTGCCGCAAATATTCACCACACCTCCATTGGACCATCACACACCCTTGAACTCATTCCAAAAGCACAAGGTCATACTCCAAGCCCCAGTTCAACAGGTTCAAGTTCCCGTCCTCACGGAATCCTTGTTACGGAACAACGTCCTGACTACACCAATGTCTTATTCCAAGACGCACAAGACCCATGGGAAGACTTTCAGTCCATCCTCCCTACTGATACTCCTCATTCTTCATCACAACACATGTCTGCCGCTGATGAAGACAAAGTTCTCCAAGCTGAGCAGTATCTAGACAAGCGACAACGACGTCGACACAAGCGCCGATATGAAAAAGAAACAGGCGACGTGTCCCCAAGGCGTTATCCATCCACGCCATGATTGTCGCTCTCACATCACTTTCCACGCAACACATGTGACTCCCGTTTGTCTTTTGTATATGTGTCAAGTCTATGTCGGTATGCTTTATTTTATTTCAAGTCTTTCTAGGCATGCTTTACTTTAATGTCAGAGTCTCTGTCGGTGTGCTTTACTTTTTGCAAGAGTCTATGTCAGTATGTTTTACTTTAATGCTTGTCTTTTGTACAAGTCATGGTTGGCTTACTTTATTTTAAGCAAAGGTGTGCTACGTGTCATAATCACTTGAGAGACCATGTTCTCAAGGATTGTCTATATAAGGCACCCTTAGTTTCATTGTAAAAAGAAGGCCAAGGAGCCAAGAGCCAAGTTCGTAATAAAAGCTTAAGTTTCTCTCAAACATGTTTCCTTAAACCTCTCTCTCTCTTCTAGGATTCAAAGAAGTTATTTAAGTTACAAATGATACGCTCACCTCTATTTTAAATCTGAGTATGCTCTGCACTTGCCTCGCTTGAGGATCCTGTGCAACAGAAAGGTCCTGTTTTATCCACACCAAATCGATTTTTATCCAACAAAAAGTTTTCTCACAACGTTCACCCTTTTTAAAGGCCATGAGTGCCGTGTTTTCGGGTGGTATCGTGAAAAACCCTTTTTAAGTAAATGAATTTCGGATTTGGTATTTAGTGGATAAGGGTATATCGGCGGGAAACTCTCGACGTAAATTCCAGAGGCGAACCCGAATGGGCGTCAGTCTGGTCTGCACTGAGAGATCACAAGCCACGTACCACATAACCCACTGGTATCAGAGCCTCACCCAACGCCGAGGTGGTATCATTAGTAATTTGAATAATCATTTGATCTCCTAGAAGAGAACTCTCTCACCATGGAAACAAACACATCTTCAGCTTCTACATCGTCTTCATCTCCTATTTCTCTTTCTTCTACACTCTCTCTTCCTCAATCATGCTCTAAACACATAGCCTCTAAAATAGAAAACCTTGTGGAATATTCTTATATTCCCGAATCTGCTCAAGTCACTGAGTCCCAGTTTCCCCTCATGAGTCCTTACAACCTCTACAAACAACAAAAGTCCTTCACCCGAAGTATTCGCACTCTCATCTCCACTAAAAGACCACTTCCAAAAGAATATGTCCAGTCTTCAAGACTAGACCAGTGTGCTTTACAAGCTTCTCAGAGTGAACAATATGTCACTATGGAGATACCTGCCGATCTCATAGCCAACTGGAAACGAGAAGGATACACACACCTCCATCTTGGTGGTGTCCGGTTGATTCTCACCCTTCATGGTCGCAAAGGCTTACCTGTCACAGCTAGGATTGCTCTCCTAGACACCAGGTTCAAGGAATACCAACATGCAGTCATTGGAACCGTTCTGACAACCCTCCATGCTGGTAGTGTCCTCTTAACCTTTTACCCAAACTTCAACCTCTCTCTTGAGGATCCCAACCTTTCAACAACACTTAAAGTCCAAATCCAGCTCCAAGGAGCAGAACAAACACCTACTTCCAAGATTGCAACCCTCCATCACCAAATAGTGTATCGATTACAAAATCATGCACTTGACCTTCCTACACCACACACAAGTTCTGATGCTTTGATGATACTGGCGGATACAGACAAAATTCCTACCATCATCCAAATCCCCAAACAAATTCCAAAACAAGAACTGCTCAACCTCATGCCTCTTGAATGGCTAACCAACTATGAGCACTTTCACCAGAATTCTGAACCAGTCCAAGCCACAGAAGCCACTTTTACCAGACGTCCAAATGGCCAAGTCCAACTTACTTTTCAAACTCCTGATGCTCAGCCTACTTCAGACGATCCACGGCTTTCTTATACTGCAATGATCACAGCAGTGCAAACTGGTCAAGAAGAACACCTTCCTATTCATGGCTTTTCATCCGAAGGCTATCCAGTATATCCTGCCAAGCTTAATGGTCACTTTTTATGGGATGTTCCAGAAGCCCATATGTGCAATCCGGATTGTCCTTGCTTGGATGATACGGATACTGATGACATTGATGAAGAATTAGAAGTTATGCGGAGAAAGAAAAAGAAAAAGAAAAAAGCTTCTTATCCTCCATCATCTTGCACATCCTTTCCTCCACAACCTCCACCGGATCCAAAACCTCCTGTTCAACCAATCAGGTCTTGCCTTATGTTTTCAAGTCACTCTTATGAAAACTCCTTTCCACCCCTTGAAAAACAAACAGATCCACAAACCCGTGTTACCTCCAAACCTTTTGTCCAATCTCCAGTTACAGCCTCTGGACAACCTGAAGAACCAAAACAATACGAAGCTGTCTTGAATTGGCAAACCAAAAATGCCAATGCTCAAAACCATTCTCTCCAACAACTCGGTAAGAAAATTGACCGTGTTGCAACTCAAGTCTCCCAGACTGAAACCAAAGTTGATTCCATCACCAGTCGCTTGGATCAAATGTACATCCGTCTCCATGACCGGATTTCTGAGCTAGACACCGATCTCAGATATATGATTAAGAATCATATCTGGGGTCCAGAGTTCAATTCTAAAGAAGCCGAGATCAGAAAACTCAAAACTGAGGTATCCAGAATTGATGCTGACAAGGTTCGACCATCTCTTTTCACCCGATCTCAACCTACACCAGTATCTCCTCCACTCTTTGATGCATTTGTACCTTTCTATCCACCATCTAGATCTCAACAACCTGCTTATCAGCAACCTTTTGGTTTCTCTCATCTTCCAGTACCTCCTCCACCATCTTTATCCAAAAAACCACGATCCCAAGTCAACACCTCTCAACCACGTCCCAAGGCTACAGCCTCTTCATCTACACCTATTATCCCTCCAAGAGAACCACCACAAATCTATCCTGAACCTCCTCAAAAGGATAAAAACCCAATGGACCAGTATCACTATCATACTGTCCAGCCTCACCTTTCAGACTCCTCTGATCCTTCTGAGCCTGAAACACCCAATTCCTCCTCATCTTCCTCTTATGACTCATCAAACACCTCCACTGATTCTGAGTCCGAATATGCTGACATCACAGGCATATTAATGGCCACTGAGACTGCAGATCCAAGTGCCTCTACTTCCACTCCTATTGTGGAAGATGACCCTCCTGACCAAGCGTCTCAAACAGACCCAGTGCCACCATCAGTCCATGACCACTCCACTAAACCATCCTCAGCATCTTGGTTTACATTTGATGACATTCCCCGTCACAAATGGGCAGCTCGCTTTCAAGAATTTGCTGCTTGGATTGATCTTCAAAGTACCAAGCCCTCTGCTCAATCTCAAACTGTCCTTCGTGAATTCATGGCCCGTTCCACGGGTTCTTTACGAGACTGGCTAGAGAGCTTAGGAGAATTCAGACAACTCCAATTCATTGAAGCTCCGGTTGGTACAGCCCTCAATATCATTCATGAGCAGTTCCTCGGTGAAAAAACTGCCTCCACTGAAGCAGACAGAAAAGAATACCACCAGATGAAATGCTGCTCTCTCAAACGCCATCTGTTGGATGCTCACTACAAAAGAATGAGCATTCTCTTCTACAAGCTCAATGGGTTCAACGAGCCATCTTTGAAACATGTCTTCATTGCTTCTCTTCCTGTTGAGTTACAGCCTGATCTTCAACGCAAGCTCACAGCCACCAATATGAGCATAGCTGATATCTCTTTGGGAAAGATTTTCCAAATGGCCATCTCATCTCTTGACAAGCTCTGTGAACAGAAAGCATTCTTCAAAGATCTCATGGAAGACAAAAAACCCTTCTCTGATGCCTGTCGAAAACCTCACCTCAAGATAGAATGCAAAGATGACAAGAAGTGTACTTGTTCACCCAAAAAGAAAAAACACTTTCAGAAACACTTCCACAAAAAATCCTCCTCCAAAAAACCTTTTCGGTATTTCAGAAAGAAAGATCCTTCTCAATACCGAAAGAAAAAGTCCAACCGTTGTTTCATTTGCAAGAAACGCGGTCACTTTGCCCGAAATTGTCCCAACAAATCGGCCAAAGCTGTTCGCCTTATCCATCATCTTGAAGATTCTTCCCTGTTATCTGGGAATGAGGATGTTGAATCCAATTTTTCAGAACAGTCAACCCAAGATGACCACACAGCTTTCCTCATTGCCGAATCCTCTGATTCTGAGGATATTTCAGTCATCTCCACTGTCCAGACTATTAACCATGTCTCCACCATTCCTCGTCCCTCTCTCAAAATGTCCATCCTTCCATCTAAATTCCATAAACCTATCCCTGTTATTGGGTTCCTTGACACTGGTGCAGACACCAGTATGATTGATCCCTCTGTCCTTCCATCAAACTATTGGGAACCTCACTCCAAGCTCTTTCGAGCCGTTAATGGTGAAACATTTGAAACTACCTTGATTACCAAAAAACCCATTGGTATTCAATTCTTTCCGAATTGCATAATTTGGAAAAAGATTGTAGCCTCCAAACTCCCTGATAAAGATTTGCTCATCGGTTTTGATATACTTCATCTAGTCAAAAATCTATTCCTTACTAGTTCTGGAGTTCGCTACAAGCAAATGTTCATGCCTTATACAGATACTCTACGTCTGTATACACTTTCTGAAACACCATCTCCATATAGCCATATCTCACAGAAGTTCTTAGCCTACTGTCCAGACAACCATTCCCAATTCCATCATCCTTCACCCCTTTGGAAAAATGAAAACTTCTTCATTCACCTTCCTTTCAAACTCAACGAAGACATTAATCCCACAAAAGCCTCACATCCGGGTATGTCTCCTTCAGACCTCTTGCTTGCTAAGCAAGAATGTTCTCAGTTACTCCAACAAGGTCTTATTGAGTCTACTGATTCAGATTGGGCTTGTCAAGCCTTTTATGTCGAAAAAAGATCTGAATTAGTTCGTGGCAAGAAAAGATTAGTCATTGATTATCAACCACTCAACACCTTTCTTAAAGATGATAAGTTTCCCCTTCCCAAAATCCAAACCCTGTTTGTCCATCTCCAAGGGGCTCGAATTTTCTCTAAGTTCGATTTAAAAGCCGGTTTTTGGCAACTTGGTATTTCACCAAGTGACCGTCACAAAACTGCCTTCTGCATCCCTGATGCTCATTATCAATGGACAGTCATGCCTTTTGGTCTCAAAGTCGCACCCTCCTTATTTCAAAAAGCCATGACCAAAATCTTCAATCCTATTCTCCATCATGCATTAGTTTACATTGACGATATTTTATTATTTTCCTCTGACCATGAGAGCCACTTGAAGCTCCTTTTGGATTTCTTTAATGTTGTGCAGGCACATGGCATTATGCTTTCCGAAAAGAAAAGCAGCATAGGAAAAGAATCTATTGACTTTCTTGGCATGGTGATCAAAGACGGTCAGTACCAGCCTGGTCCCCATATTGCAGTTGAGTTATTAAAGTTCCCGGACACAAATCTCAACCGCAAGCAGATACAACAATTTCTCGGAATTGTTAACTATGTCCGTGACTTTATTCCACGAGTTGCACTTCACACCAGCCAGCTGTCTCGCATGCTCAAGAAACAATGCCCTCCATGGGGCCCAGCTCAGACAGAAGCTGTCAAGCAACTCAAGGTGATAGCTCAATCACCTCCTCCACTCCGAATTCCCACAAATGGCCAGCGCATCCTCCAGACAGATGCCAGCGATGATTATTGGAGTGTTGTTCTTCTTGAAGACATCAATGGCGTACGTCACTTCTGTGCACATGCCAGCGGTCAATTCAAAGACTCTGAAAAGAATTACCATGTGATTTACAAGGAGATTCTCGCAGTCAAGTATGGGATTAAAAAATTCGAATTCCATCTCATCAGCCACAAGTTCCTCATTAACATGGATAATTCCTCTTTTCCCCGCATCTTTGACTTCAAGAACAAATTGCTACCTGACAAGCAATTACTTAGCCTCAAAACCTGGTTTGCTAAATACGACTTCACTGTTCAACATATCAAAGGCAACCAGAACCTCATTCCCGACTTCCTGACCCGTCCAACTATAAATAAGCCTACCCTCATCTCCTCGATTCACACCATTCCAGTTATAGCCATGAATCGCCAACTTCCCTTCAAAGCTCTTAACCAGAGAAATTTTCCCATGAACATCTCTTTCCAGTCAGCCTACCAGTTACAAGATTTTGCAAAGAAGTTTGTCTACAGGTATTTCTTTAATGTTTACTCCAAGACACCTGACCGATTTCCTAATCTTTGCATGGAGCATTTGTTTCTCACAGGCCTCACTCTGTCTTCTCTCACCATCTCCGAAGATGAGCTTTGGTACATGTGGTGCCTCACCACTTTGTATGCTACAAAGCTAGTTTTCCCCATCAAACCAGTCCTAACTCACCTCACCACTCCAGAGTTCTCTCCAGACCTCCTATGGACTCTCTTTGAATGGTATTCACCTCTCACATGGTGGCGCCAACAACTCCAGCATTTGTCTACCTTTCACAACTTAGACAACATGCCAGAACAAGAAGCCAACATGTGGCATTCAGCCTTCATTGTCCACAGGCCTTACTTCCAACATCCAGAAACCAGAGACTATTGGACCCAGGACATGGCATATGAATGGCAAACCTATTCTCATCCTTATCAGTTCATCCATAATACCACAATCACTTCTGCCCTTAAAGCCTATCTTATGGAACTCAACAATGTTCCTCCACCTGCCGCAAATATTCACCACACCTCCATTGGACCATCACACACCCTTGAACTCATTCCAAAAGCACAAGGTCATACTCCAAGCCCCAGTTAAACAGGTTCAAGTTCCCGTCCTCACGGAATCCTTGTTACGGAACAACGTCCTGACTACACCAATGTCTTATTCCAAGACGCACAGGACCCATGGGAAGACTTTCAGTCCATCCTACCTACTGATACTCCTCATTCTTCATCACAACACATGTCTGCCGCTGATGAAGACTAGTGGCTTATGTGGTACGTGGCTTGTGATCTCTCAGTGCAGACCAGACTGACGCCCATTCGGGTTCGCCTCTGGAATTTACGTCGAGAGTTTCCCGCCGATATACCCTTATCCACTAAATACCAAATCCGAAATTCATTTACTTAAAAAGGGTTTTCCACGATACCACCCGAAAACACGGCACTCATGGCCTTTAAAAAGGGTGAACGTTGTGAGAAAACTTTTTGTTGGATAAAAATCGATTTGGTGTGGATAAAACAGGACCTTTCTGTTGCACAGGATCCTCAAATGAGGCAAGTGCAGAGCATACTCAGATTTAAAATAGAGGTGAGCGTATCATTTGTAACTTAAATAACTTCTTTGAATCCTAGAAGAGAGAGAGAGGTTTAAGGAAACATGTTTGAGAGAAACTTAAGTTTTTATTACGAAATTGGCTCTTGGCTCCTTGGCCTCCTCTTTACAATGAAACTAAGGGTGCCTTATATAGACAATCCTTGAGAACATGGTCTCTCAAGTGATTATGACACGTAGCACACCTTTGCTTAAAATAAAGTAAGCCAACCATGACTTGTACAAAAGACAAGCATTAAAGTAAAACATACTGACATAGACTCTTGCAAAAAGTAAAGCACACCGACAGAGACTCTGACATTAAAGTAAAGCATGCCTAGAAAGACTTGAAATAAAATAAAGCACACCGACATAGACTTGACACATATACAAAAGACAAACGGGAGTCACATGTGTTGCGTGGAAAGTGATGTGAGAGCGACAATCATGGCGTGGATGGATAACGCCTTGGGGACACGTCGCCTGTTTCTTTGTCATATCGGCGCTTGTGTCGACGTCGTTGTCGCTTGTCTAGATACTGCTCAGCTTGGAGAACTTTGTCTTCATCAGCGGCAGACATGTGTTGTGATGAAGAATGAGGAGTATCAGTAGGTAGGATGGACTGAAAGTCTTCCCATGGGTCCTGTGCGTCTTGGAATAAGACATTGGTGTAGTCAGGACGTTGTTCCGTAACAAGGATTCCGTGAGGACGGGAACTTGAACCTGTTGAACTGGGGCTTGGAGTATGACCTTGTGCTTTTGGAATGAGTTCAAGGGTGTGTGATGGTCCAATGGAGGTGTGGTGAATATTTGCGGCAGGTGGAGGAACATTGTTGAGTTCCATAAGATAGGCTTTAAGGGCAGAAGTGATTGTGGTATTATGGATGAACTGATAAGGATGAGAATAGGTTTGCCATTCATATGCCATGTCCTGGGTCCAATAGTCTCTGGTTTCTGGATGTTGGAAGTAAGGCCTGTGGACAATGAAGGCTGAATGCCACATGTTGGCTTCTTGTTCTGGCATGTTGTCTAAGTTGTGAAAGGTAGACAAATGCTGGAGTTGTTGGCGCCACCATGTGAGAGGTGAATACCATTCAAAGAGAGTCCATAGGAGGTCTGGAGAGAACTCTGGAGTGGTGAGGTGAGTTAGGACTGGTTTGATGGGGAAAACTAGCTTTGTAGCATACAAAGTGGTGAGGCACCACATGTACCAAAGCTCATCTTCGGAGATGGTGAGAGAAGACAGAGTGAGGCCTGTGAGAAACAAATGCTCCATGCAAAGATTAGGAAATCGGTCAGGTGTCTTGGAGTAAACATTAAAGAAATACCTGTAGACAAACTTCTTTGCAAAATCTTGTAACTGGTAGGCTGACTGGAAAGAGATGTTCATGGGAAAATTTCTCTGGTTAAGAGCTTTGAAGGGAAGTTGGCGATTCATGGCTATAACTGGAATGGTGTGAATCGAGGAGATGAGGGTAGGCTTATTTATAGTTGGACGGGTCAGGAAGTCGGGAATGAGGTTCTGGTTGCCTTTGATATGTTGAACAGTGAAGTCGTATTTAGCAAACCAGGTTTTGAGGCTAAGTAATTGCTTGTCAGGTAGCAATTTGTTCTTGAAGTCAAAGATGCGGGGAAAAGAGGAATTATCCATGTTAATGAGGAACTTGTGGCTGATGAGATGGAATTCGAATTTTTTAATCCCATACTTGACTGCGAGAATCTCCTTGTAAATCACATGGTAATTCTTTTCAGAGTCTTTGAATTGACCGCTGGCATGTGCACAGAAGTGACGTACGCCATTGATGTCTTCAAGAAGAACAGCACTCCAATAATCATCGCTGGCATCTGTCTGGAGGATGCGCTGGCCATTTGTGGGAATTCGGAGTGGAGGAGGTGATTGAGCTATCACCTTGAGTTGCTTGACAGCTTCTGTCTGAGCTGGGCCCCATGGAGGGCATTGTTTCTTGAGCATGCGAGACAGCTGGCTGGTGTGAAGTGCAACTCGTGGAATAAAGTCACGGACATAGTTAACAATTCCGAGAAATTGTTGTATCTGCTTGCGGTTGAGATTTGTGTCCGGGAACTTTAATAACTCAACTGCAATATGGGGACCAGGCTGGTACTGACCGTCTTTGATCACCATGCCAAGAAAGTCAATAGATTCTTTTCCTATGCTGCTTTTCTTTTCGGAAAGCATAATGCCATGTGCCTGCACAACATTAAAGAAATCCAAAAGGAGCTTCTGGTGGCTCTCATGGTCAGAGGAAAATAATAAAATATCGTCAATGTAAACTAATGCATGATGGAGAATAGGATTGAAGATTTTGGTCATGGCTTTTTGAAATAAGGAGGGTGCGACTTTGAGACCAAAAGGCATGACTGTCCATTGATAATGAGCATCAGGGATGCAGAAGGCAGTTTTGTGACGGTCACTTGGTGAAATACCAAGTTGCCAAAAACCGGCTTTTAAATCGAACTTAGAGAAAATTCGAGCCCCTTGGAGATGGACAAACAGGGTTTGGATTTTGGGAAGGGGAAACTTATCATCTTTAAGAAAGGTGTTGAGTGGTTGATAATCAATGACTAATCTTTTCTTGCCACGAACTAATTCAGATCTTTTTTCGACATAAAAGGCTTGACAAGCCCAATCTGAATCAGTAGACTCAATAAGACCTTGTTGGAGTAACTGAGAACATTCTTGCTTAGCAAGCAAGAGGTCTGAAGGAGACATACCCGGATGTGAGGCTTTTGTGGGATTAATGTCTTCGTTGAGTTTGAAAGGAAGGTGAATGAAGAAGTTTTCATTTTTCCAAAGAGGTGAAGGATGATGGAATTGGGAATGGTTGTCTGGACAGTAGGCTAAGAACTTCTGTGAGATATGGCTATATGGAGATGGTGTTTCAGAAAGTGTATACAGACGTAGAGTATCTGTATAAGGCATGAACATTTGCTTGTAGCGAACTCCAGAACTAGTAAGGAATAGATTTTTGACTAGATGAAGTATATCAAAACCGATGAGCAAATCTTTATCAGGGAGTTTGGAGGCTACAATCTTTTTCCAAATTATGCAATTCGGAAAGAATTGAATACCAATGGGTTTTTTGGTAATCAAGGTAGTTTCAAATGTTTCACCATTAACGGCTCGAAAGAGCTTGGAGTGAGGTTCCCAATAGTTTGATGGAAGGACAGAGGGATCAATCATACTGGTGTCTGCACCAGTGTCAAGGAACCCAATAACAGGGATAGGTTTATGGAATTTAGATGGAAGGATGGACATTTTGAGAGAGGGACGAGGAATGGTGGAGACATGGTTAATAGTCTGGACAGTGGAGATGACTGAAATATCCTCAGAATCAGAGGATTCGGCAATGAGGAAAGCTGTGTGGTCATCTTGGGTTGACTGTTCTGAAAAATTGGATTCAACATCCTCATTCCCAGATAACAGGGAAGAATCTTCAAGATGATGGATAAGGCGAACAGCTTTGGCCGATTTGTTGGGACAATTTCGGGCAAAGTGACCGCGTTTCTTGCAAATGAAACAACGGTTGGACTTTTTCTTTCGGTATTGAGAAGGATCTTTCTTTCTGAAATACCGAAAAGGTTTTTTGGAGGAGGATTTTTTGTGGAAGTGTTTCTGAAAGTGTTTTTTCTTTTTGGGTGAACAAGTACACTTCTTGTCATCTTTGCATTCTATCTTGAGGTGAGGTTTTCGACAGGCATCAGAGAAGGGTTTTTTGTCTTCCATGAGATCTTTGAAGAATGCTTTCTGTTCACAGAGCTTGTCAAGAGATGAGATGGCCATTTGGAAAATCTTTCCCAAAGAGATATCAGCTATGCTCATATTGGTGGCTGTGAGCTTGCGTTGAAGATCAGGCTGTAACTCAACAGGAAGAGAAGCAATGAAGACATGTTTCAAAGATGGCTCGTTGAACCCATTGAGCTTGTAGAAGAGAATGCTCATTCTTTTGTAGTGAGCATCCAACAGATGGCGTTTGAGAGAGCAGCATTTCATCTGGTGGTATTCTTTTCTGTCTGCTTCAGTGGAGGCAGTTTTTTCACCGAGGAACTGCTCATGAATGATATTGAGGGTTGTACCAACCGGAGCTTCAATGAATTGGAGTTGTCTGAATTCTCCTAAGCTCTCTAGCCAGTCTCGTAAAGAACCCGTGGAACGGGCCATGAATTCACGAAGGACAGTTTGAGATTGAGCAGAGGGCTTGGTACTTTGAAGATCAATCCAAGCAGCAAATTCTTGAAAGCGAGCTGCCCATTTGTGACGGGGAATGTCATCAAATGTAAACCAAGATGCTGAGGATGGTTTAGTGGAGTGGTCATGGACTGATGGTGGCACTGGGTCTGTTTGAGACGCTTGGTCAGGAGGGTCATCTTCCACAATAGGAGTGGAAGTAGAGGCACTTGGATCTGCAGTCTCAGTGGCCATTAATATGCCTGTGATGTCAGCATATTCGGACTCAGAATCAGTGGAGGTGTTTGATGAGTCATAAGAGGAAGATGAGGAGGAATTGGGTGTTTCAGGCTCAGAAGGATCAGAGGAGTCTGAAAGGTGAGGCTGGACAGTATGATAGTGATACTGGTCCATTGGGTTTTTATCCTTTTGAGGAGGTTCAGGATAGATTTGTGGTGGTTCTCTTGGAGGGATAATAGGTGTAGATGAAGAGGCTGTAGCCTTGGGACGTGGTTGAGAGGTGTTGACTTGGGATCGTGGTTTTTTGGATAAAGATGGTGGAGGAGGTACTGGAAGATGAGAGAAACCAAAAGGTTGCTGATAAGCAGGTTGTTGAGATCTAGATGGTGGATAGAAAGGTACAAATGCATCAAAGAGTGGAGGAGATACTGGTGTAGGTTGAGATCGGGTGAAAAGAGATGGTCGAACCTTGTCAGCATCAATTCTGGATACCTCAGTTTTGAGTTTTCTGATCTCGGCTTCTTTAGAATTGAACTCTGGACCCCAGATATGATTCTTAATCATATATCTGAGATCGGTGTCTAGCTCAGAAATCCGGTCATGGAGACGGATGTACATTTGATCCAAGCGACTGGTGATGGAATCAACTTTGGTTTCAGTCTGGGAGACTTGAGTTGCAACACGGTCAATTTTCTTACCGAGTTGTTGGAGAGAATGGTTTTGAGCATTGGCATTTTTGGTTTGCCAATTCAAGACAGCTTCGTATTGTTTTGGTTCTTCAGGTTGTCCAGAGGCTGTAACTGGAGATTGGACAAAAGGTTTGGAGGTAACACGGGTTTGTGGATCTGTTTGTTTTTCAAGGGGTGGAAAGGAGTTTTCATAAGAGTGACTTGAAAACATAAGGCAAGACCTGATTGGTTGAACAGGAGGTTTTGGATCCGGTGGAGGTTGTGGAGGAAAGGATGTGCAAGATGATGGAGGATAAGAAGCTTTTTTTCTTTTTCTTTTTCTTTCTCCGCATAACTTCTAATTCTTCATCAATGTCATCAGTATCCGTATCATCCAAGCAAGGACAATCCGGATTGCACATATGGGCTTCTGGAACATCCCATAAAAAGTGACCATTAAGCTTGGCAGGATATACTGGATAGCCTTCGGATGAAAAGCCATGAATAGGAAGGTGTTCTTCTTGACCAGTTTGCACTGCTGTGATCATTGCAGTATAAGAAAGCCGTGGATCGTCTGAAGTAGGCTGAGCATCAGGAGTTTGAAAAGTAAGTTGGACTTGGCCATTTGGACGTCTGGTAAAAGTGGCTTCTGTGGCTTGGACTGGTTCAGAATTCTGGTGAAAGTGCTCATAGTTGGTTAGCCATTCAAGAGGCATGAGGTTGAGCAGTTCTTGTTTTGGAATTTGTTTGGGGATTTGGATGATGGTAGGAATTTTGTCTGTATCCGCCAGTATCATCAAAGCATCAGAACTTGTGTGTGGTGTAGGAAGGTCAAGTGCATGATTTTGTAATCGATACACTATTTGGTGATGGAGGGTTGCAATCTTGGAAGTAGGTGTTTGTTCTGCTCCTTGGAGCTGGATTTGGACTTTAAGTGTTGTTGAAAGGTTGGGATCCTCAAGAGAGAGGTTGAAGTTTGGGTAAAAGGTTAAGAGGACACTACCAGCATGGAGGGTTGTCAGAACGGTTCCAATGACTGCATGTTGGTACTTCCTTGAACCTGGTGTCTAGGAGAGCAATCCTAGCTGTGACAGGTAAGCCTTTGCGCCCATGAAGGGTGAGAATCAACCGGACACCACCAAGATGGAGGTGTGTGTAGCCTTCTCGTTTCCAGTTGGCTATGAGGTCGGAAGGTATCTCCATAGTGACGTATTGTTCACTCTGAGAAGCTTGTAAAGCACACTGGTCTAGTCTTGAAGACTGGACATATTCTTTTGGAAGTGGTCTTTTAGTGGAGATGAGAGTGCGAATACTTCGGGTGAAGGACTTTTGTTGTTTGTAGAGGTTGTAAGGACTCATGAGGGGAAACTGGGACTCAGTGACTTGAGCAGATTCGGGAATATAAGAATATTCCACAAGGTTTTCTATTTTAGAGGCTATGTGTTTAGAGACATGATTGAGGAAGAGAGAGTGTAGAAGAAAGAGAAATAGGAGATGAAGACGATGTAGAAGCTGAAGATGTGTTTGTTTCCATGGTGAGAGAGTTCTCTTCTAGGAGATCAAATGATTAATCAAATTACTAATGATACCACCTCGGCGTTGGGTGAGGCTCTTATACCAGTGGGGTTATGTGGTACGTGGCTTGTGATCTCTCAGTGCAGACCAGACTGACGCCCATTCGGGTTCGCCTCTGGAATTTACGTCGAGAGTTTCCCGGCCGATATACCCTTATCCACTAAATACCAAATCCGAAATTCATTTACTTAAAAAGGGTTTTTCACGATACCACCCGAAAACACGGCACTCATGTCCTTTAAAAAGG
>JAQOOD010000002.1:21948312-22054305 GCA_029633175.1 Citrus glauca | reverse complement strand
ACAACCCTCCATGCTGGTAGTGTCCTCTTAACCTTTTACCCAAACTTCAACCTCTCTCTTGAGGATCCCAACCTTTCAACAACACTTAAAGTCCAAATCCAGCTCCAAGGAGCAGAACAAACACCTACTTCCAAGATTGCAACCCTCCATCACCAAATAGTGTATCGATTACAAAATCATGCACTTGACCTTCCTACACCACACACAAGTTCTGATGCTTTGATGATACTGGCGGATACAGACAAAATTCCTACCATCATCCAAATCCCCAAACAAATTCCAAAACAAGAACTGCTCAACCTCATGCCTCTTGAATGGCTAACCAACTATGAGCACTTTCACCAGAATTCTGAACCAGTCCAAGCCACAGAAGCCACTTTTACCAGACGTCCAAATGGCCAAGTCCAACTTACTTTTCAAACTCCTGATGCTCAGCCTACTTCAGACGATCCACGGCTTTCTTATACTGCAATGATCACAGCAGTGCAAACTGGTCAAGAAGAACACCTTCCTATTCATGGCTTTTCATCCGAAGGCTATCCAGTATATCCTGCCAAGCTTAATGGTCACTTTTTATGGGATGTTCCAGAAGCCCATATGTGCAATCCGGATTGTCCTTGCTTGGATGATACGGATACTGATGACATTGATGAAGAATTAGAAGTTATGCGGAGAAAGAAAAAGAAAAAGAAAAAAGCTTCTTATCCTCCATCATCTTGCACATCCTTTCCTCCACAACCTCCACCGGATCCAAAACCTCCTGTTCAACCAATCAGGTCTTGCCTTATGTTTTCAAGTCACTCTTATGAAAACTCCTTTCCACCCCTTGAAAAACAAACAGATCCACAAACCCGTGTTACCTCCAAACCTTTTGTCCAATCTCCAGTTACAGCCTCTGGACAACCTGAAGAACCAAAACAATACGAAGCTGTCTTGAATTGGCAAACCAAAAATGCCAATGCTCAAAACCATTCTCTCCAACAACTCGGTAAGAAAATTGACCGTGTTGCAACTCAAGTCTCCCAGACTGAAACCAAAGTTGATTCCATCACCAGTCGCTTGGATCAAATGTACATCCGTCTCCATGACCGGATTTCTGAGCTAGACACCGATCTCAGATATATGATTAAGAATCATATCTGGGGTCCAGAGTTCAATTCTAAAGAAGCCGAGATCAGAAAACTCAAAACTGAGGTATCCAGAATTGATGCTGACAAGGTTCGACCATCTCTTTTCACCCGATCTCAACCTACACCAGTATCTCCTCCACTCTTTGATGCATTTGTACCTTTCTATCCACCATCTAGATCTCAACAACCTGCTTATCAGCAACCTTTTGGTTTCTCTCATCTTCCAGTACCTCCTCCACCATCTTTATCCAAAAAACCACGATCCCAAGTCAACACCTCTCAACCACGTCCCAAGGCTACAGCCTCTTCATCTACACCTATTATCCCTCCAAGAGAACCACCACAAATCTATCCTGAACCTCCTCAAAAGGATAAAAACCCAATGGACCAGTATCACTATCATACTGTCCAGCCTCACCTTTCAGACTCCTCTGATCCTTCTGAGCCTGAAACACCCAATTCCTCCTCATCTTCCTCTTATGACTCATCAAACACCTCCACTGATTCTGAGTCCGAATATGCTGACATCACAGGCATATTAATGGCCACTGAGACTGCAGATCCAAGTGCCTCTACTTCCACTCCTATTGTGGAAGATGACCCTCCTGACCAAGCGTCTCAAACAGACCCAGTGCCACCATCAGTCCATGACCACTCCACTAAACCATCCTCAGCATCTTGGTTTACATTTGATGACATTCCCCGTCACAAATGGGCAGCTCGCTTTCAAGAATTTGCTGCTTGGATTGATCTTCAAAGTACCAAGCCCTCTGCTCAATCTCAAACTGTCCTTCGTGAATTCATGGCCCGTTCCACGGGTTCTTTACGAGACTGGCTAGAGAGCTTAGGAGAATTCAGACAACTCCAATTCATTGAAGCTCCGGTTGGTACAGCCCTCAATATCATTCATGAGCAGTTCCTCGGTGAAAAAACTGCCTCCACTGAAGCAGACAGAAAAGAATACCACCAGATGAAATGCTGCTCTCTCAAACGCCATCTGTTGGATGCTCACTACAAAAGAATGAGCATTCTCTTCTACAAGCTCAATGGGTTCAACGAGCCATCTTTGAAACATGTCTTCATTGCTTCTCTTCCTGTTGAGTTACAGCCTGATCTTCAACGCAAGCTCACAGCCACCAATATGAGCATAGCTGATATCTCTTTGGGAAAGATTTTCCAAATGGCCATCTCATCTCTTGACAAGCTCTGTGAACAGAAAGCATTCTTCAAAGATCTCATGGAAGACAAAAAACCCTTCTCTGATGCCTGTCGAAAACCTCACCTCAAGATAGAATGCAAAGATGACAAGAAGTGTACTTGTTCACCCAAAAAGAAAAAACACTTTCAGAAACACTTCCACAAAAAATCCTCCTCCAAAAAACCTTTTCGGTATTTCAGAAAGAAAGATCCTTCTCAATACCGAAAGAAAAAGTCCAACCGTTGTTTCATTTGCAAGAAACGCGGTCACTTTGCCCGAAATTGTCCCAACAAATCGGCCAAAGCTGTTCGCCTTATCCATCATCTTGAAGATTCTTCCCTGTTATCTGGGAATGAGGATGTTGAATCCAATTTTTCAGAACAGTCAACCCAAGATGACCACACAGCTTTCCTCATTGCCGAATCCTCTGATTCTGAGGATATTTCAGTCATCTCCACTGTCCAGACTATTAACCATGTCTCCACCATTCCTCGTCCCTCTCTCAAAATGTCCATCCTTCCATCTAAATTCCATAAACCTATCCCTGTTATTGGGTTCCTTGACACTGGTGCAGACACCAGTATGATTGATCCCTCTGTCCTTCCATCAAACTATTGGGAACCTCACTCCAAGCTCTTTCGAGCCGTTAATGGTGAAACATTTGAAACTACCTTGATTACCAAAAAACCCATTGGTATTCAATTCTTTCCGAATTGCATAATTTGGAAAAAGATTGTAGCCTCCAAACTCCCTGATAAAGATTTGCTCATCGGTTTTGATATACTTCATCTAGTCAAAAATCTATTCCTTACTAGTTCTGGAGTTCGCTACAAGCAAATGTTCATGCCTTATACAGATACTCTACGTCTGTATACACTTTCTGAAACACCATCTCCATATAGCCATATCTCACAGAAGTTCTTAGCCTACTGTCCAGACAACCATTCCCAATTCCATCATCCTTCACCCCTTTGGAAAAATGAAAACTTCTTCATTCACCTTCCTTTCAAACTCAACGAAGACATTAATCCCACAAAAGCCTCACATCCGGGTATGTCTCCTTCAGACCTCTTGCTTGCTAAGCAAGAATGTTCTCAGTTACTCCAACAAGGTCTTATTGAGTCTACTGATTCAGATTGGGCTTGTCAAGCCTTTTATGTCGAAAAAAGATCTGAATTAGTTCGTGGCAAGAAAAGATTAGTCATTGATTATCAACCACTCAACACCTTTCTTAAAGATGATAAGTTTCCCCTTCCCAAAATCCAAACCCTGTTTGTCCATCTCCAAGGGGCTCGAATTTTCTCTAAGTTCGATTTAAAAGCCGGTTTTTGGCAACTTGGTATTTCACCAAGTGACCGTCACAAAACTGCCTTCTGCATCCCTGATGCTCATTATCAATGGACAGTCATGCCTTTTGGTCTCAAAGTCGCACCCTCCTTATTTCAAAAAGCCATGACCAAAATCTTCAATCCTATTCTCCATCATGCATTAGTTTACATTGACGATATTTTATTATTTTCCTCTGACCATGAGAGCCACTTGAAGCTCCTTTTGGATTTCTTTAATGTTGTGCAGGCACATGGCATTATGCTTTCCGAAAAGAAAAGCAGCATAGGAAAAGAATCTATTGACTTTCTTGGCATGGTGATCAAAGACGGTCAGTACCAGCCTGGTCCCCATATTGCAGTTGAGTTATTAAAGTTCCCGGACACAAATCTCAACCGCAAGCAGATACAACAATTTCTCGGAATTGTTAACTATGTCCGTGACTTTATTCCACGAGTTGCACTTCACACCAGCCAGCTGTCTCGCATGCTCAAGAAACAATGCCCTCCATGGGGCCCAGCTCAGACAGAAGCTGTCAAGCAACTCAAGGTGATAGCTCAATCACCTCCTCCACTCCGAATTCCCACAAATGGCCAGCGCATCCTCCAGACAGATGCCAGCGATGATTATTGGAGTGTTGTTCTTCTTGAAGACATCAATGGCGTACGTCACTTCTGTGCACATGCCAGCGGTCAATTCAAAGACTCTGAAAAGAATTACCATGTGATTTACAAGGAGATTCTCGCAGTCAAGTATGGGATTAAAAAATTCGAATTCCATCTCATCAGCCACAAGTTCCTCATTAACATGGATAATTCCTCTTTTCCCCGCATCTTTGACTTCAAGAACAAATTGCTACCTGACAAGCAATTACTTAGCCTCAAAACCTGGTTTGCTAAATACGACTTCACTGTTCAACATATCAAAGGCAACCAGAACCTCATTCCCGACTTCCTGACCCGTCCAACTATAAATAAGCCTACCCTCATCTCCTCGATTCACACCATTCCAGTTATAGCCATGAATCGCCAACTTCCCTTCAAAGCTCTTAACCAGAGAAATTTTCCCATGAACATCTCTTTCCAGTCAGCCTACCAGTTACAAGATTTTGCAAAGAAGTTTGTCTACAGGTATTTCTTTAATGTTTACTCCAAGACACCTGACCGATTTCCTAATCTTTGCATGGAGCATTTGTTTCTCACAGGCCTCACTCTGTCTTCTCTCACCATCTCCGAAGATGAGCTTTGGTACATG
Organism: Citrus glauca; assembly: GCA_029633175.1. Lineage (NCBI taxonomy): Eukaryota > Viridiplantae > Streptophyta > Magnoliopsida > Sapindales > Rutaceae > Citrus > Citrus glauca. The sequence goes on along the minus strand of JAQOOD010000002.1, from coordinate 22,049,397 downwards.
TGGTGCCTCACCACTTTGTATGCTACAAAGCTAGTTTTCCCCATCAAACCAGTCCTAACTCACCTCACCACTCCAGAGTTCTCTCCAGACCTCCTATGGACTCTCTTTGAATGGTATTCACCTCTCACATGGTGGCGCCAACAACTCCAGCATTTGTCTACCTTTCACAACTTAGACAACATGCCAGAACAAGAAGCCAACATGTGGCATTCAGCCTTCATTGTCCACAGGCCTTACTTCCAACATCCAGAAACCAGAGACTATTGGACCCAGGACATGGCATATGAATGGCAAACCTATTCTCATCCTTATCAGTTCATCCATAATACCACAATCACTTCTGCCCTTAAAGCCTATCTTATGGAACTCAACAATGTTCCTCCACCTGCCGCAAATATTCACCACACCTCCATTGGACCATCACACACCCTTGAACTCATTCCAAAAGCACAAGGTCATACTCCAAGCCCCAGTTAAACAGGTTCAAGTTCCCGTCCTCACGGAATCCTTGTTACGGAACAACGTCCTGACTACACCAATGTCTTATTCCAAGACGCACAGGACCCATGGGAAGACTTTCAGTCCATCCTACCTACTGATACTCCTCATTCTTCATCACAACACATGTCTGCCGCTGATGAAGACTAGTGGCTTATGTGGTACGTGGCTTGTGATCTCTCAGTGCAGACCAGACTGACGCCCATTCGGGTTCGCCTCTGGAATTTACGTCGAGAGTTTCCCGCCGATATACCCTTATCCACTAAATACCAAATCCGAAATTCATTTACTTAAAAAGGGTTTTCCACGATACCACCCGAAAACACGGCACTCATGGCCTTTAAAAAGGGTGAACGTTGTGAGAAAACTTTTTGTTGGATAAAAATCGATTTGGTGTGGATAAAACAGGACCTTTCTGTTGCACAGGATCCTCAAATGAGGCAAGTGCAGAGCATACTCAGATTTAAAATAGAGGTGAGCGTATCATTTGTAACTTAAATAACTTCTTTGAATCCTAGAAGAGAGAGAGAGGTTTAAGGAAACATGTTTGAGAGAAACTTAAGTTTTTATTACGAAATTGGCTCTTGGCTCCTTGGCCTCCTCTTTACAATGAAACTAAGGGTGCCTTATATAGACAATCCTTGAGAACATGGTCTCTCAAGTGATTATGACACGTAGCACACCTTTGCTTAAAATAAAGTAAGCCAACCATGACTTGTACAAAAGACAAGCATTAAAGTAAAACATACTGACATAGACTCTTGCAAAAAGTAAAGCACACCGACAGAGACTCTGACATTAAAGTAAAGCATGCCTAGAAAGACTTGAAATAAAATAAAGCACACCGACATAGACTTGACACATATACAAAAGACAAACGGGAGTCACATGTGTTGCGTGGAAAGTGATGTGAGAGCGACAATCATGGCGTGGATGGATAACGCCTTGGGGACACGTCGCCTGTTTCTTTGTCATATCGGCGCTTGTGTCGACGTCGTTGTCGCTTGTCTAGATACTGCTCAGCTTGGAGAACTTTGTCTTCATCAGCGGCAGACATGTGTTGTGATGAAGAATGAGGAGTATCAGTAGGTAGGATGGACTGAAAGTCTTCCCATGGGTCCTGTGCGTCTTGGAATAAGACATTGGTGTAGTCAGGACGTTGTTCCGTAACAAGGATTCCGTGAGGACGGGAACTTGAACCTGTTGAACTGGGGCTTGGAGTATGACCTTGTGCTTTTGGAATGAGTTCAAGGGTGTGTGATGGTCCAATGGAGGTGTGGTGAATATTTGCGGCAGGTGGAGGAACATTGTTGAGTTCCATAAGATAGGCTTTAAGGGCAGAAGTGATTGTGGTATTATGGATGAACTGATAAGGATGAGAATAGGTTTGCCATTCATATGCCATGTCCTGGGTCCAATAGTCTCTGGTTTCTGGATGTTGGAAGTAAGGCCTGTGGACAATGAAGGCTGAATGCCACATGTTGGCTTCTTGTTCTGGCATGTTGTCTAAGTTGTGAAAGGTAGACAAATGCTGGAGTTGTTGGCGCCACCATGTGAGAGGTGAATACCATTCAAAGAGAGTCCATAGGAGGTCTGGAGAGAACTCTGGAGTGGTGAGGTGAGTTAGGACTGGTTTGATGGGGAAAACTAGCTTTGTAGCATACAAAGTGGTGAGGCACCACATGTACCAAAGCTCATCTTCGGAGATGGTGAGAGAAGACAGAGTGAGGCCTGTGAGAAACAAATGCTCCATGCAAAGATTAGGAAATCGGTCAGGTGTCTTGGAGTAAACATTAAAGAAATACCTGTAGACAAACTTCTTTGCAAAATCTTGTAACTGGTAGGCTGACTGGAAAGAGATGTTCATGGGAAAATTTCTCTGGTTAAGAGCTTTGAAGGGAAGTTGGCGATTCATGGCTATAACTGGAATGGTGTGAATCGAGGAGATGAGGGTAGGCTTATTTATAGTTGGACGGGTCAGGAAGTCGGGAATGAGGTTCTGGTTGCCTTTGATATGTTGAACAGTGAAATCGTATTTAGCAAACCAGGTTTTGAGGCTAAGTAATTGCTTGTCAGGTAGCAATTTGTTCTTGAAGTCAAAGATGCGGGGAAAAGAGGAATTATCCATGTTAATGAGGAACTTGTGGCTGATGAGATGGAATTCGAATTTTTTAATCCCATACTTGACTGCGAGAATCTCCTTGTAAATCACATGGTAATTCTTTTCAGAGTCTTTGAATTGACTGCTAGCATGTGCACAGAAGTGACGTACGCCATTGATGTCTTCAAGAAGAACAACACTCCAATAATCATCGCTGGCATCTGTCTGGAGGATGCGCTGGCCATTTGTGGGAATTCGGAGTGGAGGAGGTGATTGAGCTATCACCTTGAGTTGCTTGACAGCTTCTGTCTGAGCTGGGCCCCATGGAGGGCATTGTTTCTTGAGCATGCGAGACAGCTGGCTGGTGTGAAGTGCAACTCGTGGAATAAAGTCACGGACATAGTTAACAATTCCGAGAAATTGTTGTATCTGCTTGCGGTTGAGATTTGTGTCTGGGAACTTTAATAACTCAACTGCAATATGGGGACCAGGCTGGTACTGACCGTCTTTGATCACCATGCCAAGAAAGTCAATAGATTCTTTTCCTATGCTGCTTTTCTTTTCGGAAAGCATAATGCCATGTGCCTGCACAACATTAAAGAAATCCAAAAGGAGCTTCAAGTGGCTCTCATGGTCAGAGGAAAATAATAAAATATCGTCAATGTAAACTAATGCATGATGGAGAATAGGATTGAAGATTTTGGTCATGGCTTTTTGAAATAAGGAGGGTGCGACTTTGAGACCAAAAGGCTTGACTGTCCATTGATAATGAGCATCAGGGATGCAGAAGGCAGTTTTGTGACGGTCACTTGGTGAAATACCAAGTTGCCAAAAACCGGCTTTTAAATCGAACTTAGAGAAAATTCGAGCCCCTTGGAGATGGACAAACAGGGTTTGGATTTTGGGAAGGGGAAACTTATCATCTTTAAGAAAGGTGTTGAGTGGTTGATAATCAATGACTAATCTTTTCTTGCCACGAACTAATTCAGATCTTTTTTCGACATAAAAGGCTTGACAAGCCCAATCTGAATCAGTAGACTCAATAAGACCTTGTTGGAGTAACTGAGAACATTCTTGCTTAGCAAGCAAGAGGTCTGAAGGAGACATACCCGGATGTGAGGCTTTTGTGGGATTAATGTCTTCGTTGAGTTTGAAAGGAAGGTGAATGAAGAAGTTTTCATTTTTCCAAAGAGGTGAAGGATGATGGAATTGGGAATGGTTGTCTGGACAGTAGGCTAAGAACTTCTGTGAGATATGGCTATATGGAGATGGTGTTTCAGAAAGTGTATACAGACGTAGAGTATCTGTATAAGGCATGAACATTTGCTTGTAGCGAACTCCAGAACTAGTAAGGAATAGATTTTTGACTAGATGAAGTATATCAAAACCGATGAGCAAATCTTTATCAGGGAGTTTGGAGGCTACAATCTTTTTCCAAATTATGCAATTCGGAAAGAATTGAATACCAATGGGTTTTTTGGTAATCAAGGTAGTTTCAAATGTTTCACCATTAACGGCTCGAAAGAGCTTGGAGTGAGGTTCCCAATAGTTTGATGGAAGGACAGAGGGATCAATCATACTGGTGTCTGCACCAGTGTCAAGGAACCCAATAACAGGGATAGGTTTATGGAATTTAGATGGAAGGATGGACATTTTGAGAGAGGGACGAGGAATGGTGGAGACATGGTTAATAGTCTGGACAGTGGAGATGACTGAAATATCCTCAGAATCAGAGGATTCGGCAATGAGGAAAGCTGTGTGGTCATCTTGGGTTGACTGTTCTGAAAAATTGGATTCAACATCCTCATTCCCAGATAACAGGGAAGAATCTTCAAGATGATGGATAAGGCGAACAGCTTTGGCCGATTTGTTGGGACAATTTCGGGCAAAGTGACCGCGTTTCTTGCAAATGAAACAACGGTTGGACTTTTTCTTTCGGTATTGAGAAGGATCTTTCTTTCTGAAATACCGAAAAGGTTTTTTGGAGGAGGATTTTTTGTGGAAGTGTTTCTGAAAGTGTTTTTTCTTTTTGGGTGAACAAGTACACTTCTTGTCATCTTTGCATTCTATCTTGAGGTGAGGTTTTCGACAGGCATCAGAGAAGGGTTTTTTGTCTTCCATGAGATCTTTGAAGAATGCTTTCTGTTCACAGAGCTTGTCAAGAGATGAGATGGCCATTTGGAAAATCTTTCCCAAAGAGATATCAGCTATGCTCATATTGGTGGCTGTGAGCTTGCGTTGAAGATCAGGCTGTAACTCAACAGGAAGAGAAGCAATGAAGACATGTTTCAAAGATGGCTCGTTGAACCCATTGAGCTTGTAGAAGAGAATGCTCATTCTTTTGTAGTGAGCATCCAACAGATGGCGTTTGAGAGAGCAGCATTTCATCTGGTGGTATTCTTTTCTGTCTGCTTCAGTGGAGGCAGTTTTTTCACCGAGGAACTGCTCATGAATGATATTGAGGGTTGTACCAACCGGAGCTTCAATGAATTGGAGTTGTCTGAATTCTCCTAAGCTCTCTAGCCAGTCTCGTAAAGAACCCGTGGAACGGGCCATGAATTCACGAAGGACAGTTTGAGATTGAGCAGAGGGCTTGGTACTTTGAAGATCAATCCAAGCAGCAAATTCTTGAAAGCGAGCTGCCCATTTGTGACGGGGAATGTCATCAAATGTAAACCAAGATGCTGAGGATGGTTTAGTGGAGTGGTCATGGACTGATGGTGGCACTGGGTCTGTTTGAGACGCTTGGTCAGGAGGGTCATCTTCCACAATAGGAGTGGAAGTAGAGGCACTTGGATCTGCAGTCTCAGTGGCCATTAATATGCCTGTGATGTCAGCATATTCGGACTCAGAATCAGTGGAGGTGTTTGATGAGTCATAAGAGGAAGATGAGGAGGAATTGGGTGTTTCAGGCTCAGAAGGATCAGAGGAGTCTGAAAGGTGAGGCTGGACAGTATGATAGTGATACTGGTCCATTGGGTTTTTATCCTTTTGAGGAGGTTCAGGATAGATTTGTGGTGGTTCTCTTGGAGGGATAATAGGTGTAGATGAAGAGGCTGTAGCCTTGGGACGTGGTTGAGAGGTGTTGACTTGGGATCGTGGTTTTTTGGATAAAGATGGTGGAGGAGGTACTGGAAGATGAGAGAAACCAAAAGGTTGCTGATAAGCAGGTTGTTGAGATCTAGATGGTGGATAGAAAGGTACAAATGCATCAAAGAGTGGAGGAGATACTGGTGTAGGTTGAGATCGGGTGAAAAGAGATGGTCGAACCTTGTCAGCATCAATTCTGGATACCTCAGTTTTGAGTTTTCTGATCTCGGCTTCTTTAGAATTGAACTCTGGACCCCAGATATGATTCTTAATCATATATCTGAGATCGGTGTCTAGCTCAGAAATCCGGTCATGGAGACGGATGTACATTTGATCCAAGCGACTGGTGATGGAATCAACTTTGGTTTCAGTCTGGGAGACTTGAGTTGCAACACGGTCAATTTTCTTACCGAGTTGTTGGAGAGAATGGTTTTGAGCATTGGCATTTTTGGTTTGCCAATTCAAGACAGCTTCGTATTGTTTTGGTTCTTCAGGTTGTCCAGAGGCTGTAACTGGAGATTGGACAAAAGGTTTGGAGGTAACACGGGTTTGTGGATCTGTTTGTTTTTCAAGGGGTGGAAAGGAGTTTTCATAAGAGTGACTTGAAAACATAAGGCAAGACCTGATTGGTTGAACAGGAGGTTTTGGATCCGGTGGAGGTTGTGGAGGAAAGGATGTGCAAGATGATGGAGGATAAGAAGCTTTTTTCTTTTTCTTTTTCTTTCTCCGCATAACTTCTAATTCTTCATCAATGTCATCAGTATCCGTATCATCCAAGCAAGGACAATCCGGATTGCACATATGGGCTTCTGGAACATCCCATAAAAAGTGACCATTAAGCTTGGCAGGATATACTGGATAGCCTTCGGATGAAAAGCCATGAATAGGAAGGTGTTCTTCTTGACCAGTTTGCACTGCTGTGATCATTGCAGTATAAGAAAGCCGTGGATCGTCTGAAGTAGGCTGAGCATCAGGAGTTTGAAAAGTAAGTTGGACTTGGCCATTTGGACGTCTGGTAAAAGTGGCTTCTGTGGCTTGGACTGGTTCAGAATTCTGGTGAAAGTGCTCATAGTTGGTTAGCCATTCAAGAGGCATGAGGTTGAGCAGTTCTTGTTTTGGAATTTGTTTGGGGATTTGGATGATGGTAGGAATTTTGTCTGTATCCGCCAGTATCATCAAAGCATCAGAACTTGTGTGTGGTGTAGGAAGGTCAAGTGCATGATTTTGTAATCGATACACTATTTGGTGATGGAGGGTTGCAATCTTGGAAGTAGGTGTTTGTTCTGCTCCTTGGAGCTGGATTTGGACTTTAAGTGTTGTTGAAAGGTTGGGATCCTCAAGAGAGAGGTTGAAGTTTGGGTAAAAGGTTAAGAGGACACTACCAGCATGGAGGGTTGTCAGAACGGTTCCAATGACTGCATGTTGGTATTCCTTGAACCTGGTGTCTAGGAGAGCAATCCTAGCTGTGACAGGTAAGCCTTTGCGACCATGAAGGGTGAGAATCAACCGGACACCACCAAGATGGAGGTGTGTGTATCCTTCTCGTTTCCAGTTGGCTATGAGATCGGCAGGTATCTCCATAGTGACATATTGTTCACTCTGAGAAGCTTGTAAAGCACACTGGTCTAGTCTTGAAGACTGGACATATTCTTTTGGAAGTGGTCTTTTAGTGGAGATGAGAGTGCGAATACTTCGGGTGAAGGACTTTTGTTGTTTGTAGAGGTTGTAAGGACTCATGAGGGGAAACTGGGACTCAGTGACTTGAGCAGATTCGGGAATATAAGAATATTCCACAAGGTTTTCTATTTTAGAGGCTATGTGTTTAGAGCATGATTGAGGAAGAGAGAGTGTAGAAGAAAGAGAAATAGGAGATGAAGACGATGTAGAAGCTGAAGATGTGTTTGTTTCCATGGTGAGAGAGTTCTCTTCTAGGAGATCAAATGATTATTCAAATTACTAATGATACCACCTCGGCGTTGGGTGAGGCTCTTATACCAGTGGGTTATGTGGTACGTGGCTTGTGATCTCTCAGTGCAGACCAGACTGACGCCCATTCGGGTTCGCCTCTGGAATTTACGTCGAGAGTTTCCCGCCGATATACCCTTATCCACTAAATACCAAATCCGAAATTCATTTACTTAAAAAGGGTTTTTCACGATACCACCCGAAAACACGGCACTCATGTCCTTTAAAAAGGGTGAACGTTGTGAGAAAACTTTTTGTTGGATAAAAATCGATTTGGTGTGGATAAAACAGGACCTTTCTGTTGCACAGGATCCTCAAGCGAGGCAAGTGCAGAGCATACTCAGATTTAAAATAGAGGTGAGCGTATCATTTGTAACTTAAATAACTTCTTTGAATCCTAGAAGAGAGAGAGAGGTTTAAGGAAACATGTTTGAGAGAAACTTAAGTTTTTATTACGAACTTGGCTCTTGGCTCCTTGGCCTCCCCCTTTACAATGAAACTAAGGGTGCCTTATATAGACAATCCTTGAGAACATGGTCTCTCAAGTGATTATGACACGTAGCACACCTTTGCTTAAAATAAAGTAAGCCAACCATGACTTGTACAAAAGACAAGCATTAAAGTAAAACATACTGACATGGACTCTTGCAAAAAGTAAAGCACACCGACAGAGACTTTGACATTAAAGTAAAGCATGCCTAGAAAGACTTGAAATAAAATAAAGCACACCGACATAGACGTGACACATAGACAAAGACAAACGGGAGTCACATGTGTTGCGTGGAAAGTGATGTGAGAGCGACAATCATGGCGTGGATGGATAACGCCTTGGGGACACGTCGCCTGTTTCTTTTTCATATCGGCGCCTGTGTCGACGTCGTTGTCGCTTGTCTAGATACTGCTCAGCTTGGAGAACTTTGTCTTCATCAGCGGCAGACATGTGTTGTGATGAAGAATGAGGAGTATCAGTAGGTAGGATGGACTGAAAGTCTTCCCATGGGTCCTGTGCGTCTTGGAATAAGACATTGGTGTAGTCAGGACGTTGTTCCGTAACAAGGATTCCGTGAGGACGGGAACTTGAACCTGTTGAACTGGGGCTTGGAGTATGACCTTGTGCTTTTGGAATGAGTTCAAGGGTGTGTGATGGTCCAATGGAGGTGTGGTGAATATTTGCGGCAGGTGGAGGAACATTGTTGAGTTCCATAAGATAGGCTTTAAGGGCAGAAGTGATTGTGGTATTATGGATGAACTGATAAGGATGAGAATAGGTTTGCCATTCATATGCCATGTCCTGGGTCCAATAGTCTCTGGTTTCTGGATGTTGGAAGTAAGGCCTGTGGACAATGAAGGCTGAATGCCACATGTTGGCTTCTTGTTCTGGCATGTTGTCTAAGTTGTGAAAGGTAGACAAATGCTGGAGTTGTTGGCGCCACCATGTGAGAGGTGAATACCATTCAAAGAGAGTCCATAGGAGGTCTGGAGAGAACTCTGGAGTGGTGAGGTGAGTTAGGACTGGTTTGATGGGGAAAACTAGCTTTGTAGCATACAAAGTGGTGAGGCACCACATGTACCAAAGCTCATCTTCGGAGATGGTGAGAGAAGACAGAGTGAGGCCTGTGAGAAACAAATGCTCCATGCAAAGATTAGGAAATCGGTCAGGTGTCTTGGAGTAAACATTAAAGAAATACCTGTAGACAAACTTCTTTGCAAAATCTTGTAACTGGTAGGCTGACTGGAAAGAGATGTTCATGGGAAAATTTCTCTGGTTAAGAGCTTTGAAGGGTAGTTGGCGATTCATGGCTATAACTGGAATGGTGTGAATCGAGGAGATGAGGGTAGGCTTATTTATAGTTGGACGGGTCAGGAAGTCGGGAATGAGGTTCTGGTTGCCTTTGATATGTTGAACAGTGAAGTCGTATTTAGCAAACCAGGTTTTGAGGCTAAGTAATTGCTTGTCAGGTAGCAATTTGTTCTTGAAGTCAAAGATGCGGGGAAAAGAGGAATTATCCATGTTAATGAGGAACTTGTGGCTGATGAGATGGAATTCGAATTTTTTAATCCCATACTTGACTGCGAGAATCTCCTTGTAAATCACATGGTAATTCTTTTCAGAGTCTTTGAATTGACCGCTGGCATGTGCACAGAAGTGACGTACGCCATTGATGTCTTCAAGAAGAACAGCACTCCAATAATCATCGCTGGCATCTGTCTGGAGGATGCGCTGGCCATTTGTGGGAATTCGGAGTGGAGGAGGTGATTGAGCTATCACCTTGAGTTGCTTGACAGCTTCTGTCTGAGCTGGGCCCCATGGAGGGCATTGTTTCTTGAGCATGCGAGACAGCTGGCTGGTGTGAAGTGCAACTCGTGGAATAAAGTCACGGACATAGTTAACAATTCCGAGAAATTGTTGTATCTGCTTGCGGTTGAGATTTGTGTCCGGGAACTTTAATAATTCAACTGCAATATGGGGACCAGGCTGGTACTGACCGTCTTTGATCACCATGCCAAGAAAGTCAATAGATTCTTTTCCTATGCTGCTTTTCTTTTCGGAAAGCATAATGCCATGTGCCTGCACAACATTAAAGAAATCCAAAAGGAGCTTCTGGTGGCTCTCATGGTCAGAGGAAAATAATAAAATATCGTCAATGTAAACCAATGCATGATGGAGAATAGGATTGAAGATTTTGGTCATGGCTTTTTGAAATAAGGAGGGTGCGACTTTGAGACCAAAAGGCATGACTGTCCATTGATAATGAGCATCAGGGATGCAGAAGGCAGTTTTGTGACGGTCACTTGGTGAAATAACAAGTTGCCAAAAACCGGCTTTTAAATCGAACTTAGAGAAAATTCGAGCCCCTTGGAGATGGACAAACAGGGTTTGGATTTTGGGAAGGGGAAACTTATCATCTTTAAGAAAGGTGTTGAGTGGTTGATAATCAATGACTAATCTTTTCTTGCCACGAACTAATTCAGATCTTTTTTCGACATAAAAGGCTTGACAAGCCCAATCTGAATCAGTAGACTCAATAAGACCTTGTTGGAGTAACTGAGAACATTCTTGCTTAGCAAGCAAGAGGTCTGAAGGAGACATACCCGGATGTGAGGCTTTTGTGGGATTAATGTCTTCGTTGAGTTTGAAAGGAAGGTGAATGAAGAAGTTTTCATTTTTCCAAAGAGGTGAAGGATGATGGAATTGGGAATGGTTTTCTGGACAGTAGTCTAAGAACTTCTGTGAGATGTGGCTATATGGAGATGGTGTTTCAGAGAGCGTATACAGACGTAGAGTATCTGTATAGGGCATGAACATTTGCTTGTAGCGGACTCCAGAACTAGTGAGGAATAGATTTTTGACTAGATGAAGTATATCAAAACCGATGAGCAAATCTTTATCAGGGAGTTTGGAGGCTACAATCTTTTTCCAAATTATGCAATTCGGAAAGAATTGAATACCAATGGGTTTTTTGGTAATCAAAGTAGTTTCAAATGTTTCACCATTAACTGCTCGGAAAAGTTTGGAGTGAGGTTCCCAGTAGTTTGATGGAAGGACAGAGGGATCAATCATACTGGTGTCTGCACCAGTGTCAAGGAACCCAATAACAGGGATAGGTTTATGGAATTTAGATGGAAGGATGGACATTTTGAGAGAGGGACGAGGAATGGTGGAGACATGGTTAATAGTCTGGACAGTGGAGATGACTGAAATATCCTCAGAATCAGAGGATTCGGCAATGAGGAAAGCTGTTTGGTCATCTTGTGTGGATTGTTCTGAAAAATTGGATTCAACATCCTCATTCTCAGATAACAGGGAAGAATCTTCAAGATGATTGATAAGGCGAACAGCTTTGGCTGATTTGTTGGGACAATTTCGGGCAAAGTGACCGCGTTTCTTGCAAATGAAACAACGGTTGGACTTTGTCTTTCGGTACTGAGAAGGATCTTTCTTTCTAAAATACCGGAAAGGTTTTTTGGAGGAGGATTTTTTGTGGAAGTGTTTCTGAAAGTGTTTTTTCTTTTTGGGTGAGCAGGTACACTTCTTTTCATCTTTGCATTCTATCTTGAGGTGAGGTTTGCGACAAGCATCAGAGAAAGGTTTTTTGTCTTCCATGAGATCTTTGAAGAATGCTTCCTGTTCACAGAGCTTGTCAAGAGATGAGATGGCCATTTGGAAAATCTTTCCCAAAGAGATATCAGCTATGCTCATATTGGTGGCTGTGAGCTTGCGTTGAAGATCAGGCTGTAACTCAACAGGAAGAGAAGCAATGAAGACATGTTTCAAAGATGGCTCGTTGAACCCATTGAGCTTGTAGAAGAGAATGCTCATTCTTTTGTAGTGAGCATCCAACAGATGGCGTTTGAGAGAGCAGCATTTCATCTGGTGGTATTCTTTTCTGTCTGCTTCAGTGGAGGCAGTTTTTTCACCGAGGAACTGCTCATGAATGATATTGAGGGCTGTACCAACCGGAGCTTCAATGAATTGGAGTTGTCTGAATTCTCCTAAGCTCTCTAGCCAGTCTCGTAAAGAACCCGTGGAACGGGCCATGAATTCACGAAGGACGGTTTGAGATTGAGCAGAAGGCTTGGTACTTTGAAGATCAATCCAAGCAGCAAATTCTTGAAATCGAGCTGCCCATTTGTGACGGGGAATGTCATCAAATGTGAACCAAGATGCTGAGGATGGTTTAGTGGAGTGGTCATGGACTGATGGTGGCACTGGGTCTGTTTGAGACGCTTGGTCAGGAGGGTCATCTTCCACAATAGGAGTGGAAGTAGAGGCACTTGGATCTGCAGTCTCAGTGGCCATTAATATGCCTGTGATGTCAGCATATTCGGACTCAGAATCAGTGGAGGTGTTTGATGAGTCATAAGAGGAAGATGAGGAGGAATTGGGTGCTTCAGGCTCAGAGGAGTCTGAAAGATGAGGCTGGACAGTATGATAGTGATATTGGTCCATTGGGTTTTTATCCTTTTGTGGAGGTTCAGGATAGATTTGTGGTGGTTCTCTTGGAGGGATTATAGGTGTAGATGAAGAGGCTGTGGCCTTGGGACGTGGTTGAGATGTGTTGACTTGGGATCGTGGTTTTTTAGATGAAGATAGTGGAGGAGGTACTGGAAGATGAGAGAAACCAAAAGGTTGATGATAAGCAGGTTGTTGAGATCTAGATGGTGGATAGAAAGGTACGAATGCATCAAAGAGTGGAGGAGATACTGGTGCAGGTTGAGGTCGGGTGAAAAGAGATGGTCGAACCTTGTCAGCATCAATTCTGGATACCTCAGCTTTGAGTTTTCTGATCTCGGCTTCTTTGGAATTGAACTCTGGACCCCAGATATGATTCTTAATCATATATCTGAGATCGGTGTCTAGCTCAGAAATCCGGTCATGGAGACGGATGTACATTTGATCCAAGCGACTGGTGATGGAATCAACTTTGGTTTCAGTCTGGGAGACTTGAGTTGCAACACGGTCAATTTTCTTACCGAGTTGTTGGAGAGAATGGTTTTGAGCATTGGCATTTTTGGTTTGCCAATTCAAGACAGCTTCATATTGTTTTGGTTCTTCAGGTTGTCCAGAGGCTGTAACTGGAGATTGGACAAAAGGTTTAGAGGTAACACGGGTTTGTGAATCTGTTTGTTTTTCAAGGGGTGGAAAGGAGTTTTCATAAGAGTGACTTGAAAACATAAGGCAAGACCTGATTGGTTGAACAGGAGGTTTTGGATCCGGTGGAGGTTGTGGAGGAAAGGATGTGCAAGATGATGGAGGATAAGAAGTTTTTTTCTTTTTCTTTTTCTTTCTCCGCATAACTTCTAATTCTTCATCAATGTCATCAGTATCCGTATCATCCAAGCAAGGACAATCCGGATTGCACATATGGGCTTCTGGAACATCCCATAAAAAGTGACCATTAAGCTTGGCAGGATATACTGGATAGCCTTCGGATGAAAAGCCATGAATAGGAAGGTGTTCTTCTTGACCAGTTTGCACTGCTGTGATCATTGCAGTATAAGAAAGCCGTGGATCGTCTGAAGTAGGCTGAGCATCAGGAGTTTGAAAAGTAAGTTGGACTTGGCCATTTGGACGTCTGGTAAAAGTGGCTTCTGTGGCTTGGACTGGTTCAGAATTCTGGTGAAAGTGCTCATAGTTGGTTAGCCATTCAAGAGGCATGAGGTTGAGCAGTTCTTGTTTTGGAATTTGTTTAGGGATTTGGATGATGGTAGGAATTTTGTCTGTATTCGCCAGTATCATCAAAGCATCAGAACTTGTGTGTGGTGTAGGAAGGTCAAGTGCATGATTTTGTAATCGATACACTATTTGGTGATGGAGGGTTGCAATCTTGGAAGTAGGTGTTTGTTCTGCTCCTTGGAGCTGGATTTGGACTTTAAGTGTTGTTGGAAGGTTGGGATCCTCAAGAGAGAGGTTGAAGTTTGGGTAAAAGGTTAAGAGGACACTACCAGCATGAAGGGTTGTCAGAACGGTTCCAATGACTGCATGTTGGTACTCCTTGAACCTGGTGTCTAGGAGAGCAATCCTAGCTGTGACAGGTAAGCCTTTGCGCCCATGAAGGGTGAGAATCAACCGGACACCACCAAGATGGAGGTGTGTGTAGCCTTCTCGTTTCCAGTTGGCTATGAGGTCGGAAGGTATCTCCATAGTGACGTATTGTTCACTCTGAGAAGCTTGTAAAGCACACTGGTCTAGTCGAGGTGGTATCATTAGTAATTTGATTAATCATTTGATCTCCTAGAAGAGAACTCTCTCACCATGGAAACAAACACATCTTCAGCTTCTACTTCGTCTTCATCTCCTATTTCTCTGTCTTCTACTCTATCTCTTCCTCAATCATGTTCTAAACACATAGCCTCTAAGATAGAAAACCTTGTGGAATATTCTTATATTCCCGAATCTGCTCAAGTCACTGAGTCCCAGTTTCCCCTCATGAGTCCTTACAACCTCTACAAACAACAAAAGTCCTTCACCCGAAGTATTCGCACTCTCATCTCCACTAAAAGACCACTTCCAAAAGAATATGTCCAGTCTTCAAGACTAGACCAGTGTGCTTTACAAGCTTCTCAGAGTGAACAATACGTCACTATGGCGATACCTTCCGACCTCATAGCCAACTGGAAACGAGAAGGCTACACACACCTCCATCTTGGTGGTGTCCGGTTGATTCTCACCCTTCATGGGCGCAAAGGCTTACCTGTCACAGCTAGGATTGCTCTCCTAGACACCAGGTTCAAGGAGTACCAACATGCAGTCATTGGAACCGTTCTGACAACCCTTCATGCTGGTAGTGTCCTCTTAACCTTTTACCCAAACTTCAACCTCTCTCTTGAGGATCCCAACCTTCCAACAACACTTAAAGTCCAAATCCAGCTCCAAGGAGCAGAACAAACACCTACTTCCAAGATTGCAACCCTCCATCACCAAATAGTGTATCGATTACAAAATCATGCACTTGACCTTCCTACACCACACACAAGTTCTGATGCTTTGATGATACTGGCGAATACAGACAAAATTCCTACCATCATCCAAATCCCCAAACAAATTCCAAAACAAGAACTGCTCAACCTCATGCCTCTTGAATGGCTAACCAACTATGAGCACTTTCACCAGAATTCTGAACCAGTCCAAGCCACAGAAGCCACTTTTACCAGACGTCCAAATGGCCAAGTCCAACTTACTTTTCAAACTCCTGATGCTCAGCCTACTTCAGACGATCCACGGCTTTCTTATACTGCAATGATCACAGCAGTGCAAACTGGTCAAGAAGAACACCTTCCTATTCATGGCTTTTCATCCGAAGGCTATCCAGTATATCCTGCCAAGCTTAATGGTCACTTTTTATGGGATGTTCCAGAAGCCCATATGTGCAATCCGGATTGTCCTTGCTTGGATGATACGGATACTGATGACATTGATGAAGAATTAGAAGTTATGCGGAGAAAGAAAAAGAAAAAGAAAAAAACTTCTTATCCTCCATCATCTTGCACATCCTTTCCTCCACAACCTCCACCGGATCCAAAACCTCCTGTTCAACCAATCAGGTCTTGCCTTATGTTTTCAAGTCACTCTTATGAAAACTCCTTTCCACCCCTTGAAAAACAAACAGATTCACAAACCCGTGTTACCTCTAAACCTTTTGTCCAATCTCCAGTTACAGCCTCTGGACAACCTGAAGAACCAAAACAATATGAAGCTGTCTTGAATTGGCAAACCAAAAATGCCAATGCTCAAAACCATTCTCTCCAACAACTCGGTAAGAAAATTGACCGTGTTGCAACTCAAGTCTCCCAGACTGAAACCAAAGTTGATTCCATCACCAGTCGCTTGGATCAAATGTACATCCGTCTCCATGACCGGATTTCTGAGCTAGACACCGATCTCAGATATATGATTAAGAATCATATCTGGGGTCCAGAGTTCAATTCTAAAGAAGCCGAGATCAGAAAACTCAAAGCTGAGGTATCCAGAATTGATGCTGACAAGGTTCGACCATCTCTTTTCACCCGATCTCAACCTACACCAGTATCTCCTCCACTCTTTGATGCATTTGTACCTTTCTATCCACCATCTAGATCTCAACAACCTGCTTATCAGCAACCTTTTGGTTTCTCTCATCTTCCAGTACCTCCTCCACCATCTTTATCCAAAAAACCACGATCCCAAGTCAACACCTCTCAACCACGTCCCAAGGCTACAGCCTCTTCATCTACACCTATTATCCCTCCAAGAGAACCACCACAAATCTATCCTGAACCTCCTCAAAAGGATAAAAACCCAATGGACCAGTATCACTATCATACTGTCCAGCCTCACCTTTCAGACTCCTCTGATCCTTCTGAGCCTGAAACACCCAATTCCTCCTCATCTTCCTCTTATGACTCATCAAACACCTCCACTGATTCTGAGTCCGAATATGCTGACATCACAGGCATATTAATGGCCACTGAGACTGCAGATCCAAGTGCCTCTACTTCCACTCCTATTGTGGAAGATGACCCTCCTGACCAAGCGTCTCAAACAGACCCAGTGCCACCATCAGTCCATGACCACTCCACTAAACCATCCTCAGCATCTTGGTTTACATTTGATGACATTCCCCGTCACAAATGGGCAGCTCGCTTTCAAGAATTTGCTGCTTGGATTGATCTTCAAAGTACCAAGCCCTCTGCTCAATCTCAAACTGTCCTTCGTGAATTCATGGCCCGTTCCACGGGTTCTTTACGAGACTGGCTAGAGAGCTTAGGAGAATTCAGACAACTCCAATTCATTGAAGCTCCGGTTGGTACAGCCCTCAATATCATTCATGAGCAGTTCCTCGGTGAAAAAACTGCCTCCACTGAAGCAGACAGAAAAGAATACCACCAGATGAAATGCTGCTCTCTCAAACGCCATCTGTTGGATGCTCACTACAAAAGAATGAGCATTCTCTTCTACAAGCTCAATGGGTTCAACGAGCCATCTTTGAAACATGTCTTCATTGCTTCTCTTCCTGTTGAGTTACAGCCTGATCTTCAACGCAAGCTCACAGCCACCAATATGAGCATAGCTGATATCTCTTTGGGAAAGATTTTCCAAATTGCCATCTCATCTCTTGACAAGCTCTGTGAACAGAAAGCATTCTTCAAAGATCTCATGGAAGACAAAAAACCCTTCTCTGATGCCTGTCGAAAACCTCACCTCAAGATAGAATGCAAAGATGACAAGAAGTGTACTTGTTCACCCAAAAAGAAAAAACACTTTCAGAAACACTTCCACAAAAAATCCTCCTCCAAAAAACCTTTTCGGTATTTCAGAAAGAAAGATCCTTCTCAATACCGAAAGAAAAAGTCCAACCGTTGTTTCATTTGCAAGAAACGCGGTCACTTTGCCCGAAATTGTCCCAACAAATCAGCCAAAGCTGTTCGCCTTATCAATCATCTTGAAGATTCTTCCCTGTTATCTGAGAATGAGGATGTTGAATCCAATTTTTCAGAACAATCCACACAAGATGACCAAACAGCTTTCCTCATTGCCGAATCCTCTGCTTCTGAGGATATTTCAGTCATCTCCACTGTCCAGACTATTAACCATGTCTCCACCATTCCTCGTCCCTCTCTCAAAATGTCCATCCTTCCATCTAAATTCCATAAACCTATCCCTGTTATTGGGTTCCTTGACACTGGTGCAGACACCAGTATGATTGATCCCTCTGTCCTTCCATCAAACTACTGGGAACCTCACTCCAAACTTTTCCGAGCAGTTAATGGTGAAACATTTGAAACTACTTTGATTACCAAAAAACCCATTGGTATTCAATTCTTTCCGAATTGCATAATTTGGAAAAAGATTGTAGCCTCCAAACTCCCTGATAAAGATTTGCTCATCGGTTTTGATATACTTCATCTAGTCAAAAATCTATTCCTTACTAGTTCTGGAGTTCGCTACAAGCAAATGTTCATGCCCTATACAGATACTCTACGTCTGTATACGCTCTCTGAAACACCATCTCCATATAGCCATATCTCACAGAAGTTCTTAGCCTACTGTCCAGACAACCATTCCCAATTCCATCATCCTTCACCTCTTTGGAAAAATGAAAACTTCTTCATTCACCTTCCTTTCAAACTCAACGAAGACATTAATCCCACAAAAGCCTCACATCCGGGTATGTCTCCTTCAGACCTCTTGCTTGCTAAGCAAGAATGTTCTCAGTTACTCCAACAAGGTCTTATTGAGTCTACTGATTCAGATTGGGCTTGTCAAGCCTTTTATGTCGAAAAAAGATCTGAATTAGTTCGTGGCAAGAAAAGATTAGTCATTGATTATCAACCACTCAACACCTTTCTTAAAGATGATAAGTTTCCCCTTCCCAAAATCCAAACCCTGTTTGTCCATCTCCAAGGGGCTCGAATTTTCTCTAAGTTCGATTTAAAAGCCGGTTTTTGGCAACTTGGTATTTCACCAAGTGACCGTCACAAAACTGCCTTCTGCATCCCTGATGCTCATTATCAATGGACAGTCATGCCTTTTGGTCTCAAAGTCGCACCCTCCTTATTTCAAAAAGCCATGACCAAAATCTTCAATCCTATTCTCCATCATGCATTAGTTTACATTGACGATATTTTATTATTTTCCTCTGACCATGAGAGCCACCAGAAGCTCCTTTTGGATTTCTTTAATGTTGTGCAGGCACATGGCATTATGCTTTCCGAAAAGAAAAGCAGCATAGGAAAAGAATCTATTGACTTTCTTGGCATGGTGATCAAAGACGGTCAGTACCAGCCTGGTCCCCATATTGCAGTTGAGTTATTAAAGTTCCCGGACACAAATCTCAACCGCAAGCAGATACAACAATTTCTCGGAATTGTTAACTATGTCCGTGACTTTATTCCACGAGTTGCACTTCACACCAGCCAGCTGTCTCGCATGCTCAAGAAACAATGCCCTCCATGGGGCCCAGCTCAGACAGAAGCTGTCAAGCAACTCAAGGTGATAGCTCAATCACCTCCTCCACTCCGAATTCCCACAAATGGCCAGCGCATCCTCCAGACAGATGCCAGCGATGATTATTGGAGTGCTGTTCTTCTTGAAGACATCAATGGCGTACGTCACTTCTGTGCACATGCCAGCGGTCAATTCAAAGACTCTGAAAAGAATTACCATGTGATTTACAAGGAGATTCTCGCAGTCAAGTATGGGATTAAAAAATTCGAATTCCATCTCATCAGCCACAAGTTCCTCATTAACATGGATAATTCCTCTTTTCCCCGCATCTTTGACTTCAAGAACAAATTGCTACCTGACAAGCAATTACTTAGCCTCAAAACCTGGTTTGCTAAATACGACTTCACTGTTCAACATATCAAAGGCAACCAGAACCTCATTCCCGACTTCCTGACCCGTCCAACTATAAATAAGCCTACCCTCATCTCCTCGATTCACACCATTCCAGTTATAGCCATGAATCGCCAACTTCCCTTCAAAGCTCTTAACCAGAGAAATTTTCCCATGAACATCTCTTTCCAGTCAGCCTACCAGTTACAAGATTTTGCAAAGAAGTTTGTCTACAGGTATTTCTTTAATGTTTACTCCAAGACACCTGACCGATTTCCTAATCTTTGCATGGAGCATTTGTTTCTCACAGGCCTCACTCTGTCTTCTCTCACCATCTCCGAAGATGAGCTTTGGTACATGTGGTGCCTCACCACTTTGTATGCTACAAAGCTAGTTTTCCCCATCAAACCAGTCCTAACTCACCTCACCACTCCAGAGTTCTCTCCAGACCTCCTATGGACTCTCTTTGAATGGTATTCACCTCTCACATGGTGGCGCCAACAACTTCAGCATTTGTCTACCTTTCATAACTTAGACAACATGCCAGAACAAGAAGCCAACATGTGGCATTCAGCCTTCATTGTCCACAGGCCTTACTTCCAACATCCAGAAACCAGAGACTATTGGACCCAGGACATGGCATATGAATGGCAAACCTATTCTCATCCTTATCAGTTCATCCATAATACCACAATCACTTCTGCCCTTAAAGCCTATCTTATGGAACTCAACAATGTTCCTCCACCTGCCGCAAATATTCACCACACCTCCATTGGACCATCACACACCCTTGAACTCATTCCAAAAGCACAAGGTCATACTCCAAGCCCCAGTTCAACAGGTTCAAGTTCCCGTCCTCACGGAATCCTTGTTACGGAACAACGTCCTGACTACACCAATGTCTTATTCCAAGACGCACAGGACCCATGGGAAGACTTTCAGTCCATCCTCCCTACTGATACTCCTCATTCTTCATCACAACACATGTCTGCCGCTGATGAAGACAAAGTTCTCCAAGCTGAGCAGTATCTAGACAAGCGACAACGACGTCGACACAAGCGCCGATATGAAAAAGAAACAGGCGACGTGTCCCCAAGGCGTTATCCATCCACGCCATGATTGTCGCTCTCACATCACTTTCCACGCAACACATGTGACTCCCGTTTGTCTTTTGTATATGTGTCAAGTCTATGTCGGTGTGCTTTATTTTATTTCAAGTCTTTCTAGGCATGCTTTACTTTAATGTCAGAGTCTCTGTCGGTGTGCTTTACTTTTTGCAAGAGTCTATGTCAGTATGTTTTACTTTAATGCTTGTCTTTTGTACAAGTCATGGTTGGCTTACTTTATTTTAAGCAAAGGTGTGCTACGTGTCATAATCACTTGAGAGACCATGTTCTCAAGGATTGTCTATATAAGGCACCCTTAGTTTCATTGTAAAAAGAAGGCCAAGGAGCCAAGAGCCAAGTTCGTAATAAAAACTTAAGTTTCTCTCAAACATGTTTCCTTAAACCTCTCTCTCTCTTCTAGGATTCAAAGAAGTTATTTAAGTTACAAATGATACGCTCACCTCTATTTTAAATCTGAGTATGCTCTGCACTTGCCTCGCTTGAGGATCCTGTGCAACAGAAAGGTCCTGTTTTATCCACACCAAATCGATTTTTATCCAACAAAAAGTTTTCTCACAACGTTCACCCTTTTTAAAGGCCATGAGTGCCGTGTTTTCGGGTGGTATCGTGAAAAACCCTTTTTAAGTAAATGAATTTCGGATTTGGTATTTAGTGGATAAGGGTATATCGGCGGGAAACTCTCGACGTAAATTCCAGAGGCGAACCCGAATGGGCGTCAGTCTGGTCTGCACTGAGAGATCACAAGCCACGTACCACATAACCCACTATAAGTCCAATTGTTGGAATAGGCCTTTGGAATTTTGTGGGTAAGAGCTGGGGTTTGATGGAAGGTATTGGAACAGTAGTATCAAGGGACAACAATTGTTGATGAAGAATCACTTGGGACTGATCACTGTCTGAGTCATCAGAGGAATTCTGTAGTGCGAACACAGTTGCATCATTGGTTCATCTTGTTTAGAGAAATAGAATTCCAGTTTATCCTTTTTTGGAGAGTAATCTGTGGTGGCCTGAAGATGTTTAAGTAGCCGAATAGATTTTTTCCTTTTGTTGGGACAATCCTTGGCATAATGGCTTTTTCTCTTGTAGATGAAACATTTGCTTGATTTTCTCCGTTTAGATTTTCTGGATGAGGATGACTTCTTTCTGAAGAATATGTAGGGCTGCGAGGCTTAGATGAATATTCTGGACGTTTGAATTTTCAAAAATGCCTTTTCTTTTTAGGACTGCAATCACAATCCTTCTTCTGTTTGCACTTAATCTGCAAATAAGGCTTTTTGCAGGCACTCCGAAATGGTTCTCTATCTTTCAACAGTTCTTTGAAAAACTGTTTTTGCTCACAGAGTTTGTCAAGATAGGTTTTGGCAAGTTGAAAGATTTTGCCAAGAGAAATATTGTCAAGGACAAGATTGGATGCACGAAGTTGCTGCTGTATATCTGGTTGGAGTTCATCAGGAAGGGAAACCAGAAAAACATGCTTTAATGTCGGCTCACTGAATCCATTAAGTTTATAGAACAGCAGGGGACATTCTTTTATAATGGAAGTCAAGATCCTTAGCATTAAGTGAACATCATTTCATGTTAAGATAGTCTCGTCATGCAGCTTCAAAAACTGCAAAAGGATCTCCAAGGAATTGATCATGGATAATCGCAAGAGCACTTGAGACTTCTGGCAATTGAACAAATTGTAATTGTTTGTATTGGCCTAAAGAATCAAACCAATCTCTTAGAGCACCCGTAAAATGAGTGGCAAATTCTCTGAGGACTGATTGAGTCGTGGCTCATGGCCTTAACATTTGTAAGTCAAGCCAAGTAGACATTTTATTAAGCCGATCACGCCATTTAGAGGAGGGAAGATCATCAAATGTGAACCATAAACCATTTGACAATTTTGGACCAGTTGGACCGGTTTGGGCTTGGGCTGGAGGAGGTTGGTTTGAGGCAGAGAATTCAGGCATTTCTTCGTCAACTTCGGAGGGAATATCAACATATACTTCTGTATGGGAGGTTTGGCCTTGATCAGGCTAAGCCATCAGGATTTTGGTGATATCAGCATAGGACTTTTCAGAATCACTGGTGGATGTTGAGGATTCTATATCTATCTCGGGATGGCTATCCGAAATAGTTAGATTTGAATCAGAAGTTTGATCATCTGTAGTAGATATGTGATCAACTGTGTGGGCACTGAATAGGTGTATGGGTTGTTTAACCTTGGATTGGGTAGGAGGTTGGGAAGGAGCTGGTGGTGAAGGGACTGGTGGTGATGCTGGTGTATAACCAGGAGATGGTTGGTCAGGAGTGGAAACAGCAGGTTGGGGATTGGTGACTGGTCGTGGTTGAGGTTTAGGCTTTGGTTTAGGTTTAGACTGTAGTGGCAATGTATTTTCTCGAAAAAGAATATGCTGGTGTTAGAGAAGTAGTCTTGCAAGCAATTAAGGAAGTTTGTAACCTATGAAAAGAAGCAATGAAAGCAATCAAGGCTCTCAAGCTTTCCATGGACAATAATGACGAGAGTGAACAATAGCAAGGTTAATTGTGAGAAAGTAATTCAGGGAGTTAATCCTGAAGAACAACCCAAAGATTATCACCATAAAGAGAGGGCGTCAATCATGAAGTAGTGCCTTAGGGTGTTAATTCGATGTTGTCCTAAGAATATAGGACTTGTAAGGTGAATTCCAGCGTAGGTGCATGAGGAATTAAAATGCAATTTGGAAGAAGGTGAGAAAAAAGTTTAGATTGCAAGATTAATTTCAATATTCCATATTTTTATGGTGAGATGCATGTTGAAGAATTTTAGAGTTGATATAACAAGTAGATATGTTTTCTTTTTAAATATATGGGGACTCACCAAGAGAAGCGAGTTAAGCTTATTGTGTTTAAGTTGAAGGGCGTGACTTTTGCATGGCATTGTAGACAATCCATTGATCAAATCATGGCCAAGAGTATATGTGAAATATTAGAAGTACAAGCAAACAAATCATAGTGTCCATAAATATATTAGAGAATTTTATCATGTACACAGGAGAAATAATATAGATGAGCCAAAACTTTGAATATTAGGAAATATATTGGCGAGTTGAAGATGAAATCTTAGATGATGAAACTAAGGACATGGCTAGCACAAGCACATGGAATGAGGCATATTCAATCCTATTCAAGTTCCCATCGGACCCTTCACAAGATCAAATTTATGGTGGTCCAAAGAAGTGCTTAATGGGCCAATTCAAGCAACTTGAGCTTAATCAAATTCATGGTGGCCCATTGATTGAGATGCACATGATATTCAGACACCAAGTGCACATGAAAACAGCAAGGTGGCTAATTTATTATGGCTAAAAAATAAGCTACTTTCCTTTTCAAATTTTTTCCCTTTTTTTTATTTTAAAGAGGAAAGTAAGGAGAGAAATTAACTATTTATCTTTTAATTACCTAGTTTTCATTTTTATTAATGACATGTTTTCAGAGTTGATGTAAGGCATTTAAGCTATTTAGGAGACTTTCCTTATTTACTTTAGATTAATCTTTTTTTGGATGTTAAACTTTCCCTTTGAATCCAATAAAAAAGAAGATAAATTCTTTTATACAATTTGTTTGAGGGTTTAATTCTCTTTGATTCTTAAATGAACTCTTTGAACTTATAAAATTCAAACTTGGAGACTAGTTGGTTTGGATCGTGTCAATTCTTTGGTAGGGTTATCATCACTTGGTATTAGAGCGAGGTTCTGATTAGGTTTTGCTTGTCATTTTCTTTAGTTTTTGTTTATTGTTAATCACAAGTCGTAGTTCCCATTGTCCAAATTCTGTCTTGAAAATCCCTAAAACCTTTCTAGCCTAGTTTTGCACCCTTACTAAAATTTTCGTATTTCTTTGTTTTAATTCATCGAGTTGTGAATTCTGGTTCTTTTACTTGTGAATTGCTGAAAACTCTAGGATAATTGAGTTTGTATCTATTTGAATTAAGGTTGGATATGTGTGAGACTTGTTTTAATTTCTGAGCTTTGTTAGACCTTACTTGATTATATTAAAAACAAATCTCTAGTTTCCCAATTCGGTTTTGAAACCTTTAGTTTTGGCCGAACTTCCTCTACCTTTTTTGCTCGAAAATTTGTAGTAGTTTCCTTATTCTAGTTTGAAGTTTATTTGTTAAGTCATATTCTGGTTCATCATTTATGTTTGAATTACGATTGTTTCCCAGTTCTAGATTGATTCAAAGTTGTTATTGTCAATTATTGTTCATGTTGATGAGAATGAGGCCAAAACTATCACAAGGATGTGGGATGAGGCAAATTTAGATCCTATTCAAGTTCCCGTCGGACCCGTCACAAGAGCTTGAGCAAAGAAATTCAAAGAAGTGCTTATTGGGTAATTTAAGCAATTTGGGCTCAATCAAATTCATGGAGGCCTGTTGAAGGAATTGCACATGATAAAGGCATGATTCAAGTTCTTGAAGTTTCCAAATAATCACTTCCATGAAATAAGTGAAGGACAACATTTGTCCATGAGGTTCCTAATAACGCAACTTTTGCGCAGTAAAATTAAAACAGATGGCGGAAGCTCTAGAAACCTCGGATCGACTTCATTCAAAAACGAAAATCAAGAGGAAAGATTGAAGTTTAGTTACCTCACTTGCAGTTTCAGAAACGACTTCATGAAGTGTGAGAAAACGACTGAAAACAGCAAGCTCCGAACACTGTCCAGAAAATACAGCTCTGCACGAACAACTTCTGTTTTTCCACGATCTGAGATCCCTTAAGCACCCCAATTGTGATACCTCTAATCAATCCACACTTAGAAATGTTCTAGGAGTTCAGAGGATTTGGAATCTCGAAATTTCATTAAGAAATGAGAGAGATAATGAAGGAACATGAATGCTAGCTCATGTTGATTCCTTCCACCAAATAAAGCCACCATTATGTCTAATAATGGCACCAAACATTATCATGTGCTAGACCCACCCACTTAGCCATTATTTATTGAAATTGATCTCATCACTTCAATAAACTATTTAATCAAATAAATAAATAGCTAATATTAATTAATTTCGGAATTAATTATTTAACCCCATTTTGATCACATCAAATGGTTAAATGTGGGCTTCTCTTGTGACATGTTCGAATGCTTTCTCTTAATCCATATTGGATCCAATAAAAGCCCATAATTCTAAACCCAAAATTGGTCTAGAAGTCGATAATCATATATGAACCCGAACATGTCCAAAATGGTCATTTTACGTGCTCGACATTTCATAATTTTTAATTGAGGATTTATGAAATTTATTTTATTCCTTAAACTATTTATGGAACATCTAAATTTCTATCTTAAATCATATTTAAGATATATTTATATTTATATTCATTCTCAATGAATTATAATATAAATATTGATTTTCTTAAAATTAGGAAATCTAACTTCTCATTTTCTAGTAACTCCTTTTTCATTTCTATATTGTGTGTGACCTTTTAGGTTCTTAGTTATAAGGTAGTAGAACTATTTTAATGATAACTCAATTAGAACCTTTCTAATGACCTTAAGATGTATTGGTAATACTCTTTACCAATATTGATCATAAGGTTTCTACAAGTCATGAGTGACACCTAGCAGTATATCACGACCATCCAAATAACAAGAATTGTTGGATCTATAGAACCTATTCCATTGTATCTCTATGTCTTGGTCTCTTCATCATCCATGTCCAGAGAAAAGCACAGCTTATGGTTTGTTATGTTAAGCAGTTGTGCTTTATCTCAAAATAAATATAAATGAACTTATCATGATAATATAATTGAACTCTTCAAATATATTTCACCTTGGCCAAGGATTTCTCATGCCAATTCATATTATCTCATAGGGACATCCTTTTTGTATATTACAAAGTGATGAATTCCATATTCGCCATCAACTTGTCTTCATACATAGCCAACCATGACAGCTATTGCTAGATCTCTTCCATGATTAGGAATCAATCGTTATGCATTCACATATCAGAGATGTCTATGTATAAGACATCTGTTATGCCTCAGGTCTAAAGACCATTACTAAACATAGTGTCTGTTACAATGTATAATAAGCCTTTAACACTCACGACCATATGGCTTACTATGTTCGGTCAAGTTCAGTAAACTCGTTCTCTTAACAAGTACCTATGTGTTTGACTTGACATCTCATGTCAATGATATGAAACTCACCATCCATCTTAGTATCACATACCATAAGGAGTCATAACACATACTAGTGTTTATAGGAATTTATAATGTCCAATCATAAATCCACCACTAGGAACTATTTTAGAAGTATAGTACAAAGGATACACGTTTCATATTCTCGACATACTCGAGAATGTGTTCCTTAACTATTTTACTTCTTGGACTATATTTATTAAATTAATATATGAATATTGATAACTTTTCCATTTTATAAAAATCAAAATGCTATTCAAATACAATCATTCCCTAAACAATCAAATCACCATTCGATTGGCCTTTAGGGCATATTACTAACAATAAGAAGTTGGCTTTCACATTATGGGGGGAAAATATATTATGTTCCTTTTTTAGATACTTTCTTGTTATTTCTCTTTTAATTGCCAAGTTTCCATTTTAATTAATGTAAGCCATTTAAGCCAATTAAGATTCTGACTTGAAGTGGATTTTGATTTGAATTGGATTCTTTACTATTTGCTTAGATTATGATTCTAATTTGATTTAGATTCTTTGCTATTTGTTTAGATTCAGATTCAGATTTGATTTTTAGTTTAAGATTTACTTCTTAAAATTCTTGTAACCAACCTTATATAACGTATTTGAATCCAATAAACAAAGAAGATTAGTTTTGATGCAATTGGTGAGAGAGTTAATTTTCTTTGGCTCTTAAACAAACTTTTTGAACTTATCGAATTTTCGTGGTGTTCAAACTCTTGACTTATCAATTAGATCATTCATTAACTAATTGTGGCATCCTTACATACCAAAGTTCGTTCTTCCATTAGGCATTGGGTCGTGATTTTATGATCCAAAATCACCACCACAAGATCCTCCACCTCCACCAACTCCTTTACCCATCTACAAAAAAGAACTCAAATAGATTGCAAAACATTGCAAATCCGACATTCCCTCAGCAATCCCAAATCCAACACCACCACTGAGTTGTATGATGTTTTCATCTACTTTTTCAGACTACTCTTCTTCCTTTCCTCCTTTAGAGACTCACACAGATTCCCAACGAAATGTTGTGTCTAAACCCTTTATCCCTTCAGCCATAACCTCTACAGGGCACCTTGAACCCCTTAAACCTTTTGAATCAGTCCTCAATTGGCAACTCCAAAGTTGAGAAAATCAGTTTACGAACTGACAAGCTTGAAACCAAAGTTGATTCCATCACTGCACAAATGCAGCAGATCCATCACAATCTATAGTCTCTAATTGCTCAACTCGATTCTAAGTTACGAACCATGCTGGCTCAATGCTATTATGGCCTAGAATTTGACCAGAAGGAAAGAGAGATCAGGCGCTTGAAAGCTGAGCTTGGTCAGATAGAATCAGAAAAACAAAGACCTACCCTTTTTACTTCATCACCACCGATCCCTTCCATCGGTCCAATCTATCATCCTTTTGCCTCTATGCTTTCCCCTATCAGACAGTATGAACCTTCCAAATTATTTGGTATGACTCATTCTCTTTTCCGAGATAATCCATTACCACCTCCACCTAAACCTAAACCCAAGCTTAAACCTCAACCACGACCAGTCACCATTCCCCAACCTGTTGTTTCTTCTCTGGACCAACTTGGTTATACAACAGTATCACCGTCAGCACCTGCACCACTAGCTCCTTCTCAACCTCCTATCTAATCCAAGGATAAACAACCCATGCACTTATTTAGTGCCCACACAGTTGACCACATATCCACCACAGATGATCAAACTTCTGATTCAAATCTAGCTGTTTCAGATAGCCATATTGAGAAAGACACAGAATCCTCAGCTTCCACCAGTGACTCTGAAAAGTCCTATGCTGATATCACCAAAATCCTGATGGCTCAAACTGATCAACCTCCTCTAGCCCAAGCCCAAACCGGTTCAACCAGTCCAAAATCGTCAAATGGTCTAGGTTCACATTTGATGATATTCTATCCTCTAAATGGCATGATCGGCTTAATGAAATATCTGCCTGGCTTGACTTATAAATGTTAAGACCAGGAGCCACCACGCAATCAGTCCTTAGAGAATTTGCCACTCGTTTTATGGGTGCTCTAAGAGATTGGTTTGAATCTCTAGGCCAATACTGACAATTGCAGTTTGTTCAATTGCCAGAAGTCTCGAGTGCCCTTGCGGTTATCCATGATCAATTCCTTGGCGACCCCTCTGTAATTTTTGAAGCTGCACGACGAGACTATCTCAACATGAAATGTTGTTCATTCAATGCTAAGGATCTTGAGTTCCATTATAAAAAAATGTCCCTGTTGTTATAGACTTAATGGATTCAATGAGCCAACATTAAAGCATGTTTTTCTGGCTTCCCTTCCTGATGAACTCCAACCAGACATACAGAGGAAACTTCGTGCATCCAATCTTGTGCTTGACAACATCTCTCTTGGCGAAATCTTTCAACTTGCCAAAACTTGTCTTGACAGACTCTGTGAGCAGAAACAGTTTTTCAAAGAATTGTTGAATGACAGAGAACCATTTCGGAGTGCCTGCAAGAAACCTTATTTGCAGATCAAATGCAAACAGAAGAAGGATTGTGATTGCAGTCCTAAAAAGAAAAGGCATTTTCGGAAATTTAAATGTCCGAAATCTTCATTTAAGCCTCGCCGGTCCCGAAGGCCCTTCAGATTCTTCAGAAAGAAGTCATCTTCATCCAGAGAATTTAAACGGAGAAAATCAAGCAGATGTTTTATCTGCAAGAAGAAAGGTCATTATGCTAAGGATTGTCCCAACAAAAGGGAAAAATCTATCAGGCTTGTCAAGCATCTCCAAATTACCACAGCTTACTCTCCAGATAAGGATAAACTGGAATTCTATTTTTCAGAACAAGATGAACCCAATGATAAAACAGTGTTCGCACTACAGAATTCCTCTGATGACTCAGATAGTGATCAGTTCGAAGTGATTTTTCACTAACAGTTGTTGTCCCTTGATACTACTGTTCCCATACCTTCCATCAAACTCCAAATCTTGCCTTCTATATTCCAAAGTCTTCGATGGAAGTTTTATTTTCCCAGAATGTATCCTAATTTTTGGCCTAATTCTTCTTCTGATGATCGATTCAAGGCCCATTCTCTCAATTGGTCTTATAAACACTGGAGCTCAACACAGCATGTTAAATCCGCATATTCTTCCACCAGAATATTGGACAGAATCTGAGGAACATTTCAAAGCTGTCAATGGCAAATTGTTCACAACCTCTTTAATTACCAAAAAACCCATTGGTATTCAAATTTTTCCAAATTGTGTTATCTGGACCAAGGTCATTGGTTCAACTCTTCCTAATAAGGATATCTTGTTAGGTTTTGACATCCTTCACCAGATCAAACACCTCCAAATCATTCTCACTGGAATCCGAGTCAAGTCCATGTTCAAACCTTTTACAGACATTCTAAAACTCTATAATCTGTCTGAAACCCCCCAGTCCTACCAGGATATATCCACTAAACTTTTGAGTATGTGTCCAGAGTCCCATTCTCAGTTCATCCATCCAAACCCATTGTGGAAAAATAAGTCTTTCTTCATTAAGTTACCTTTTAAACTCAATGAAGACATTAACCCAACCAAAGCTACCCATCTAAGAATGAGTCCTTCTGATTTACTCCTAGCCCAACAAGAATGTTCCCAATTGTTGCCCAAGGTCTAATTGAGCCCACGACTTCTCCATGGGCTTGCCAAGCCTTTTATGTTGAAAGGAATTCTGAAATTGTCCTAGGAAAGAAACGCTTAGTCATTGACTAAGCATCTCACACAGAACTAGTGCCACCTATGCCACCACTAGCTCATGACCACTCCACAAAACCATCTTCAGCATATTGGTTCACATTTGGTTTACATTTGATGACATTCCCCATCACAGATGGTCTGCTACACTTCAAGAATTTTCTGCATGGATTGATCTCCAAGGAACAAAGCCAAATACTTAATCTCAAATTGTCCTTCGTGAATTCATGGCCCAATCTACGGGTTCTTTGAAAGATTCGTTAGAAAGCTTGGGAGAATATAGACAACTCCAATTCATGCAATCACCTATTGGTACTGCACTCAACATCATCCATGAACAATTCATTGGTGAAAAAACAGCATCTACTGATGCAGATAGAAAAGAGTATCATCAAATGAAGTGTTGTTCTCTTAAAAGACATCTGTTAGAATCTCATTACAAAAGAATGAGTATTCTATTTTACAAGATGAATGGATTCAACGAACCTTCTCTTAAACATGTCTTCATAGCCTCTCTTTCTTCTGTGTTATAACCTGATCTTTAAAGAAATCTCACAGCCACTAATCTCAGCATTGTTGACATCTCTTTGGGAAAGATTTTCCAAATGGCAATGTTATGCCTGGATAAAATCTGTGAGCAGAAGGAATTCTTCAAAGATCTCATGGCAGACACAAAACCCTTCTTTGAAGCTTGTAAAAAACCTTATCTCAAGATGGAGTGCAAAGATGAAAAAAAGTGTGTTTGTTCTCCCAAAAAGAAAAAACATTTTCAAAAACACTTCCACAAAAAATCATCCTCTAAAAAACCTTTCCGGTATTTCAGAAAAAAAGGATGTCTCCCAGTATAGAAAGAAAAAGCATAACCATTGCTTCATCCGCAAAAAACACGGTCACTTTGCTCAAAGCTGTCCCCATAAGTCTATCAAAGTTGTTCGTCTTATACAGCACCTTCAACATTCTTCCATGTTATCTGAGAACAAAGATGTTGAATCAAACTTTTCTGAACAATCAGAACAAGATGACCAAACTATTTTCATCATCGCTGAATCTTCAGATTCTGAGGATATTTCAGTCATCTCTACAGTTCAAGATGTCAACTATGTTTCCACCATTCCTAGACCTTCACTCAAAATTTCAATCATTCCTTCCAAGTTTCATAAACATGTTCCTGTCATCGAGTTTATTGACACCGGTGCAGATACCAGTATGATTGACCCTTCTATTCTTCCCTCAGACTATTGGGAGCCTCATTCAAAGCTTTTCAGAGCGGTTAATGGAGAAACTTTTGAGACCACTTTGATTACCAAAAAAACCCATTGGTATTCAATTCTTTCCGAATTGTATAATTTGAAAAAAGATTGTAGCCTCCAAACTCCCTGATAAAGATCTCCTCATAGGTTTTGACATTCTTCATTTGGTTAAAACCTATTCCTCACCAGTTCTGAGTTTACTACAAACAAATGTTCTTACCCTATACTGATACTCTCCGTCTGTATGCACTTTCAGAAACACCATCTCCATATAGTCATCTCTCCCATAAGTTCTTAGAGTTTTGTCCAGCAAATCATTCACAGTTTCACCATTCTTCACCCCTTTGGAAGAATGAATAATTTTTTATCCATCTTCCTTTCAAACTCAATAAAGACATAAATCCCAGAAAAGCTTCTCACCCGGGTATGTCTCCTTCATATTTCTTGCTTGCCAAGTAAGAATGCTCTCAGTTATTCCAACAAGGTCTAATTGAACCTACTGATTCAGGTTGGGCTTGTCAAGCCTTCTATGTTGAAAAATGATATAAATTAGTTCGTGGTAAAAAGAGATTAGTTATTGATTACCAGGCACTAAATTCTTTTTTTAAAGATGATAAGTTTTCTCTTCCAAAAATCCAGACCCTGTTTGTCCATCTTCAAGGGGCTTGTATCTTCTCTAAGTTTGATTTACAAGCTGGTTTTTGGCAACTTGGTATTTCACTAGTTGACTGTCACAAAACTGTCTTTTGCATTCCCGATGCCCATTATCAGTGGACCGTTTTGCCTTTTGGTCTTAAAGTTGCTCCTTCATTATTTCAAAAGGCCATGACAAAAATCTTTAGTCCTATCCTCCACCATGCTCTGGTCTACATTGATGATATTTTGTTATTGTGTATGAGAGCCACCAGAAGCTCCTTTTAAATTTCTTTCATATTGTGCAGGCACATGGAATCATGCTTTCCGAAAAGAAAAGTAGCATAAGCAAGGAATCCATTGACTTTCTTGGCATGGTGATTAAAGATGGTCACTACCAACCTAGTCCACACATTGTAACTTAATTATTAAAGTTCCCAGACACAAATTTCACCAAAAAGCATATACAAAAGTTCCTCAGGATTGTTAATTATGTCCATGATTTCATCCCAAAGTTACAATCCACACAAGCCAGCTGTCGCGCATGCTCAAAAAACAATGCCCTCCATGGAGCCCAACACAGATAGAAGCTATCAAGCAGCTAAAGATGATAGCCCAATCACCTCTTCCACACCGAATTCCCACATCTGGCCAATGCATCCTCTAGACTGATGCCAGCGATGATTACCAGAGCGCTATTCTTCTCGAAGAAATCAATAGCGTGCGTCATTTCTATGCACATGCAAGTAGACCATTCAAAGACTCTGAAAAGAACTACCATGTGATCTACAAAGAGATTTTGGCAATCAAGTATAGAATTAAAAATTTTGAATTTAATCTCATCAGCCACAAATTTCTCATCAACATGGATAACTCTTCTTTTTCGCGAATCTTTAACTTCAAAAACAAGTTGCTCCCTGACAAGCAACTGTTCAATCTCAAAACTTAGCTTGCTAAATATGATTTCACTGTTCAACATATAACAGACAACCAAAACCTCATTCAAGACTTCTTCACATGTCCAACTATAAATAAACCCGCACTCATTTCCTCAATCTATACCATTCTAGTAATAACCATGCATCGCCAACTTCCTTTCAAAGCTCTCAACGGAACTTCCCCATGAACAACTCTTTCCAATCGGCTTACCAGCTGCAAGATTTTGCAAAGAAGTTCTTTTATAGGTATTTCTTTAATGTTCAGACCAAAAAATCTTACCGTTTTCCTAACCTTTGCATGGAACACATGTTCCTCACCGGCCTCACTCTCTAATCTTTGTCCATCTGTGAATATGAGCTTTGGTACATGTGGTGTCTCACCACCTTGCATGCTACGAAGCTAGTTTTCCCCCATCAAATCAGTTCTGACTCACCTTACCACTCCTGAGTTCTCACCAGACATTCTATGGACTCTCCTCGAATGGTATTCCCCCCTCACATGGTGGCGTAAACAACTCCAGAATCTGTGTACCTTTCACAAATTAGACAGAATGCCAGAACAAGAAGCTAACATGTGGACTACAGTTTTCATCATCCACATGCCCTACTTCCAGCACCTAGAAATAAGAGACTACTAGACATAAGACATGGCATATGAATGGAGAACTTACCCTCATCCTTATACCCTCATCCATGATACATCGGTCACCTCCGTTCTCAAAGCCTACCTCATGAAACTTAACACTGTTACTCCACCTGCCACAAACATTCACCACACGTCTATTGGACCATCACACACCCTTGAAATTATTCCAAAAACACAATGTTGTACTCCAGGTTCAAGTTCAGGTCCTCAAGGAATCCTTGTCATGGAATAACACCCTAATTACACCAAAGTCTTATTCTAAGACGCTCAGGACCCATGGGAAGATTTTCATTCCCTTCTCCGTATTGAAAATTCCCATTATACCGTCACCAATCCAGACTCTCCTGCTGCATCTACATCACCTCACATGACTGACGCTCATGAAGACAAATATCAGCAAGCTGTGACGTATCTCAACCAGAGATAGATACATCGGCACAAGCGTCAATATAAGAAAGCGACAGGAGACTTGTCACCATCACACTATCCATCCACTCCATAATGACAACTTGTCACCATCACATTGCTTTTAATGCAATAAGCACATATGTCTTCCGTTTGCTTTGAATGTTTATGTAAAAAGTCTTAGTTGGTGTGCTTTACTTTATGTTTCCTTTGTCTTATGTAAAAGTCTTAGTCGGTGTGCTTTACTTTTCTAACAGCATGTGCCTATTTGTCAATTATAATCATTCAAGGGGTCTTGTTCTTGATGATTTTCTATACAAGGCACCTTATGCTTCCGTTGTAGGCACGAGTTAATCAAAAATAAACATCTACGTTTCCTTACATCATGTTTCTCTAAATCTTTTCTCTCTTTTAGGGCTCAAAGAAATTATTTGGGTTAATAATGATATGCTTGCCTCTAATTTTCTACACTGAGTATGCTCTGCACTTGCCTTAAGCCTAAGGATCCTATGCATAAGAAAGGTCCTTTTTTATCCTCTAAAATGATTTTATAAAATGAAAGTTTTTTCTCACAACGTTCACCCTCTTTGAGGCCATGAGTGTCGTGTGTTTGGATGATATTGTGAAAAACTATTTTCAAATATGATTTTCAGATTTAGTATTTGATAGATAAGTGTATGTCGGCTGGAAACCAGAACTTGCGGGCTATTGTCCCTAAGGACAGACTTCGTTCTGTTATAGATCTGGTGTAACAACGCCACATACAACTACCCACTAGTATAGGTCTTTGTCTTTATGAATTAATCTGATCAAGCTCTGTTTTCAAGCGCCTAATTTACCCTTCCTTTTGGTCAAACGTAATTCTGAATCCAGCTGGATTATTCTGGATTTTAAATTTTGGTAGATTTGTTGCAGTTGTGAGGTTATTGTATCAACCTTGGATTCAATCTGATCATTTCACAAACTAATCCTGTCAACCTATTTATGAATGTCCACCAAGGTATCATTTTGTGCTCTGGCATTTTGAGCCTGCTAGTTGAGGACTGCCTCAAAAGGTCTGGGTTCTTCAAGATGGCCGGCGGAGGTTATGGCTGAAGGAATAAAGGGTTTTGAAACAACTTTTTTTGTGGGAGTCTGATTGTGTATCTAAAGTTGGAAAATTGGTGGAATAGTCTTTGAAGGTATCTTTGAAGGTAAAGGCAAACATCATTGAAGCAGTGGGCTGTATGATTGGTGTATGGTTTTGAACTAGTGAAAGAACTTCAGACTTGCAGTATTTTGCAATCCATTTGAGTTTTTTTTTTTGTAAATGGGTAATGGATTTGTTGAAGGTGGAGGTTGATCATCATGTGGCTTTGGTTGGAAATGTTTATATGGATGATCGAGTTTCCTTTTTTGGCTTTGTTCTCCTTCTGGAAACTAAACCATCTTCTTCCCAATCAACAGGGGCAATCTGGGTCACAATTTCTTGATCCAAGTGTATCCCATAGGAAATGGCCATTCATTTTGGCTAGGTAGACTAGATATCCTTCTTTATTGAACCTCGTGATAGGTAAATCTTCCTGGATTGTATGGACAGCAGTGATCATAGAAGATTGTGTGAAAGATAGCCTTGGAGGCTCTTGAGGAGCACTTGGTGGAGGCCGGAAAGTCATTCTTACTGTTCCGTCATGACTTCTTTCAAACATTCCTTTTGATGTCTGAATTGGAGCAGTGTTGTGAAATTGCTCATAATTTGATATCCATTCTAAAGGCATGAGTTTAATTAGCTCGTCTCGAGGGATCTGCCTTGGGATTTGAATTATGGTTGGAATTAAGGCATGACTGCACCATTTGGTATTGTCATGGAGAGAATGGAGATAGTAATATTGATAATGATAGGGATGAAGATGATGAGAATGACAATCTTGAGAGCTGTCAACAAAATGAGATGTATGATATGATAGAAGAAGGCTTTTCTCAAGATCCTAATGAAGAGACACAAAAGTTCTATGAATTGGTGAAGAGGTAGAACAACATTTGTATCTGAATTGTCAAAAGTACTCCAAAGTTAAGTTAATGTACATTAAATAAATCAGCAATTGGAGTAATTAATCTTTCAATATGTTGTTGGAATTATTAAATGATGTGTTTCCAATGTGTAAAACAAATGCCTATTTCTGACTATAATGCAAAAATTATCAAAGACATTGGTCTTCATTATGAGAAAATCAATGCCTATCAAAATGATTGTCATTTATTATAAGGAGCATGCACAACATTTCAATGTCCAGATTGTAGAGTTTTAAGATGGAAGACTAAAGGAAAGGGTGCCAATAAATCTACAAAAAAGGTTCCGTGGAAGATCTTACGTTACTTTCCTATTAGACCAATACTTCAAAGGTTATTCTTGTCATCCAAAATTGCTGGAGACATGAGATTGCACTTTGATAATCGTGCGAACGTGGGTTGTTAAGACATCTAGCAGATTGTGATGCTTGGAAGACCTTTGATCAAACACATGAGGATTTTGCATTAGATCCTTAAAATGTAAGGTTGGGGTTGGTTATTGATGGGTTTAATCCCTTTAGAAACATGAATATTGGGAACAGTACTTGGCTTGTCCCTTTATTTCTTTACAATTTTTCTCTTTGGATGTGTATGAAAGAACCATATATATATATTTATGACTTTACTTATCCCAAGACCAAAAGGCCCAGGTAATGATATTGATGTATATTTAAGGCTATCAATTAATGAGTTAAAGATGTTATAGGAAAGTAGCGTAAACACATGATGTCTTAAAAAACCAGAATTTTCAAATGAAAGCTGCAATTATGTGGATTATTAATGACTTTCCAGCATATGCTATTTTGTTTAGTTGGAGTATAAAAGGAAAGTTGGCATGTCCATGTTGTTGTAAAGAGGCTACACACCATAGGCTGAAAAATGGTTCCAAAATGTGTTAGATAAAAAAATGCAATTTGATAGAAATAAGGATAAGAGAGATGCACCAAAGTGTCAAAAAGTGAAGACATCTTAAATGAACTTGAAAATTTGAGACCTATAGCATTTGGAAAGGTTGGAAAATAACAAGTTGTTGCTGGTTTTGGGAAGAAGCATAATTGGAAGAAACACAATATATTGTTTTTTCAATTGCCATATTGGAAAACATTATTACTACGTCATTGTTTAGATGTTATGCATATTGAGAAAAGTGCGTTTGACAATGTGCTTGGCACTATTATGAACATTGTAGGAAAAACTAAAGGCTTTGTAGATGTTCGTTTGGATCCTAAAGAGATGAAAATAAGGGCAGAACTTCACCCAAAAGAGGTGGTTAGACAGACAGTGCTACCCACTACATGTTATAGTGTCACACCTGAGCAAAAGACAAATGTATTAGAGTGGTTGTCAAATTTAAAAATTCTAGATGATTATTGTGCTAATTTGTCACGATGTGATAATGGGAAAGATAGTAAAATTTCAGGCATGAAGACACATGATTGTCATGTATTTTTGGAGAGGTTACTACCACCGGCAGTTTATGATATTTTGCCTAAACAAGTATTTGATCCATTGATTGAGCTTAGTATATTTTTCAAGGAGTTATAAGTTAAAATGTTAAAAGAAAATGAGTTAGATTGACTTGAGTTAGAAAGGATTTTCTTGCCTTTTTTGATATAATGATACATTTGTTGATCCACTTCGCTTGGGAAGTAAAGGTTGCTGGTCCAGTGCAATATAGGTGGTTTTACCCAATAGAAGGTAATATAACAATTTATTTTTAGTTTCCAATTTATTCTATTAAGTTAATTTATTATAAAATAAGTTTGCATTATTATATCTCTAAATACTAGGTATTTACATAAACTTAAGGGATATGTTCGCAATAAGGCTCATCCTAAAGGATCCATTGCAAAGGTTACTTAGCTGATGAGTGCTTAATTTTTGCTCTCGCTACCTCTCAATGTGGAAACTAAATTTAATAGACAAGAGAGAAATTATGATGGTGGCCAACTCTCAACAGATACATTACCCAATTTTTCCAGATCTGGCAATTATATGGAAACATTCATGTGATGGAATTGAGTCATTCTCTACACGATGCTGCATCACTTTATGTCCTTCAAAATTATAAAGGATGTCTCTCATTTATTGAGTAAGTTTATTCTTAGACTAATATTAATAGTATTCGTAGTATCATATATTTAAAATTTTGCTAAAAAAATTATTTCTATGAACATAAAAATATGTTGTTGACTTTAGGTATTAGAAATGTGGAAACATAGACAAGAATTTATTAATTGGTTCAAAGATAAGGTAAGGATTATTTTAAACATAGTAACTAAAAAATGTTTGAATTTCACTATAATTGTATTTTTGACATTTTATTCTGTCATTTTATTTATAGATCTTAAATCTTTATAATAAAGTGTAAGCTAGCAAGCTTATGCTTTCTTTAGCTCAAGGCCCTCAAAGAAGAGTGACATTTTTTTTTGGCTACATTTAGATTTCACACAAAACAAAATGATGAAACTAGAAAAACTTAAAACTATGGAGTTATGGTGAGATGTGATGATCAAAATGTTATAGTGTCTTATTATAAACTGTTGAAGGAAATTGTTGAACTTTCTTATAACTATGATTGGTCGAATACAATTTGAGAAAAGATTGACTATAAGAGAGATTGTCATGGCAGAGTTATTCTTAATAACTCAGTGAGAGGGAAAAAACACTCAAGAGCCACTTGTGTTAGCATCCCATGTATTACAAGTTTACTATGTGAGAGGGATAAAAGATCCTATATGAGGTACTACAATTGAGACCAAGCCTCGAAACCTTTATGAGGTTTCTATGGATGAAGGAGATCCATATCAAGAAGAAGAGATTAAACATATTAATGTGTCTTTCATTTTGAACGAAGATACTGGGGATATAGATTGGAGTCAAAATACAATTGATAAAATGGCTATTGAATGATTTTTTGTTCAGTATATGTAAGTAAGTTCAAAAATTAAAAACACTAGTTATTTGATTTTTTTAACATTTTGCTGTTATGCTATTCTATGTTTTATTTTATGTTGATATTATTATCTAATATTAATCTTATTGTTTAATATTATTATTGTTGCCTATAAACATTTACTAATGGCTTATATTTTGAAATTTCAGATAAATTCATCAAAGAACTGAATATGCCTATAAACATTTACCATAAGAGTACATGGCGTTGTTCTACCAAATCGATGTAGAACTAAATCTGCCTTAGGGACCAGATCTAGCTTAGAACAGATCAATATCCCCGCACGTTCTAGTTTCCAGCCGATATACCTCTAAGATCAAAACCTAAAACGAGTTCTTTTAAGGTTATAAAACCCAAAATAGACTTTTCTTTAGTCTTTAAACAGGGTACCAAACCATTTAAGAAATCATCATAAGTTTTCTGATGCACAAGATCCTTGCTTGGAGGCAAGTGCAGAGCATACTTCCTTAAGTTTTCAAAATGAACAAATTTAATTCTTTTGATTTGTTTCGTTCACTAGAACTTCATTTGTAGAGAGAAGAGAGAGTTTAGAACTTAATGATTAGATAAAGGCACACGAGAGTTTATTGCTGAAAACTTCTATATCTTACAAGTGAGAAAAGAATCCTTTATATAGGAGGATTTTCCTGAAGATAGGACAGGACCCCTATCTGTTACAACAGTAAAAGATGCATTATCATGACAACTTTTTTTAAAAAGTAGAAGATACATTATTATGATTACAATAGGACAAAGTTCATGACAACAAGACAAAAAAGGAAGATTCAGGCAATAAGACAAAGAGGGAAGGTTCATGCAACAAGACAAACTACTTTATGGAGAGTAGAGTTTCATGTAGTCATCTTCAAAGGAACTTTCGGTCGCATTAGGGTCATCGTCAGAACGTGGTGGAAAAAAGGTCTTGGAGAGCTTCAGGTGCTTACAGGTAGGACCACGACAAGGTGGATAAGGGTATTCTCATCTGTATCCTGGTCTGGGTGATGTCTGAGTAACCTTGTCTGCTTTTGAAGGTTTGGATGGTTGTGATGAGGATCTTGGGTCATGCATGGATGGCTGGGGAAACCGCTGGAGATGTTGACTTAAAGGAAGAAATTCTTCCCATGGGTCTTAGGAGTCTTGGTAAAGAAAGTCTGTGTAATCTGGTTTTTCTTCTTTGATGATGATTCTAGTGGACTTTGGTTTTGATATGGCTAATGGAGTGGGGATCATAATGAGGTCATGTTGTGGGTCTAAGGAGGTGTGGAAGATATCTCTGTATGGTGGAGTCTGGTGGTTTAGTTGACAGAGGTAATTGTGCAGGGTGGTTTGGATTTCATTATCAATGACAACTTAGTGTGGTGCAGTAAACCATTCATAGACTTGGTCTTGAGACCAAAAAAGATTTGTATCTGAATGCTAGAAGTATAGCCTATGGATGATAAAAAGTGAGGTAAACGATTGTGCTTCTGAAGCAGGTATACGTTCAAGATTATAAATTTCTGACAGCTGTTGTAGCTTCTTTCTCCACCACAGTATGAGGGAAAACCATTCAAGTAGAACTTGATGATTAAATAAAGGCACACAAGAGTTTATTGCTGAAAACTTCTATATATTACAAGTATGAAGATATAACAAAACTCCTATCTGTTACAATAGGAAAAGATACATTATCGTGACACAACTATTTTTAAAAAGTAAAAGATACATTTTTATAATTACAACAGGACAAAGTTCATGACAAAAAGACAAAAAGGGAAGGTTCATGATAACAAGACAAAGAGGGAAGGTTCATGCAACAAGACAAACTACTTTTATGGAGAGTGAAGGTTCATGTATTCGTCTTCGAAGGAACTTTCGGTTGTATATGGGTTATCGTCATAGGTTGGTGGTAAGAAAGGTCTTGGAGAGCTTTGGGTGTCCAAAGGAGTGAGGTGGCTTTGTCGGGGTTGAGGAGATGTTCTAGAGTGGGAGTGATGGGTAAGATGAGCTTGGCTACATAAAGAACAGTTAGGCACCATAGGTACCATAACTCATCTTCAGTGATCTCTCTGGATGGGTCAAGGGTCAAACCTGTAAGGAACAAATTTTTTGGATGGAAGGTAGAAAATGGAAATGAGTCTGCATAAGGTAGGCTTTCATAAAAAAGCGAAAAACAGCTTTTCGTGCAAACTCTTGGATGGCAAAGACAGAGGAGAAAGTTTTTTTAAGGGGAAAGTTTTTCTTGGTGAGAGCTTATGGGGGAAATGAAGTAGTCATGGAGATGATTGGAAAGTGGTGGGTTGTGGAAAACACAGTGAGAAGTTTTTCTAGTTTAGAGAGTTTGAAAAACATATCAGGGATGAGGTTCTGGGACCCCTTTATATGCTTAACCAAATAATCATATTTGGAAAACCAATCTTTTAACCTGAGTAACATTTTTTCGGGAACAGTTTTACCTTTGAAATTGAGGATATTAGGGAAGGTAGAATTGTCTATTCGGATAAGAAAATGGTGTCCAATTAGATAATAGTCAAATTTTTTTGATGCCATTCTTTACCGCTAAGATTTCTTTGAACACGCTGTGGTAATACTTTTGTGTGTCAGAAAAATGTCCACTAGCATAAGCGATAAAACTTTCTTTTCCATTGATTTCTTCGAGGAGAAGGGCACTCCATGATTCATTACTTGCATTTGTCTCTAGTATGCGCTTTCCATCAGCAATCAACTTTAAAGGAGGGGGATTTTGCGCAATATGCTTTAGTGTAGTGACAGCAGTGGTGTGGTTAT
Organism: Citrus glauca; assembly: GCA_029633175.1. NCBI lineage: Eukaryota > Viridiplantae > Streptophyta > Magnoliopsida > Sapindales > Rutaceae > Citrus > Citrus glauca. The sequence goes on along the minus strand of JAQOOD010000002.1, from coordinate 22,007,233 downwards.
CATTCCACTCTGGGGGCTTCCTGTTCAATAAAGCCGAAAGGTGTCGAGTGTTGGTCCACATGTGGGATGAAATCACGGATATAGTTGATGATACCAAGAAATTGTTGAACCTGCCTTTTGGAAAGTTGCTGATCTGGAAAGTGAAACAACTCTTGGGCATTGTGCTTTCCTGGCTGATAATGGCCATCTTTTATGACCATTCCAAGAAATTCAATAGTACTTGTGGCAATGGTGCTTTTCTTGGCTAATAACATAATTCCATGACTTTGGACAATATCATAGAACTGAGTTAACAGCTGGTGATGTTCCTCATGCGATCCTAAAAGAAGCAAGATGTCATCAATATAAATCAATGCATGATGGAGGCTAGGCTGAAAGATTTTGATCATGGATTTTTGGAAAATAGATGGGACAGTTTTAAGTTCGAATGGGAGGACTGTCCATTGGAAATGGGCATTTAGGATACAAAAAGCAGTTTTGTATCGTTCAGAGGGTTCAATGCCTGATTGCCAAAAGCCAGATTTTAAATCAAATTTTGAAAAGATCTGGGCATTTTTGAGAAAAGTAAACATGTTTTGTCGTCGGAGCAAAGGAAACTTGTCATCTTGTAAAAACATGTTTAAGGGCTGATAGTCAATGACTAAGTGTTTCTTTCATCGGACAATTTCAGAATGCTTTTCAACATAAAAGGCTTGCAAGACCATTGAGAAATTGTGGGCTCAATTAGACCTTGGGCTAACAATTGTGAACATTCCTGTTAGGTTAGGATTAACTCAGAAGGACTCATTCCTAGATGGGTAGCTTTGAAAGGTAACTTAATGAAGAAAGACTTGTTTTTCCACAATGGGCTTGGATGGGTAAACTAAGAATGGGACTCTGGGCACAGTTTGGAAGATTTTGATACCAATAAGTTTTTTGGGAATCAAAGAAGTGGTGAATAATTTGCCATTGACAGTTTTGAAATGTTCCTCATATTCTGTCCAATATTCTAGTAGATGAATTTGCGGATTCAACATGCTGTGTTGGGCTCCAGTATCTATAAGACCAATTACTGGAATGAGCCTTTGGAATTTTGTGGGTAAGATCTGGAGTTTGATGGAGGGTATAGAAACAGTGGTATCAAGGGATAGCAACTGTTGGTGGAAAATCACTTGTGATTTATCACTGTCTGAGTCATCAGAGGAATTCTGTAGTGTGAACACAGTTTCTTAATTGAGTTTATCTTGTTAAGAGAAATAGAATTCCAATTTACCCTTTTCTGGGGAGTAATCTGTAGTAGCTTGGAGATGCCCAATTAGCCCTATGGATGAAGATGACTTTTTTCTGAAGAATCTGTAAGGGCCTTTTGGATCTGCAAGGCCTAGATGAGAATTCCGAATGTTTGAATTTCCGAAAATGCCTTTTCTTTTTGGGACTACAAGTACAATCTTTCTTCTGTTTGCATTTGATCTGTAAATAAGGCTTCTTGCAGGCACTCCTAAATGGTTCTCTATCTTTCAACAGTTCTTTGAAAAATTGTTTTTGCTCGCAAGTTTGTTAAGACAAGTTTTGGCAAGCTGGAAGATTTTGCCAAGAGAAATGTTGTCAAGGATAAGATTAGATGAACGGAGTTGCCGCTGTATGTCTGGTTGGAGTTCATCAGGAAGGGAAGCCAGAAAAACATGCTTTAATGTCGGCTCATTGAATCCATTAAATTTATAGAACAGTAGGGACATTCTTTTATAATGGAAGCCAAGATCATTAGCATTGAGTGAACAGCATTTCATGTTGAGATAGTCTCGTCTTGCAGCCTCAAAAACTACAGAGGGGTCTCCAAGGAATTGATCATAGATAACTGCAAGGGCACTTGAGACTTTTGGCAATTGAACAAACTGCAATTGTCGGTATTGGCCAAAAGAATCAAACCAATCTCTTAGGGCTCTCGTAAATCGAGTAGCAAATTCTCGGAGGATTGTTTGGGTGGTAGCTCCTAGTATTAACATTTGTAAATCAAGCCAGGCAGACATTTGATTGAGGTGCTCACGCCATCTAGAAGATGGGAGATCATCAAATGTGAACCATGGACCATTTGACGACTTTGGACCAGTTGGATCGGTCTGGGCTTGGTTTGGACCAGTTGGTTTTATGTAATATCTGAAATTTCAAATTGATTCCAACATAAAAGTAATTGATTCCAATACCTTATCTTAGTAGATGTTCAGTATTAATAATAATGATAATACAACAACTTCTTGATCTCTCAATATTACATTATATATGGTGCTTCTTACTCAGCATCAAAATGGTGAAGCTTGTGTTTTTACCATAGAGACTTAAAAAAGTGGCTAGAGGTACCACTTATTTAAATCAATTAACTAATCTTATTGTTATAAGATGAAATATACGTGAATTGACTATGACTAAAATAAGTAGAATTTTTTAAATTATTTTTAGATAGAAAGAAAAAGAACAGTCGTGGGAAGCTAAAGTGTACCTAAAGGAAAAATAATATAGTAGAAATATATGATGACGGGTTGTCATGCATCAAAGAACAAATTTCCATATATTTTGATTAAATTATCTATTTTTATGTATAATTAATGAATAATTTTGTTGGTTTATTGCTTTAGGATTATAACAAATTTTGTTGGTCTATTGCTTTAAGATCATAACTATTGAGGTTGTTCGAGAAATTTCTGTTGTTTTCCATGAATGTATCTCAAGACCATGGATGAAATATTCTTAATATCCAGTTGAAGAATTTGATAATTTGGAATTCATTATCTCCGAGGGAAAATTCATTATCTATGAGGGATTCATATCTTTGGAATCTAGTAATTTCCAAGGGATTAATTTTTGTTCCGAGCGAACATATGTCGTTGGAATTTTTATTTATGATGAATCATAATTGTATCGACAAAAACAAAGCATCAGAAGTTAACTATTACCAAGAACAAATAGCCCTAGGAAGTTTTTGAATACCTAGGAACATTATTTTTTATATCGAGGGCAATATCCATAAGAAATAGTACTTTTTGGACTGAACATTAGAGAAAAGTACTTATTCTTGAAGTCAAAGATTCAGGGAAAAGAAGAATTATCCATGTTGATAAGGAATTTGTGGCTGATGAGATGGAATTTAAATTTTTTAATTCCATACTTGACTGCTAAAATTTTTTTTAAGATCACATGGTAGTTCTTTTCAGAGTCTTTGAACTGTCCGCTTGCATGTGCACAGAAATGACGCGTGCCATTGATGTCTCGAGAAGAATGGCACTCCAATAATCATCGCTGGCATCAATCTGGAGGATGCATTGTCCATTTGTGGGAATTTAAAGTGGAGGAGGTGATTGGGCTATCACCTTTTACTGCTTGACAGCTTCTGTCTGAGCAGGGCCCCAGGGACGGCACTGTTTCTTAAGCATGTGGGACAGCTGGCTGTTGTTAACAATCCCAAGGAATTGTTGTATCTGCTTTTTGTTGAGATTTGCGTCCGGAAACTTTAGTAATTCGATTGCAATATGGGGACCAAGCTGATACTGGCCATCTTTAATAACTATGCCAAGAAAAGCAATGGATTCCTTTCCTATGCGTCTTTTTCTTTCACCACATGACTTCCAATTCTTTATCAACATCCGTATCATCTAAACAAGGACAATTCGGATTGCACATATGTGCTTCAGGAACATCCCATAGAAAATGACTGTTAATTTTATCAGGATATATTGGATACCTTTCTGATGAAAAACCATGAATAGGAAGTTTCTTTTCTTAACCAGTTTGAACTGCTGTGATCATAGCAGTATAAGAAAGCTGTGGATTGTCTGGAATGGGCATAGTGTCAGGAGTTTGAAAAGTCAGTTTGATTTGACCATTTGGGCATCTGTCAAATCTAGCTTTTGAGGTTTCGACTGGTTCAGAATTTTAGTGAAAATGCTCATAGTTGGTTAGCCATTCAAGAGCCATGAGTTTGAGCAGATCTTGTTTCTGAATTTGTTTGGGGATTTAGATGATGGTTGGAATTATGTATGTATCCGCCAATATCATCAAAGCATCAGAAGTTGTGTATGATGTGGGAAGATCTATCATCAACTCTCTATTTGATGATAGAGAGTTGCAATCTTGGATAGTGTTCCAGCCGATATACCTCTTAAATCAAAACCTAAAACGAGTTCTTTGCAGGTTATAAAACCCAAAACAGACTTCTCTTTAGTCTTAAAACAGGGTACCAAACCATTTAAGAAATCGCCATAAGTTTTCTGATGCACAGGATCCTTCCTTGAAGGCAAGTGCAGAGCATACTTCCTTAAGTTTTCAAAATGAACAAATTTAATTCTTTGATTCGTTTCTTTCACTTAGAACTTCATTTGCAGAGAGAGAGAGAGAGGAGAGTTTAGAACTTCATGATGAAAGAAAGGCACACGAGAGTTTATTGCTTTTCAAACTTCTTCACAAACTTCTTACAAGGGGTGAGCTCTTTATATAGGAGAACTCATGGAGATAGGACAGGACCCCTATCTTTTACAACAGTAAAAGTAAGATAAAACTACAGTACAAGGGTAAAGTTACAGTACAAGAATAAAACTACAGTACAAGCAACATTATTACAACATGACAAAGTCCATGACAAGAGGACAAAAGAGGAAAGTGCATACATCGAGACAAAAGGGGAAATTTCTTACAACAAGACAAGAAAGGAAAATGCATGGCAACAAGACAAAATGCAGGGAAGGTTCAAGGAAAGTGCATGAGTCAAGACAAGATGGGAAAGTTCAGGGAACGAGACAAGGGGAGAAATTTCCTAAAATAAGACAAAAGGGAGAGTGCATGCAAGGAGACAAGGTGGGAAATTTCCTGCAACAAGACAAGAGAGGAAATTTCATGCATGGAGACAAAAGAGGAAATGTCATGCATAAAGACAAAACTCTTTATGGGGAGTGAAGGTTCATGTAGTCGTCTTCAGAGTCACTTTCTGTTGCATCAGGGTCATCGTCAGATGGTGGTGGAAAAAAGGTCTTGGAAAGCCTTGGATGCTTGCAGGAGGGACCACTGCATGGTGGATGTGGACAATAGAATTCATACACTGGTCTGGAGGGAGAAGCTTTTGGTGATGTCTGGGTAGCCTTATCTTTTTTGGAAGGTTTGGGTGGTTGTGATGGTGATGGTTAGGAGGAGGAGCCTGGTTCATGCATGGATGGTTGGGGAAACTGTTGGAGATGTTGGCTGAGAGGAAGAAAGTCTTCCCATGGGTCCTAGGAGTCTTGATAGAGGAAGTCAGTGTAGTTGGGTTTTTCTTCTTTGATGATGATGTCGGTGGGTTTTGGGTGTGATATAGTGGATGGAGTGGGGATCATGATGATGTCATGTTGTGGGCCTAAGGAGGTGTGGGAGATATCTGTGTGTGGTGGAGTCTGGTGGTTGAGTTGGCAGAGATAATTGTGCAGGGTGGTTTGGATTTCATTTTCAATGACAACTGGGTGTGGTGCAGTAAACCATTCATACACCTGATCTTGGGTCCAGAAAAGCTTTGTATCTGGATGCTGAAAATATGGCCTGTGGATGATGAAGACTGAAGTGAACAGGCGAGCTTCTGAAGCCGGCATTCTTTCAAGATTATAAATTTCAGAGAGTTGCTGCAGTTTCTTTCTCCACCATGGAATGAGAGAAACCATTTAAGGAGAGTCCAGGTGAGAGAGGTGGCATTGTTCGAGTTGAGGAGATGTTCCAAAGTGGTTTTAAATATCTTAGCTTCAAAAGAGGTATATCGGCTGGAACACCACTGTGTGCGGGCTACTGGTCCAAAGGGGTTTTAAATATCTTAGCTTTAAAAGAGCTAAGGAACCCATCACGGGGGTAGAACAACGCCACATACTCTTTTATGGTATCATAGGTACCATAACTCATCTTCAGTGACATCTTTGGATGGGTCAAGGGTGAGACCTATAAGGAACAAATTTTCTGGGTGGAAAGTAGAAAATGGAAAGGAGTCTGCCATGAGGTAGGCTTTCATGAAAAAGCGAAAAACAGCTTTGCGGGCAAAGTCCTGGATGGCAAAGACATAGGAGAAAGTTTTGTTAAGGGGAAACCTTTTCTTGGTGAGAGCTTCTGGAGGAAGTGAAGTATCCATGGAGATAATTGGAAAGTGGTAGATTGTGGAAAACACGGTGAGAAGTTTGTCTGGTTTGGAGAGTCGAGAAAGCATATCAGGGATGAGGTTCTAGGACCCCTTTATATGCTTAACTGAAAAGTCATACTTGGAAAACCAATCTTTTAACCGGAGTAACATTTTTTCAGGAACAGTTTTACCTTTGAAAGTGAGAATATTGGGGAAGGCTGAACTGTCCATTCGGATGAGAAAATGGTGTCCAATCAAATGATACTCAAATTTCTTGATGCCATTCTTGACCACTAAGATTTCTTTGAACACACTGTGGTAATGCTTTTGTGTGTCAGAGAAATGTCCACTAGCGTAGGCGATAAAGTTTTCTTTTCCATTGATGTCTTCGAGGAGGATGGCACCCCATGATTCATCACTGGCATCTGTCTGTAGTATGCGCTTGCCATCTGCAATCAACTTTAATGGAAGCAGATTTTGCGTAATCTGCTTTAATGTAATGACAGCAACGGTGTGGTTGTCATTCCACTCTGGGGGCTTCTTTTTCAATAAAGCCGAAAGATGTCGAGTGTGTTGGTCCACGTGTGGGATGAAATCACAGATGTAGTTGATGATACCGAGAAACTGTTGGACTTGCTTTTTTGAAAGGTGCTGATCTGGAAAGTGAAGCAACTCTTGGGCAATGTGCTTTCCAGGCTGATAATGGCCGTCTTTTATGACCATTCCAAGAAATTCAATGGTATCTGTGGCAATGGTGCTTTTCTTGCCTGATAACATAATTCCATGACTCTGGACAATATCATAGAACTGAGTTAACAGCTGGTGATGTTCCTCATGCGAACCTGAAAAAAGCAAGATGTCATCAATATAAATCAATGCATGATGGAGGATGGGCTGAAAGATTTGGATCATGGACTTTTGGAATATGGATGGGGTAGTTTTGAGTCCGAAGGGTAAGACTGTCCATTGGAAATGGGCATTTGGAATACAAAAGGCAGTTTTGTATCGTTCTGAGGGTTCAATGCCTAATTGCCAAAAACCTGATTTTAAATCAAATTTGGAAAAGATCTCGGCATTTTTGAGAAAAGTAAACATGCTTTGTCGGCGTAGTCATCTTGTAAGAACATGTTTAAGGGCTGATAGTCAATGACTAAGCGTTTCTTTCCTCGAACAAGCTCAGTATGCTTTTCAACATAAAAGGCTTGGCAAGCCCATGGAGAAGTTGTGGGCTCAATTAGACCTTGGGCTAACAATTGTGAACATTCTTGTTGGGCTAGGATTAAATCAGAAGGACTCATTCCTGGATGGGTAGCTTTGGTTGGGTTAATGTCTTCATTGAGTTTGAAAGGTAACTTAATGAAGAAAGACTTATTTTTCCACAATGGATTTGGATTGGTGAACTGAGAATGGGACTCTGGACATAGACTTAAAATTTTGGTGGATATATCTTGGTAGGGCTGAGGTGTGTCGGACAGGTTGTAAAGTTTAAGAATGTCTGTGAAAGCTTTGAACATGGATTTGACTCGGATTCCAGTGGGAATGATTTGGAGGTGTTTGATCTGGTGAAGGATGTCAAAACCTAACAAGATATCCTTATTAGGAAAAGTTGAACCAATAACCTTGGTCCAAATGACACAATTAGGAAAATTTTGAATACCAATGGGTTTTTTGGTAATCAAAGAGGTGGTGAACAATTTTCCATTGACAGCTTTGAAATGTTCCTCAGATTCTATCCAATATTCTGGTGGAAGAATATGCGGATTTAACATGCTGCGTTGAGCTCCAGTGTCGATGAGACCAATTGCTGGAGTGGGCCTTTGGAATTTGGAAGGCAAGATCTGGAGTTTGATGGAAGGGATGGGAACAGAAGTATCAAGGGACAACAACTGTTGGTGGAAAATGACTTGTGACTGATCACTGTCTGAGTCATCAGAGAAATTCTGTAGTGCGAACACTGTTTCATCATTGGGTTCATCTTGTTCTGAAAAATAGAATTCCAGTTCATCCTTTTCTGGAGAGAAATCTGTGGTAGCTTGGAGATGCTCAAGAAACCGAATAGGTTTTTCCCGTTTGTTGGGACAATCCTTGGCATAATGACCTTTCTTCTTGTAGATAAAGCATCTGCTGGATTTTTTCCTTTTAAAGTCTCTGGATGAGGATGACTTCTTTCTGAAGAATCTGTAGGATTTTCTGGACCAGCGAGGCTTAGATGAGTATTCTGGTCGTTTGAATTTTCGAAAATGCCTTTTCTTTTTAGGACTGCAATCACAATCCTTCTTTTGTTTGTACTTAATATGCAAATAAGGCTTTCTGCAGGCACTCCGAAATGGTTCTCTGTCTTTCAACAGTTCTTTGAAAAATTGTTTCTGCTCACAGAGTTTGTCAAGACAACTTTTGGCAAGTTGAAAGATTTTGCCAAGAGAAATGTTGTCAAGGACAAGATTGGATGCACGAAGTTGCCGCTGTATGACTGGTTGGAGTTCATCAGGAAGGGAAGCCAGGAAAACATGCTTTAATGTCGGTTCGTTGAATCCATTAAGCTTATAGAACAGCAAGGACATTCTTTTATAATGGAACTCAAGATCCTTAGCATTGAGTGAACAGCATTTCATGTTGAGATAGTCTCGTCGTGCAGTTTCAAAAATTGCAAAGGGGTCTCCAAGGAATTGATCATGGATAACCGCAAGGGCACTTGAGACTTCTGGCAATTGAACAAACTGCAATTGTCTGTATTGGCCTAGAGATTCAAACCAATCTCTGAGGGCACCCGTAAAACGAGTGGCAAATTCTCTAAGGACTGATTAAGTTGTGGCTCCTAGCAGTCAAGCCAGGCAGACATTTCATTAAGCCGATCACGCCATTTAGAGGATGGAATATCATCAAATGTGAACCATGGACCATTTGACGATTTTGGACCGGTTGAACCGGTTTGGGCTTGGGCTGGAGGAGGTTGGTTTGAGGCAGAGAATTCAGGCATTTTTTCGTCAACTTCAGAAGGAATGTCAACATATGGCTCTGTGTGAGAGGTTTGGCCTTGATCAGGTGAATCAGTTTGAGCCATCAGGATTTTGGTGATATCAGCATAGGACTTTTCAGAGTCACTGGTGGAAGCTGATGATTCTGTGTCTGTCTCAGTATGAGTATCTGAGACTGTAATATTAGAATCAGAAGTTTGATCATTGGTGGTGGATGTGTGGTCAACTGTGTGGGCACTAAACAGGTGCATGGGTTGTTTATCCTTGGATTGGATAGGAGGATGAGAAGGAGCTGGTGGTGGAGGTGCTGATGGTGAGGCTGATGGATAGCCATGGGTTGGTTGGTCAGGAGTAGAAACAGCAAGTTGGGGAATAGTGGCTGGTCGTGGTTGAGGTTTAGGCTTTAGTTTAGGTTGTGGTGGTGGTAACGGATTTTCTCGAAAAAGAGTATGAGTCATACCAAATAACTTAGAAGGTTCATACTGTTTGATAGGAGAAAGCATAGAGGCAAATGGATGATAGGTTGGATCGATGGAAGGCATCGGAGGTGAGGAGGTAAAAAGGGTAGGCCTTTGTTTTTCTGATTCTATCTCGTCAAGCTCAGCTTTCAAGCGTCTAATCTCTCTTTCCTTCTGGTCAAATTCAGGGCCATAATAGCGTTGAGCAAGCATGGTTCTTAACTCAGAATCAAGTTGTGCAATTCTGGACTGTAGATTTTGGTGGATCTGCTGCATTTGGGCAGTGATGGAATCAACTTTGTTCTCAAGCTTTTTAGTTCGTAAACTGAGTTTTTCAACTTTGGAATTAATGTTTACCAAAGTATCATTTTGTGCTCTGGCATTTTGGGTTTGCTAAAGTATCAACTTTGGTCTTAACTCAGAATCAAGTTGCGTAATTCTGGACTGTAGATTTTGGTGGATCTGCTTCATTTGGGCAGTGATGGAATCAACTTTGGTCTCAAGCTTTTCAGTTCGTAAACTGATTTTTTCAACTTTGGAATTAATGTTTACCAAAGTATCATTTTGTGCTCTGGCATTTTGGGTTTGCCAGTTGAGGACTGATTCAAAAGGTTTAGGGGGTTCAAGGTGTCCTGTAGAGGTTATAGCTGAAGGGATAAAGGGTTTGGACACAATATTGCGTTGGGAATCTGTATGGGTGTCTAAAGGAGGAAAGGAAGAAGAGTAGTCTGAAGAAGTAGATGAAAACATCATACAACTCAGTGGTGGTGTTGGATTTGGGATTGGTGAGGGAATCTCGGATTTACAATGTTTTGCAATCCATTTGAGTTCTTTTTTGTAAATGGGTAAAGGAGCTGGTGGAGATGGAGGATCTTGTGGTGGTGTGGGGTTATTATGGTGACAAGAGGCTAGAGGTTTTTTCTTTTTAAGTTTCCTTTTTCTGGAATAATCATCATCGTCCTCGTCCCAATCATCCCAGCAAGGACAATTTGGGTCACACATGCCTGAGCCAGGGGCATCCCATAGGAAATGACCATTGAGCTTTGCTGGATAAACATGGTAGCCTTTAGAAGTAAACCCTGTAATGGGTAGATCTTCTTGAGCTGTCTGTACAGCTGTGATCATGGAAGAGTAGGTAAAGGAGAGCCGAGGAGGCTCTTGGGGAGCACTGGGAGGTGGTTTGAAAGTCATTATGACTGTTCCATCTGGCCGTCTTTCAAACATACTTTTTGATTTCTGAATTGGAGCAGTATTAAGCTTGATTTTATGGTATCAGAGCCATACTCGTCCTTGAAACTTCCATGTTTTCTAAATCTCACTTTTCATGCTCAAAATGGTATAATTTAAGAATTTGATTTGTTTTAATCTTTAGACTTCAGGCGCAGAGAGAACTTCTCACTCATGGCTTCAACTTCATCTTCCTCTACTTTCAACCCTGTTACTTTGTCTTCTACTCTTTCTCTCCCTAAATCTTGCACTTCTCATACCACCAACAAAATAGAAAATCTTGTAGAATACTCCTATATCCCTGAATCCGCCCAAATCAGTGCGTCCTCCTACCCTCTCATCAGTCCCTATCAACTGTACAAAAGACCAAGTTCCTTTACCCGTAGTATCCGCACCCTCATCTCTACCAGACGGCCTCACCCTAAAGAATATATCCAGTCCTCTCGTTTGGATCAGTGTGCTCTTCAAGCCACTTCTGCTGAGCAATATGTCACTCTGGAGATTCCTTCAGAGTTGATTTCCAACTGGAAACGCGAAGGTTATACCCATCTCCATCTTGGAGGAATTCGATTAATCCTCACCCTTCATGGGCGCAAAGGATTACCAGTCACAGCTCGCCTTGCTCTCCTTGATACCCGTTTCAAACAGTACCAAGATGCGGTTATTGGCACTGTTCTCACTACCCTCCATGCAGGAAGTGTTCTCCTCACTTTCTACCCAAACTTCAACCTTTCTCTCCAAGACACAAACTTACCCACAACCTTAAAAGTCCAAGTTCAAATCCAAGGTGCAGAACAAATCTCCTCTGCCAAAATTGCCACTCTCCATCACCAATTGGTCTATAGGCTTCAAAATCATGCCTTAGATCTACCCACTCCAGACCATCACTCTGACACTCTCATGGTCTTAGCTGAATCTGACCAAATCCCAACCATCATCCAGATCCCCAGACAAATTCCTCGTCATGAGCTCATCAAGCTTATGCCTCTTGAATGGATCTCAAACTATGAACAGTTCCATACCAATACCGCTCCAATTCAGACATCAGAAAGCATGTTTGAGCACCAGTATCAAGAAAACCAATGGCTGTGATAGTTTTATGATATTTGGAAGGGATAATTTGGATTTTGATAGAAAGTAGGGGTATGGTACGGTCATGAATGAAATTGGAAGAAAGTTGGACTATGTAGATGGGTTCAAAATAAGAACTATTTGAATCACTGGATTTTGCTGGTAAGGTAAAGACTATATCATCATTTGGTTCCTCTTGTTTAGAAAACAAGTGTTCAACTTGGTCCATGGTTGGGGAAAAATCCGTAGTGGATTCTAGGTGTTGAATAAGTTTTATTGCCTTGTGTGATAATCTTTGGCAAAATGACTTTCTTTTTGCAAATGAAACACCTGCTTTTCTTTTTGTTAGGAAATCGTTTGGAATGGGATTGCCTTTTTGTGAAAAAGCAAAACTATTTAGTACGCCATTTCTAGGATGGAAATGGGAATCTGGATTTCTTGAAGTGAGACTTTTTCTTGGGAGAGCAATCACACTTCTTTCGATCTTTGCACTTGATAGCCAAGTAAGGCTTTTTGCAAGCAGATTTGAAAGGTTCTTTGTCTTTGATGAGTTCCTGGAAGAACATACCAAAGCAATCTAGAATAATTTTCCCAATGATAATGTGTCAATGTTGAGCCTGAGCAGCTAACTGATGCTGAATTTATAGTTGTAATTCTTCTGAAAGAGATGCCAGAAATACAAGCGTGAGTATGGGATCATTGAATCCATTCAGCTTATAATATAGCAAAGGCAATCGCTTGTAGTGGTATTTAAGATCTTTTGTGTTGAGAGAACAACATTTCATATTGAGATAATCACATCTTACAGCTTCAAAAATAGCACTTGGTTCTCCAATAAATTGATCATGGAGAACGGCTAAAGCTTGAGAGACATTAGAAATCTGGATGAATTAAAGTTGTCTATACTATCTAAGATTGTCAAACCAATCTCGAAGAGAACGTGTAAACCGAGTACTGAATTCTCTTATAACAAATTGGGTTGCTCTGATACCATAAAAAGAGAGTACGTGGCTTGTGATCTCTCAGTGCAGACCAGACTAACGCCCATTCGGGTTCGCCTCTGGAATTTACGTCGAGAGTTTCCTGCCTATATACCTCTTGGATCAAAACTTAAAACAAGTCAACAAGTTCTTTGCAGGTTATAAAACCCAAAACAGACTTCTCTTTAGTCTTTAAAACAGGGTACCAAACCGTTTAAGAAATTGCCATAAGTTTTCTGATGCACAGGATCCTTCCTTGAAGGCAAGTGCAGAGCATACTTCCTTAAGTTTTCAAAATGAACAAATTTAATTCTTTGATTCGTTTCTTTCACTTAGAACTTCATTTGCAGAGAGAGAGAGGAGAATTTAGCAATTCATGGTGTAGAGCAAACACACGAAAGTTTTTATTGCACTTAAGCTTCTTTCTAGTTATATTTTACAAGGGAGGTGAGCTCTTTATATAGGAGAGCTCATTAAGATAGGACAGGACCCCTATCTTTTACAATAGTAAAAGCAAAGTAAAACTACATTACAAGAGTAAAGCTACAGTACAAGCAACATTATTACATCAGGACAAAATCCATAACATGAGGACAAAAAAGGAAAATGCATACATCGAGACAAAAAAGGGAAATTGCTGACAACAAGACAAGAAAGGAAAATGCATGGCAACAAGACAAAATGCAGGGAAGGTTCAAGGAAAGTGCATGAGTCAAGACAAGATGGGAAAGTTCATGGAAGGAGACAAGGGGAGAAATTTCCTGAAAGAAGACAAAAGGGAAAGGGCATGCAAGGAGACAAAGTGGGAAATTTCCTGCAACAAGACAAGAGAGGAAATTTCATGCATGGAGACAAAAGACTTTATGGGGAGTGAAGGTTCATGTATTCATCTTCAGAGTCACTTTCTGTCGCATCAGGGTCGTCGTCAGAAGGTGGTGGAAAAAAGGTCTTGGAAAGCCTTGGATGCTTGCAGGAGGGACCACTGCATGGTGGATGTGGACAGTAGAATTCATACACTGGTCTGGAGGATGTCGGAGAAGCTTTTGGTGATGTTTGGGTAGCCTTATCTTTTTTGGGAGGTTTGGGTGGCTGTGATGGTGATGGTTGGGAGGAGGAGCCTGGTTCATGCATGGCTGGTTGGGGAAACTGTTGGAGATGTTGACTGAGAGGAAGAAAGTCTTCCCATGGGTCCTGTGAGTCTTGGTAGAGGAAGTCAGTATAATCTGGTTTTTCCTCTTTGATGATAATGCCGGTGGGTTTTGGGTGTGATATAGTGGATGGAGTGGGGATCATGATGATGTCATGTTGTGGGCCTAAGGAGGTGTGGGAGATATCTCTGTGTGGTGGAGTTTGGTGGTTGAGTTGGCAGAGATAATTGTGTAGGGTGGTTTGGATTTCATTTTCAATGACAGCTGGGTGTGGTGCAGTGAACCATTCATACACTTGATCTTGGGTCCAGAAAAGCTTTGTATCTGGATGCTGAAAATATGGCCTGTGGATGATGAAGACTGAAGTGAACAGGCGAGCTTCTGAAGCAGGCATTCTTTCCAGGTTGTAAATCTCTGAGAGTTGCTGCAGTTTCTTTCTCCACCATGGAATAGGAGAAAACCATTCAAGTAAAGTCCAGGTGAGGGAGGTGGCTTTGTCCGGGTTGAGGAGATGTTCTAAAGTTGGACTGATTGGCAGGATCAGCTTGGTGGCATATAGAACAGTTAGGCACCATAGGTACCATAACTCATCTTCAGTGATATCCCTGGAGGGGTCAAGGGTGAGACCTGTAAGGAACAAGTTTTCTGGGTGGAAGGTAGAAAATGGAAAGGAGTCTGCCATTAGGTAGGCTTTCATAAAAAAGCGAAAAACAGCTTTGCGGGCGAAGTCCTCGATGACAAAGACAGAAGAGAAAGTTTTGTTAAGGGGAAAGTTCTTCTTGGTGAGAGCTTGTGGGGGAAGTGAAGTGGCCATGGAGATAACTGGGAAGTGGTAGGTTGTGGAAAACACGGTGAGAAGTTTGTCTGGTTTGGAGAGTCTAGATAGCATATCGGGGATAAGGTTCTGGGATCCCTTTATATGCTTAACTGAAAAGTCATATTTGGAAAACCAATCTTTTAACCTGAGTAACATTTTTTCAGGAACAGTTTTACCTTTGAAATTAAGGATATTTGGGAAGGCTGAACTGTCCATTCGGATGAGAAAATGGTGTCCAATCAAATGATACTCAAATTTCTTGATGCCATTCTTGACCGCTAAGATTTCTTTGAACACACTGTGGTAATGCTTCTGTGTGTCAGAGAAATGTCCACTAGCGTAGGCAATAAAGCTTTCTTTTCCATTGATTTCTTCGAGGAGGATGGCACCCCATGATTCATCACTGGCATCTGTCTGTAGTATGCGCTTGCCATCTGCAATCAACTTTAATGGAGGCGGATTTTGTGCAATCTGCTTTAATGTGGTGATAGCAAGAGTGTGGTTGTCATTCCACTCTGGGGGCTTCTTTTTCAATAAAGCCGAAAGATGTCGAGTGTGTTGGTCCACGTGTGGGATGAAATCACGGATGTAGTTGATGATACCGAGAAACTGTTGGACTTGCTTTTTGGAAAGGTGCTGATCTGGAAAGTGAAGCAACTCTTGGGCAATGTGCTTTCCAGGCTGATAATGGCCGTCTTTTATGACCATTCTAAGAAATTCAATGGTGTCTGTGGCAATGGTGCTTTTCTTGGCTGATAACATAATTCCATGACTCTGGACAATATCATAGAACTGAGTTAACAGCTGGTGATGTTCCTCATGCGAACCTGAAAAAAGCAAGATGTCATCAATATAAATCAATGCATGATGGAGGATGGGCTGAAAGATTTGGATCATGGATTTTTGGAATATGGATGGGGCAGTTTTGAGTCCGAAGGGTAAGACTGTCCATTGGAAATGGGCATTTGGAATGCAAAATGCAGTTTTGTACCGTTCTGAGGGTTCAATGCCTAATTGCCAAAAACCTGATTTTAAATCAAATTTTGAAAAGATCTGGGCATTTTTGAGAAAAGTAAACATGCTTTGGCGACGTGGCAAAGGGAATTTGTCATCTTGTAAAAACATGTTTAAAGGTTGATAGTCAATGACTAAACGTTTCTTTCCTCGAACAAGCTCAGCATGCTTTTCAACATAAAAGGCTTGGCAAGCCCATGGAGAAGTTGTGGGCTCAATTAGACCTTGGGCTAATAATTATGAACATTCTTGTTGGGCTAGGAGTAAGTCAGAAGGACTCATTCCTGGATGGGTAGCTTTGGTTGGGTTAATGTCTTCATTGAGTTTGAAGGGTAACTTAATGAAGAAAGACTTATTTTTCCACAATGGATTTGGATGGGTGAACTGAGAATGGGACTCTGGACATAGACTTAAAATTTTGGTGGATATATCTTGGTAGGGCTGAGGTGTGTCAGACAGGTTGTAAAGTTTAAGAATGTTTGTGAAAGGTTTGAACATGGATTTGACTCGAATTCCAGTGGGGATGATTTGGAGGTGTTTGATCTGGTGAAGGATGTCAAAACCTAACAAGATATCCTTATTAGGAAGAGTTGAACCAATGACCTTGGTCCAAATGACACAGTTTGGGAAGATTTGAATACCAATGGGTTTTTTGGTAATCAAAGAAGTGGTGAACAATTTGCCGTTGACAGCTTTGAAATGTTCCTCATATTCTGTCCAATATTCTGGTGGAAGAATATGCGGATTTAACATGCTGCGTTGAGCTCCAGTGTCGATGAGACCAATGGCTGGAATGGGCCTTTGGAATTTGGAAGGCAAGATTTGGAGTTTGATTGAGGGTATGGGAACAGTAGTATCAAGGGACAACAACTGTTGGTGAAAAATTACTTGGGATTGATCACTGTCTGAGTCATCAGAGGAATTCTGTAGTGCGAACACTGTTTCATCATTGGGTTCATCTTGTTCTGAAAAATAGAATTCCAGCTCATCCTTTTCTGGAGAGAAATCTGTGGTAGCTTGGAGATGCTCAAGTAGCCGAATAGATTTTTCCCGTTTGTTGGGACAATCCTTGGCATAATGACCTTTCTTCTTGCAGATAAAACATCTGCTTGATTTTCTCCTTTTAAGGTCTCTGGATGAAGATGACTTCTTTCTGAAGAATCTGTAGGATTTTCTGGATCGACGAGGCTTAGATGAGTATTCCGGACGTTTGAATTTCCGAAAATGCCTTTTCTTTTTAGGACTGCAATCACAATCCTTCTTCTGTTTGCACTTAATATGCAAATAAGGCTTTTTGCAGGCACTCCGAAATGGTTCTCTGTCTTTCAATAGTTCTTTGAAAAACTGTTTCTGCTCACAGAGTTTGTCAAGACAAGTTTTGGCAAGTTGAAAGATTTTGCCAAGAGAGATGTTGTCAAGGACAAGATTGGAAGCCAAGAAAACATGCTTTAATGTCGGTTCGTTGAATCCATTAAGCTTATAAAACAGCAAGGACATTCTTTTATAATGGAACTCAAGATCCTTAGCATTAAGTGAACAGCATTTCATGTTGAGATAGTCCCGTCGTGCAGCTTCAAAGATTGCAGAGGGGTCTCCAAGGAATTGATCATGGATAACTGCAAGGGCACTTGAGACTTCTGGCAATTGAACAAACTGCAATTGTCTGTATTGGCCTAGAGATTCAAACCAATCTCTTAAAGCACCCATAAAACGAGTGGCAAATTCTCTGAGGACCGATTGAGTGGTGGCTCCTGGCCGTAGCATTTGTAAGTCAAGCCAGGCAGACATTTCATTAAGTCGATCACGCCATTTAGAGGATGGAATATCATCAAATGTGAACCATGGACCATTTGACGATTTTGGACCAGTTGAACCAGATTGGGCTTGGGCTGGAGGAGGTTGGTTTGAGGCAGAGAATTCAGGCATTTCTTCGTCAACTTCAGAAGGAATGTCAACATATGGTTCTGTGTGAGAAGTTTGGCCTTGATCAGGTGGATCGGTTTGAGCCATCAGGATTTTGGTGATATCAGCATAAGACTTTTCAGAGTCACTGGTGGAAGCTGATGATTCTGTGTCTGTCTCAGTATGAGTATCTGAGACTGCAAGATTGGAATCAGAAGTTTGATCATCGGTGGAGGAATAAGCTTGATGAGCTCATGACGAGGAATTTGTCTGGGGATCTGGATGATGGTTGGGATCTGGTCAGATTCAGCTAAGACCATAAAGGTGTCAGAGTGATGGTCTGGAGTGGGTAGATCTAAGGCATGATTTTGAAGCCTATAGACCAGTTGGTGATGGAGAGTGGCAATTTTGGCAGAGGAGATTTGTTCTGCACCTTGGATCTGGACTTGGACTTTTAAGGTTGTGGGTAAATTTGTGTCTTGGAGAGAAAGGTTGAAGTTTGGGTAGAAAGTGAGGAGAACACTTCCTCCATGGAGGGTAGTGAGAACAGTGCCAATAACAGCATCTTGGTACTGTTTGAAAAGGGTATCAAGGAGGGCAAGGCGAGCTGTGACTAGTAATCCTTTTCTCCCATGAAGAGTAAGGATTAATCTGATTCCTCCAAGATGGAGATGGGTATAACCTTCTCGTTTCCAGTTAGAAATCAATTCTGAAGGAATCTCTAGAGTGACATATTACTCAGCAGAAGTGACTTGAAGAGCACACTGATCCAGACGAGAGGACTGGATATATTCTTTTGGATGAGGCCGTCTAGTAGAGATGAGGGTACAAATACTACGGGTAAAGGAACTGGGGCGTTTGTACAGTTGGTAGGGACTGATGAGAAGGTAAGATGACTCATTGATTTGGGCGGATTCAGGGATGTAGGAGTATTCTACAAGGTTTTCAATTTTGTTGGTGGTATGAGAAGTGCAAGATTTAGGGAGAGAAAGAGTAGAACACAAAGTAACCGGATTGGAAGGAGATGAAGATGAAGTTGAAGCCATGATTAAGAAGTTCTCTCTACGCCTAAAGTCTAAAGATTGATTAAGAAGTTCTCTCTGCGCCTGAAGTCTAAAGATTAAAACAAATCAAATACTTAAATTATACCATTTTGAGCATGAAAAAGGAGATTTAGAAAACATGGAAGTTTCAAGGACGAGTATGGCTCTGATACCTATGGTGCCTAACTATTCTATATGCCACCAAGCTCATCCTACCCATCAGTCCCACTTTGGAACATCTCCTCAACCCGGACAAAGCCACCTCTCTCACCTGGACTCTCCTTGAATGGTTTTCTCCCATTCCATGGTGGAGAAAGAAACTGCAGCAACTCTCTGAAATTTATAATCTTGAAAGAATGCTGGCTTCAGAAGCTCGCCTGTTCACTTCAGTCTTCATCATCCACAGGCCATATTTTCAGCATCCAGATACAAAGCTTTTCTGGACCCAAGATCAGGTGTGTGAATGGTTTACTGCACCACACCCAGCTGTCATTGAAAATGAAATCCAAACCACCCTGCACAATTATCTCTGCCAACTCAACCACTAGACTCCACCACACAGAGATATCTCCCACACCTCCTTAGGCCCACAATATGACATCATCATGATCCCTACTCCATCCACTATATCACACCGAAAACCCACCGGCATCATCATCAAAGAAGAAAAACCCGACTACACTGACTTCCTCTATCAAGACTCCCAGGACCCATAGGAAGACTTTCTTCCTCTCAGCCAACATCTCCAACAGTTTCCCCAACCATCCATGCATGAACCAGGCTCCTCCTCCCAACCATCACCATTGCAACCACCCAAACCTTCCAAAAAAGATAAGGCTACCCAGACATCACCAAAAGCTTCTCCCTCCAGACCAGTGTATGAATTCTATTGTCCATATCCACCATGCAGTGGTCCCTCCTACAAGCATCCAAGGCTTTCCAAGACCTTTTTTCCACCACCATCTGACGATGACCCTGATGCAACAGAAAGTGACTCTGAAGACGACTACATGAACCTTCACTCCCCATAAAGAGTTTTGTCTTTATGCATGACATTTCCTCTTTTGTCTCCATGCATGAAATTTCCTCTCTTGTCTTGTTGCAGGAAATTTCCCGCCTTGTCTCCTTGCATGCACTCTCCCTTTTGTCTTATTTTAGGAAATTTCTCCCCTTGTCTCGTTCCCTGAACTTTCCCATCTTGTCTTGACTCATGCACTTTCCTTGAACTTTCCCTGCATTTTGTCTTGTTGCCATGCATTTTCCTTTCTTGTCTTGTTGTAAGAAATTTCCCCTTTTGTCTCGATGTATGCACTTTCCTCTTTTGTCCTCTTGTCATGGACTTTGTCATGTTGTAATAATGTTGCTTGTACTGTAGTTTTATTCTTGTACTGTAACTTTACCCTTGTACTGTAGTTTTATCTTACTTTTACTGTTGTAAAAGATAGAGGTCTTGTCCTATCTCCATGAGTTCTCCTATATAAAGAGCTCACCCCTTGTAAGAAGTTTATGAAGAAGTTTGAAAAGCAATAAACTCTCGTGTGCCTTTCTCTCATCATGAAGTTCTAAACTCTCCTCTCTCTCTCTCTGCAAATGAAGTTCTAAGTGAAAGAAACGAATCAAAGAATTAAATTTGTTCATTTTGAAAACTTAAGGAAGTATGCTCTGCACTTGCCTTCAAGGAATGATCATGTGCATCAGTAAACTTATGGCGATTTCTTAAATGGTTTGGTACCCTGTTTTAAGACTAAAGAGAAGTCTGTTTTGGGTTTTATAACCTGCAAAGAACTCGTTTTAGGTTTTGATTTAAGAGGTATATCGGCTGGAACACCACTGTGTGCGGGCTACTGGTCCAAAGGGGTTTTAAATATCTTAGCTTCAAAAAAGCTAAAGAACCCATCACGGGGGTAGAACAACGCCATGTACTCTTTTATGGTATCATAGGTACCATAACTCATCTTCAATGACATCTCTGGATGGGTCAAGGGTGAGACCTGTAAGGAACAAATTTTCTGGGTGGAAAGTAGAAAATGGAAAGGAGTCTGCCATGAGGTAGGCTTTCATGAAAAAGAGAAAAAAAGCTTTGCGGGCAAAGTCCTGGATGGCAAAGACAGAGGAGAAAGTTTTGTTAAGGGGAAACCTTTTCTTGGTGAGAGCTTCTGGAGGAAGTGAAGTAGCCATGGAGATAATTGGAAAGTGGTAGGTTGTGGAAAACACGGTGAGAAGTTTGTCTGGTTTGGAGAGTCGAGAAAGCATATCAGGGATGAGGTTCTAGGACCCCTTTATATGCTTAACTGAAAAGTCATACTTGGAAAACCAATCTTTTAATCTGAGTAACATTTTTTCAGGAACAGTTTTACCTTTGAAAGTGAGAATATTGGGGAAGGCTGAACTGTCCATTCGGATGAGAAAATGGTGTCCAATCAAATGATACTCAAATTTCTTAATGCCATTCTTGACCGCTAAGATTTCTTTGAACACACTGTGGTAATGCTTTTGTGTGTCAGAGAAATTAGCGTAGGCGATAAAGTTTTCTTTTCCATTGATGTCTTCGAGGAGGATGGCACCCCATGATTCATCACTGGCATCTGTCTGTAGTATGCGCTTGCCATCTGCAATCAACTTTAATGGAGGCGGATTTTGCGTAATCTGCTTTAATGTAGTGACAGCAACGGTGTGGTTGTCCTTGTTAAAGTCAATAACCCATGTGACTCCCATTTATCTTTTGTTAAAGTCCTTGTATGTGTACTTTACTTTTGATAAAGTCCTTGTGAGTGTGCTTTACTTTTGTTAAAGTCCTTGTAGTGTGCTTTGCTTTTGTTAAAGTCCTTGTAAGTATGCTTGCCTTTTGTAAAAGTCCTAATTGGCTTGCTTTGAGATACGATCATTCGAGAGGTCCTGTTCTCAATGATCCTCTATATAAAGCCCTTTTGGTCTCAGTTGTAAGGGCATTCGAAAAAATAAAAAGCTTAAGTTTCGACATTATGTTTCCCTGAACCTCTCTCTCTCTTTTGGGACTCAAAGAAATTATTTGAGTTAAAAATGATACACTCACCTCCAAATTTCTAAACTGAGTATGCTCTGTACTTGCCTCACGCCTGAGGATCCTGTGCATCAGAAAGGTCTTATTTTATCCTCCAAAACCAATTTTTATCCAATAACATTATTTTCTCACAACGTTCACCCTTTTTGAAGGTCTTGAGTGCCGTGTTTTCGGCTGGTATTGTGAAAAACTGTTTTTAAAATGAATTTCGAATTTGGTATTTGGTGGATAAGTGTATATAGGCTGGAAACCAGAACTTGCGGGCTACTAGCCCTAAGGATAGACCTTGTGCTGTCAATGAGCTTTGGTATATGTGATGTCTCACCACCTTGTATGCTACAAAGCTAGTTTTTCCCATCAAACCAGTCCTGACTCACCTTACCACTCCAGAGTTCTCCCCGGACCTTCTATGCTTTCATGTGGTCTACCTTATGATGCAAGGTTGTGAGTGCTTGGTTCTGTACAACAGCATTTTGAGTTTACCAGTTTAAGACTGCCATAAAAGAACGAGGTTCTTTCAAATGGCCAGTAGGAGTTACTGCAGAGGGGACATATGGTTTGGAGATGAAATTCTTTTGTTGGTCAATTTGTTTTTCCAAAGGTGGGAACTGGGCTTGTTATTCTGTAGATGTTGATGGGAAAAACATTACACAGGACTATATTTTAGGAGTGGGACTAACATGGGTAGTCTCATGGGTTGATTGAAGTCTGCAGCTAAGCAAAGCGCGTTTATGTTTTCGGATGCAGGCAAGACCTTTATCATAGATGGGTAAAGGTTCTTGAGAATCACGTTCAGGTGGATCTTCAAGATGAGTAGCATGATAGCGACAAACTAGATAAATGATCGTTCTAGATTTGCGCTTGCTTCTTTTTGGTTCGTCATCATTTTTTTTAATATCTTCCCAACAAGGACAACCTGCAATACAGTTACCTTAGGCTGGGACATCTTAAGCCAATTTGGTATTCTAAATATGTGGCATTGGTAACAAAGTTATCCTTTGGACCAGTAGTCCGTATGCTCGGGTTTCCAGCCGATATACCTAGAAAATGAGAATTATGTGATTGCGAGATACCAGACATTCCATATCTTACGATAAACTAAGAACCTAGACAACCCAAAAAGACACAGACTCCCGTTGGTCATTTAGTCTAAAGGCAGGGTTTCGTCTATTATCTTAGAGCAAATAAAGAATAAGAGCCTGACTGGCTTTCTGATACACAGGTTCCTTTTTCAAGGCAAGGGCAGAGCTTACTTGCAGAAGATAGATATTAAACAAGGGTAAGAGTTCTAAACCTAAAGAATCTTAAGATTAAAGAATAGAAACGAAGGTTTTAGTTATACATAGGGTGGAATATTGAAACTTAAAGAGACTTGGTACGTGGCATTGTTCTACCAAATTGATGCAGAACTGAATTTGCCTTTGAGACCAGATCTGGCTTAGAACATATCAATATCCCGCACGTTCTGGTTTCCAGCCGATATACCTCTAAGATCAAAACCTAAAACGAGTTCTTTTAAGGTTATAAAACCCAAAACAGACTTTTCCTTAGTCTTTAAATAGGGTAACAAACCATTTAGGAAATCGCCATAAGTTTTCTAATGCACAGGATCCTTCCTTGAAGGCAAGTGCCAAGCATACTTCCTTAAGTTTTCAAAATGAACAAATTTAATTCTTTGGTTTGTTTCGTTCACTAGAACTTCATTTGCAAAGAGAAGAGAGAGTTTAGAACTTCAAGATAAGATAAAGGCACACGAGAGTTTATTGCTTTCAAACTTCTATATTTTACAAGTGAGGAAAGCCCTTTATATAAGAGAGCTCATGAAGATAGGACAGGACCCCTAACTGTTACAACAGTAAAAAGTAAGGTAAAGATATAGTACAAAAGTAAAAGATGCATGATTATGATTACAACAGGACAAAGTCCATGACAAGAGGACAAAAGGGGAAAGTGCATGCAACAAGACAAAGAGGAAAATTTCATGCAACAAGACAAAAAGGGAAAGTTCATGCAATAAGACAAACTACTCTATAGAGAGTAGAGGTTCATGTAGTCATCTTCAGACGAACTTTCTGTCGCATCAGGGTTATCGTCAGAAGGTGGTGGAAAAAAGGTCTTGGAGAGCTTTGGATGTTTGCAGTCGGGTCCACGGCAAAGTGGATAAGGGCATTCTCGTCTGTATTCTGGTCTGGGTGATGTTTGAGTAGCCTTGTTTGCTTTTGAAGGTTTGCGTTGTTGTGATGATGATGGTTGTGATGAGGATCCTAGTTCACGCATGGATGGCTGGGGAAACTGCTAGAAATGTTGACTTAAAGGAAGAAATTCTTCCCATAGGTCCTAAGAATCTTGGTAAAGAAAGTCTATGTAATCTGGTTTTTCTTCTTTAATGATGATTCCTGTGGATTTTGGTTTTGATATGGCGGATGGAGTGGGGATCATGATGAGGTCATGTTGTGGGCCTAAGGATGTGTGGAAGATATCTCTGTGTGGCGGAGTCTGGTGGTTTAACTGACAGAGATAATTGTGCAGAGTGGTTTAGATTTCATTGTTGATGACAGCTGGGTGTGGTGTAGTAAACCATTCATACACTTGATCGTGGGATCAGAAGAGATGTGTATCAAGATGCTAAAAATATGGCCTGTGGATGATGAACACTGTGGTGACATTTGTGCTTTTGAGGCAGGCATACGTTCAAGGTTGTAAATTGTTGTGCAAATTTTATTGAACTCGCAAGCACACGAATCTGTTGTACTATAGATCAATGGTGACGAGTGTCGATCCCACGAGGAGGCGGATTTTAATTATATATAGAATTAATTTTGTAAATGGGTGATTGGATTTGTGGTGGAAATGATTTGAAATATGCTGAAATTTAAATTAAAATGGCGAGAATAAATTCTGAAATTAGAATTGAAATGGCTAGAATGAATTGAAATGATGTACTTGGGTATCTGGATCAGTATCAACATGCATCATGAGCTAAATATTCCTTATTAATACCAATTAAATCATGAGGGGGAAATCCACACCTCATGAACCACGCTCTAATAAATATTGTGCTAAGGGCTTATCATGCCAAATAATAATAATCATATACTAGGGAGCCGGTGAAACCAGGGCGGTGCTAGACAAGATTATTATTATCTGTGAACGAAAAGTCAAAATATCCACAAAAACTAGAGGGGAAGAGAAAATAAATTTACCAAATAAAGCCTATGACACATGTTGAGACTTCACCTTCAACCCAAACTTTAAAGAAAATTAGCTACTCATAGTTGAACTAGGGGCAAAATGGGAATTTATTAAAATACGTAGAAAATACAAGATAGAGAGAGAATTACAGAAAATGGATCCCAAAAATGGATTCAGAGGTGCCAAATATGGTATCAGAGCCATACTCGTCCTTGAAACTTCCATGTTTTCTAAATCTCACTTTTCATGCTCAAAAAAGTATAATTTAAGTATTTGATTTGTTTTAATCTTTAGACTTCAGGCGCAGAGAGAACTTCTCAATCATGGCTTCAACTTCATTTTCATCTACTTCCAATCCTGTTACTTTGTGTTCTCCGCTTTCTCTCCCTAAATCTTGCACTTCTCATACCACCAATAAAATTGAAAACCTTGTAGAATACTCCTACATCCCTGAATCCGCCCAAATCAGTGAGTCATCTTACCCTCTCATCAGTCCCTACCAACTGTACAAAAGACCCAGTTCCTTTACTCGTAGTATCCGCACCCTCATTTCTACTCGAAGACCTCATCCAAAAGAATATATCTAGTCCTCTTGTCTAGATCAGTGTGCTCTTCAAGCAACCTCTGCTGAGCAATATGTCACTCTGGAGATTCCCTCAGAGTTGATTTCCAACTGGAAACAAGAAGGTTATACCCATCTCCATCTTGGAGGAATTTGATTAATCCTCACCCTTCATGGTCGTAAAGGATTACCAGTCACAGCTTGCCTTACCCTCATTGATACCCGTTTCAAACAATACCAAGATGATGTTATTGGCACTGTTCTCACTACCCTCCATGCAGGAAGTGTTCTACTCACTTTCTACCCAAACTTCAACCTTTCTCTCCAAGACACAAATTTACCCACAACCTTAACAGTTCAAGTCCAGATCCAAGGTGCAGAACAAATCTCCTCTGCCAAAATTGCCACTCTCCATCACCAACTGGTCTATAGGCTTCAAAATCATGCCTTAGATCTACCCACTCCAGACCATCACTCTGACACCCTCATGGTGTTAGCTGAATCTGACCAAATCCCCACAATCATCCAGATGCCAAGATAAATTCCTCATCGTGAGCTCATCAAGCTTATGCCTCTTGAATGGATCTCAAACTATGAACAGTTCCACACTAATACAGCTCCAATTCAGACATCAGAAAGCATGTTTGAAAGACGGCCAGATGGAACAGTCAGAATGACTTTCAAACCACCTCCCAGTGCCCCACAAGAGCCTCCTCGGCTCTCCTTTACTTATTCTTCCATGATCACAGCTGTGCAGACAGCTCAAGAAGATTTGCCCATTACAGGGTTCACTTCTAAAGGCTACCCTGTTTATCCAGCAAAGCTAAATGGTCATTTTCTATGGGATGCCCCTGGTTCAGGCATGTGTGACCCAAATTGTCCCTGCTGGGATGATTGGGACGAGGACGATGATGATTATTCTAGAAAAAGAAAACTTAAAAAGAAAAAACCCCTAGCCTCATGTCACCATCATAACCCCACACCACCACAAGATCCTCCATCTCTACTAGCTCCTTTACCCATCTACAAAAAAGAACTTAAATGGATTGCAAAACATTGCAAATCCGAGATTCCCTTACCAATCCCAAATCCAACACCACCACTGAGTTGTATGATGTTTTCATCTCCTTCTTCAGACTACTCTTCTTCCTTTCCTCCTCTAGACACCCACATAGATTCCCAACGCAATGTTGTGTCTAAACCCTTTATCTCTTCAGCCATAACCTCCTCTACAGGACAACAGTTTCATGCATGGAGACAAAAGAGGAAATGTCATGCATAAAGACAAAATTCTTTATGGGTAGTGAAGGTTCATGTATTCGTCTTCAGAGTCACTTTCTGTGGCATCAGGGTCATCGTCAGACAGTGGAGGGAAAAAGGTCTTGGAAAGCCTTGGATGCTTGCGGGTAGGACCATTGCATGGTGGATGTGGGCAGTAGAATTCATACACTGGTTTAGATGAGGTCGGAGATGCTTTTGGTGATGTTTGGGTGGTTGCGATGGTGGTGTTTGGGAGGAGGAGCCTAGTTCATGCATGGATGGTTGGGGAAACTGTTGGAGATGTTGACTGAGAGGAAGAAAGTCTTCCTATGGGTCTTGGGAGTCTTGGGAGTCTTGGATGATGAAGACTGAAGTGAATAGGCGTGCTTCCATTCAAATTTCTTAAACTTCTTCTTATTTTACAAGGGGCGTGAGCTCTTTATATAGGAGAGCGCATAAAGATAGGACAGGACCCCTATCTTTTACAACAGTAAAAATAAGGTAAAACTACAGTACAAGAGTAAAGTTACAGTACAAGAATAAAACTAAAGTACAAGCAACATTATTACAACAGGACAAAGTCCATGACAAGAGGACAATAGAGGAAAGTGCATGCTAGAAGACAAAAAGAAATAATTTGGATGCTCAAGATTGTGTCACGTCATCAGTCAACAGTACAGTCAATAGTATGCGTGAACAGTAACACAGTTTGACCATGGTTTGAACAGTAATGCGGTTTGCACAGTAAATAATCCCATGTGTTGCATGTACAGTACGCGCTTTTTTTGGTCTACTAATATGCCGCCACGTCACCATCAACAGTAAATAAAAATTTTAGTCCAACAGGATCTTGACACGTCATTAGTCAATGTCATGTCATCGGTCAATGCCATATCATCGATCCGTCTATATGAACAGTGTCGTGAACAGTAACGTAGACAGTACAGTACATGTAAATAGTACTGTATATGTAAGGAACAAATAACGTAGACTATAACTCATCTTCAGTGATATCTCTGGATGGGTCAAGGGTGAGACCTGTAAGGAACAAATTTTCTGAGTGGAAGGTAGAAAATGGAAATGAGTCTGCTATAAGGTAGGCTTTAATAAAAAAGCGAAAAACAACATTTCATGTAAACTCTTGGATGGCAAAAATAAAGGAGAAAGTTTTATCAAGGGAAATTTTTCTTGGTGAGAGCTTCTGGGGGAAGTGAAGTAGCCATGGAGATGATTGGAAAATGGTAGGTTGTGGAAAACACGGTGAGAAGTTTGTCTGGTTTGGAGAGTCTGGAAAGCATATCAAGGACGAGGTTCTGGGACCCCTTTATATGCTTAACTGAAAAGTCATATTTGGAAAACCAATCTTTTAACCTGAGTAACATTTTTTTCGAGAACAGTTTTATCTTTGAAATTGAGAATATTGGGGAAGGCTGAACTGTCCATTCGGAAGAGAAAATGGTGTCCAATCAGATGATACTCAAATTTCTTGATGCCATTATTTACCGCTAAGATTTGTTTGAACACGCTGAGATAATGCTTCTATGTATCAGAAAAATGTCTACTAGCGTAGGCAATAAAGCTTTCTTTTCCATTGATTTCTTCAAGGAGGATGGCACCCCAAGATTCATCACTTGCATCTTTCTGTAGTATGCGCTGTCCATCAGTAATCAACTTTAAGGAAGGGGGATTTTGCACAATCTGGTTTAGTGTAGTGACAGCAATGGTGTAGTTATCATTCCACTCTGGGGGCTTCTTTTTCAATAAAGCTGAAAGGTGTCGAGTGTGTTGGTCCATGTGTGGGATGAAATCACGGATGTAATTAATGATACCGAGAAACTGTTGAACTTGCTTTTTGGAAAGGTCCTGATCTGGAAAGTGAAGTAACTCTTGGGCAATGTGCTTTCCTAGCTGATAATGGCCGTCTTTTATGACCATTCCAAGAAATTCAATAGTATCTTTGGCAATGGTGCTTTTCTTAGTTGATAACATAATTCCATGACTTTGGACAATATCATAGAACTGAATTAACAGCTGGTGATGGTCCTCATGCATTTCTGAAAAAAGCAAGATGTCATCAATATAAATTAATGCATGATGGAGGATGGGTTGAAAGATTTTGATTATGGATTTTTGGAATATGGATGGGCATTTTTAAGGCTGAAGAGTAAGACTGTCCATTCGAAATGGGCATTGGGGATATAAAAGGCAGTTTTGTATCGTTCTAAGGGTTCAATGTCTAATTGCCAAAAACTGGATTTTAAATCAAATTTTGAAAAGATCTGGGCATTTTTAAGTAAACATGCTTTGTCATCGGAGCAAAGAAAACTTATCATCTTGATAACATGTTTAATAACTGATAGTCAATGACTAAGCATTTCTTTCCTCAAATAATTTCAGAATGCTTTTCAACATAAAAGGCTTGGCAAGCCCATTGAGAATTCGTGGGCTCAATTAGACCTTGGGCTAACAATTGTGAACATTCCTGTTGGGTTAGGAGTAAGTCAGAAGGACTCATTCCTGGATGGGTAGCTTTGGTTAGGTTAATGTCTTCATTGAGTTTGAAAGGTAACTTAATGAAGAAAAACTTATTTTTCCATAATGGGTTTGGATGGGTGAACTGAGAATGGGACTCTGGACACAGACTCAAAAGTTTGGTGGATATATCCTAGTAGGACTAGGGGGTTTCAAACAGATTATAGAGTTTTAGAATGTCTATGAAAGGTTTAAACATGGACTTGACTCGAATTCCAGTGGGAATGATTTAGAGGTATTTAATCTGGTGCAAGATGTCAAAACCTAACAAGATATCCTTATTAGGAAGAGTTGAACCAATGACCTTGGTCTAGATAATACAGTTTGGGAAAATTTGAATACCAATGGGTTTTTTGGTAATCAAAGAGGTGGTGAACAATTTGACATTGACAGCTTTGAAATGTTCCTCATATTCTGTCCAATATTCTGGTAGAAGAATATGCAGATTTAACATGTTGTGTTGGGCTCCAATATCTATAAGACCAATTGCTGGAATGGGCCATTAGAATTTGGAGGGCAAGATTTAGAGTTTAATGGAAGGTATGGGAATAGTGGTATCAAGGGATAGCATCTGTTGGTGAAAAATCACTTGTAACTGATCACTGTCTAAGTCATCAGAGGAATTCTGTAGTGCGAACACTGTTTCATCATTAGGGTCATCTTGTTCTGAAAAATAGAATTCCAGTTCATCTTTTTCTGGAGAGTAATCTGTGGTGGCCTGAGGATGTTCAAGTAGCCGAATAGATTTTTCCCTTTTGTTGAGACAATCCTTGGCATAGTGACCTTTCTTCTTGCACATGAAACATCTGCTGGACTTTCTCCTTTTAAATTCTCTGGATGAATATGACTTCTTTCTGAAGAATCTGTATGGCTTTTTGGACCGGCGAGGCTTAAATGAATATTCCGGACATTTGAATTTTCGAAAATGCCTTTTCTTTTTAGGACTGCAATCACAATCCTTCTTCTGTTTGCACTTAATCTGCAAATAAGGCTTTTTGTAGGCACTTCGAAATGGTTCTCTGTCTTTCAACAGTTCTTTGAAAAACTATTTATGCTCACAGAGTTTGTCAAGACAAGTTTTGGCAAGTTGGAAGATTTTGCGAAGAGAAATGTTATCAAGGACAAGATTAGATGCACGGAGTTGTCTTTGTATGTCTGGTTGGAGTTCATCAGGAAGGGAAGCCAGAAAAACATGCTTTAATGTTGGCTCATTGAATCTATTAAGCTTATAGAACAGCAGGAACATTCTTTTATAATGGAAGTCAAGATCCTTAACATTGAGTGAACAGCATTTCATGTTGTGATAGTCTCTAAGGAATTGATCATGGATAACAGCAAGGGCACTTGAGACTTCTGGCAATTGAACAAACTGCAATTGTCGGTATTGGCTAAAAAATTCAAACCAATCTCTGAGGGCACCCGTAAAACGAGTGGTAAATTCTCTAAGGACTGATTGAGTTGTGGCTCCTAGCCTTAACATTTGTAAGTCAAGCCAGGCAGACATTTCATTAAGCTGATCACGCCATTTAAAGGAGGGAAGATCATCAAATCTGAACCATGAACCATTTGACAATTTTAGACCAGTTGGATTGGTTTGGGCCTGGGCTGGAGGAGGTTAGTTTGAGGCAGAGAATTCAGAAGAAATGTCAACATATGGTTCAGTGTGAGAGGTTTGGCCTTGATTAAGTTGATCAGGTTGAGTCATCAGGATTTTGGGGATATTAGCATAGGACTTTTCAGAGTCACATGTGGATATTGAGGATTCTGTATCTGTCTCAGTAGTACTATCTGAAACAGCTAGATTTGAATCAGAAGTTTGATCATTTGTAGTGAATGAGTGGGTAACTGTGTGGGCACTGAATTGGTGCATGGGTTGTTTATCCGTAGATTGGGTAGGAGGTTGAGAAGGAGCTGGTGGTGGAGGTGCTGATGGTGATGCTGGTGTATAACCAGGAGATTATTGGTCAGGAGTGAAAACAACAGGTTAGTGAATGGTGACTAGTCGTGGTTGGGTTTAGGCTTTTGTTTAGGTTTAGGTTGTTGTGGCAATGAATTGTCTCTAAAAAGAGCATGAGTCATACCAAATAACTTGGAAGGTTTATATTGTTGGATAGGGGAAAGTATAGAGGCAAAAGGATGATAAGTTGGACCGATGGAAAGGATCGGAGGGGATGTAGTAAAAATGGTAGGTTTTTATTTTTCTGATTCTATCTGGTCAAGCTCAGCTTTAGCGTCTGATCTCTCTTTCCTTTTAGTCAAATTATGGGCCATTATAGCGTTGAGCAAGTATGGTTCGTAACTCAGAATCAAGTTGAGTAATTCTGGACTGAAGATTTTGGTGGATCTGCTGCATCTGTGCAGTAATGGAGTCGTCTCAAGATGTTCAGTTCGTAAACTGATTTTCTCAACTTTTGAATTGATATTCAACAAAGTATCATCCTGTGCTCTGGCATTTTGGGTTTGCCAGTTGACGACTGATTCCAAAGGTTTAGGTGGTTCAAGGTGTCCTGTAGAGGTGATGGCCACAACATTCCGTTGGGACTCTGTGCAGGTGTCTAAAGGAGGAAAGGAGGAAGAGTAGTCTGAAGAAGTTGATGAAAACATCATACAACTCAGTGGTGGTGTTGGATTTGGGATTGGTGATGAAATCTTGGATTTACAATGTTTTGCAATCCATTTGAGTTCCTTTTTGTAAAGGGTAATGGATTTGGTGGAGATGGAGGATCTTGTGGTGGTTTAGGGTCAGTATGATGGCATGAGACTAGAGGGTTTTTCTTTTTAGGTTCCCTTTTCCTAGAACAATCATCGTAGACCCAATCATCACAACAAGGACAACTGGGGTCACACATGCCTGAGCCAGGGGCATCCTATAGGAAATGTCCATTTAGTTTTGTTGAATAAACAAAATAGCCTTCAAAGTTGAACCCTGTAATGGGCAGATCTTCTTGAGTTGTCTATACAGCTGTGATCATGGAAGAATAGGTAAAGGAGAGCCGAAGAAGCTCTGATGGAGCACTGTGAGGTGGTTTAAAAGTCATGTTGACTGTTCCATCTAGACGTCTGTCAAACATGCCCTCAGATGTCTGAATTGGAGCTGTAGTAGTATGGAACTGTTCATAGTTAGAGATCCATTCAAGAGGCATAAGCTTGATGAGCTCATGACGGGGAATTTATCTTGGGATCTGGATGATTGTTGGGATCTTGTCAGATTCAGCTAACACCATAAGGGTGTTAGAGTGATGGTCAAGAGTGGGTAGATCTAAGGCATAATTTTAAAGCCTATAGACCAATTGATGATAGAGAGTGGCTAATTTGGCTAAGGAGATTTGTTTTGCACCTTGAATTTGGATTTGGACTTTCAAGGTTGTGGGCAAATTGGTGTCTTAGAGGGAAAGGTTGAAATTTGGATAGAAAGTGAGTAAAACACTTCTTGCATGAAGGGTTATAAGAATAGTGCCAATAACAGCATCTTGGTACTGTTTGAAGCGAGTATCAAGGAGGGCAAGACGAGCTGTGACTGGTAATCCTTTTCTCCCATGAAGGGTTAGGATTAATCTGATTCCTCCAAGATGGAGATGGGTATGACCTTCTCGTTTCCAGTTGGAAATTAACTCTGAGGGAATTTCTAGAGTGACATATTGCTCAGCAGAAATTGCTTGAAGAGCACACTGATCTAGGCAAGAAGACTAGATATATTTTTTTGGATGAGGCCTTCTAGTAGAGATGAAAGTACGAATACTGCGGGTAAAGGAACTGGGTCGTTTGTACAGTTGATAAGGACTGATGAGAGGGTAGGATATCTCACTGATTTGGGCTGATGCAGGGATGTAGGAGTATTCTACAAGGTTTTCAATTTTATTAGTAGTATGAGAAGTGCAAGATTTAGGTAGAGAAAGAGAAGAAAAAAGAGTAATATGATTGAAAGGATTTGAAGATGAAGTGGAAGCCATGATTGAGAAGTTCTCTCTGCTCCTGAAGTCTAAAGAGCAAAAAAAATCAAAATACTTAAGTTATACCATTTTGAGCAAGAAAATGAGTTTTAGAAAACATAAAAGTTTCAGTGGATAAGTTATCAATAACACCTCAGGAGTGGCTAAGGCAAGTGCTCTATATTCTGATTCAACAATAGACTAAGAGACAAGAATTTGCTTATTTGATAAGCAAGAAGCAAGATTTTATCATAGGAACAAACAACACCCTTCTATTCATCTCCTATCATCTAGATTAGACCTCCAATTTACATTTGAATATGCTATCAAAGTAAGAGATCCTAAGTGAAAGAACTGAAGATCAAAATGTGCAGTGCCTTCAGATATCCAAGCGCCCTCCTATAAGCTTGCCAATTTGGAATAGTAAGAGCTGCCAAAAACTGATTAAGTTTGTTGATAGTAGATACTATTTTAGGGTTTGTTAAAGTGACATATTGAAGTGATCCAATAATGCTCTTGTAAAGAGATGGATTTCTCAAATGCATTGACGGGATTGAGGACAAAGTTGTAATAAGCATGTGGGATGAGACATATTTAGACCCTATTCAAGTTCCGATCAAACCCGTCATAAGAGCTCGTGCAAAGAAATCCAAATAAGCACTTATTGTGTTTATTCAAGCAATTTGGGCTCAATCAAATTCGTCGTTGCACATGATATTCAGATCACCAAATGCATGATTCAGGCTCTTGAAGTTTCCAAATAATCATTACCATGACACCAGCAAGTTAGCTTGCATATTATTGTGGGAAAATATGCTACTTTTCTTTTTGAATACTTTCCCGTTTCTTGAAGAGGCAAGTGGCGAGACAAATAAGCCATTTCTTTTTTAATTGCCTATTTTCCATGTTGATTGATGTAAGGCATTAAAGCCATTTAAGAGGTTTTCCTTATTTGTTTTAGATTAGGCATTTTCTTTAGGTAATTAATTTTAGGGTTGTTATTATTTTATTACTTCAAAAATTATCAAATGACTACAACAAATATTGTCTCCTATCATTTTTCTACTATGTCGAAAGGTATCTCCATAGTGACATATTTTTCACTCTGTGAGGCTTGTAAAGCACACTGATCTAGTTAAGAGACGTGTCACCATCGCGTTATCCATCCATTCCATAATGACACTTTGTCGCTTTCACACTCCTTTTGATGCAATAACCCATGCGTCTCCCGTTTGTCTTTTGTTAAAGTCCTTGTACATGTGTTTTACTTTTGATAAAGTCCTTGTGAGTGTGCTTTACTTTTGTTAAAGTCCTTGTATGTGTGCTTTGCTTTTGTTAAAGTCCTTGTAAGTATGCTTACCTTTTGAAAAAGTCTTGATTGGCTTCTTTGCTTTCAAAAAAGGTGTGCTATGTGATATGATCATTCGAGAGTTTCTGTTCTCAATGATCCTCTATATAAAGCACCTTTGGTCTTAGTTGTAAGGGAGCCAATTCGAAAAAAAATAAAAAGCTTAAGTTTCGACATTATCTAAACCTCTCTCTCTTCTAGGACTCAAAGAAATTATTTGAGTTAAAAATGATACGCTCACCTCTAAATTTCTAAACTGAGTATGCTCTGCGCTTGCCTCAAGCCTGAGGATCCTGTGCATCAGACAGGTCCTGTTTTATCCGCCAAAACTGATTTTTATCCAACAAAATTATTTTCTCACAACGTTCACCCTTTTTGAAGGCCCTGAGTGCCGTGTTTTCGGGTGGTATCGTGAAAAACTGTTTTAAATGAATTTCAGATTTGGTATTTGGTGGATAAGTGTATATCGACTGGAAACCAAAACATGCAGGATATTGATGTGTTCTAAGCCAGATCTAGTCCCTAAGGCAGATTCAGTTCTATATCGATTTGGTAGAACAACGGCAAATAGATGTTCATGCCTTATATAGACACCCTACGTCTGTATACACTTTCTGACACATTATCTTCATATAGTCAAAAACCTTTGAAACCACCTTGATTACCAAAAAAATCATTGATATTCAATTCTTTCCGAATTGCATCATTTGGAAAAAGATTGTAGCTTCTAAACTCCTCGATAAAGATTTGCTCAACGATAGTGATCATTATACCCAAAAAAAAAAGAAAAGAAAAATAAGTGACACTCTCACTTAGTAATTGGGTCTCCTGCCTAAATAAGCACGGAGTATTCGCATCCAACAATGAGAGATGATCAAAATTGTGAGAACTATTACTTAGTAACTAAGCCTCCTACCTCAGTAAGCAGAGTGTGTTCACGTCGAACGGTGAGAGTTTGATTTGTTCAACTCAACTTTTTCTTAGTAATGGGCCTCTTGCCTCAGTAAGTAGATAGTGCTCGCATAAAATGGAGGGAGTTTTCATTTTATGCTCCAAGTCTCAGTAACATTTTCACTTTTACGTAGTTAAATCTTCTAAGCTTTTATTAGGCGTGTTTTAAAATAATTTAAGTATTTTATGTATTTGAGGAATATTTTAGCCATTTTACGACTAACGAGAAGTTGTACAATGAAACAGATGATATTTTTTAACTCAGGACAGTCGAAAACCTTAGGAGAACCATAAAAGGGACATATACGGTACTGTTCACATATATAGTAGGAAGACATGACATTGACCGATGATGTTGACCGATGATGTTGCAGGGACCAAAATACTAATGTGGCGTTAACTGATGATGTGACAACATTTTATTAGACTGAAATGCTAATGTGGTGCTGACTGATGATGTGCTCCAACCAATCAAAGCTTACTACATGGTGCAATCCTGAGCGTCTGAATTGTTTTTATCCAATGGCTATGATTTATCTATTATATCTATAAATAGAGGGCTCTCCCTATTTTTACACCCTTGAATCCATTTTTAAGCTCCATTTTTTGTAATTATCTCTCTATCTTGTATTTTCTATATATTTTAATAAATTCTCATTTTACCCCTAGTTCAATTGTGAGTGGCTAATTTAGCTTCAAGCTTGGGTTAAAGGTGAAGTCCAGGTTTATTTTATTTTCCTCTCTGATTTATGTGGTTTTTTGACTCATTGTTGAAAGACAATGTATTATGTCTAGATATTGCATGGTATATTGGCTCCTTAATAATGAATCATAACTGTCTGGCACAATGAGCACTTAGCACCCTATTAATTGGAGAGAAAATTCCCCCTAATATTTTGTGAGTCCTCTTAACTCAATGTCGACAGAGAGTGTATCCAAGCTATTTAGTTGATGGCCTTGTCACATTATTGAGAGAAGGATTATTATCGTTTGGCACTGCATGTTCTTAACACCACATTTAGTGGAAGATCATTAGCTCTGGTACACTGAGTGCTTGACACCATATTTATTAAAGTGAGGATTATGAGGAGCGGAAATACCCCCTAAAAAGGAAATATTAAGCCCACAGTGAATGTTGGGCATGGATCTAGAGACTCAAGTGTTTCATTTTCATTGATGTCATCTTTAATTTAGTCTTGCCTTTTTATTTTAAATCTTAAGATAAAAAAAATTACTTCCAACCAACTCACTTTTACACCTAGAAAAGTAACCATAGGCATAATTTAATTTACTTCCTTGTGGGATCAACACTCGTCACTACAAAATCTATTTTACAATAGATTTGTGTGCTTGTGCGTACAATAAAATTTGCACAACAAAAATAAAAAAGCCAATGAGAAAGTGACCTGTCAAAAAAGTGGAAGCAACAAATTGCCATGCTTATAGAAGCTGTTGAAGGAGTCAGGACCATTTGGCCCCATTTGACATGTCAACTACTGCATGGCTTCTTTTACAGAGGTAGTTGAACTACCTAGCTAGATTATAGCACATGAATAATACAATGTACTACAAACTTAATGGCTTTAAAGATCCTTCATTAAAGCACATCTTCATAGCATCTCGGATAATCGTCAGAGGCAAATCCTTGGATGGGAATGACCATAAGCATAAAAGGACAAGAGTATCCCTACTTGGGGAGGAAAAGATGTCAGGTGGTATGGTGATAGAAATACCCCAAGTGCACTCTGTATATAAATGCTCAAGTATTCTCTTTCTAACCAAGCAATACACAAAAAAAAAAAATCGAAGGCTAGTCTTCAACTTGGAGCTAACGCCATTGTTGAGGGTTAGCAAGCTCTTAACACCCTAGAACATTTCTAAAACTAACTTGAGTATCATAGATAGTCGCTAGCCATTGTTGGCCCCACTCAAAACCCCATCACTTATAATTTTTTTGTGTTTAGCTAGATTTGCCCCTTACCCAAAATCTAGTTGAAACAATTTGCACCATCTGGGTGGGAAGCACAAAAGAGGCCTGCACAACAGTTTCTAAACTAGTTCCTAAGTCTACTTTCACAAAGATGGCACTAGAAATACCCTTCAATGATATAATTTAGATGTGGAAAGAATTGAATAATGAACCAGTGAATAATGAAGCAGTGAGTTTGTTGATGATTCAACAAGAAAAATAGCTACACTTGACAAGAGTAAGTCATCTAAGTAGTCTACTAATATCCAATAAGGTAAAGAGCCCATTTCTCAATGGTACTTTGAAGACCTCGCCCATGCGATTCTCATTGTAATGGATTCTTGGGTGTAAGAGTAGAAAGTCCCTCCCATTACTCAAGATACTTCGCCAATGCCAGATGACAAATATCATCCAGCAATCGAAAGTACCTAAAGAAAGCAAGCCAAAGAACGAGTTGTTAGGTGCACACTTCAAGTTTCATTCTGCAGGCTCTAGAGATGAACGCTCTACAGCCTCTAGCTATTGACATAGTAGTTTTACTATTAATTCCTCCATTTTTCTTCTTGTTTTGGTCTTAACTATTCTCATTATTTTAGTTAATTTATTAAATTATATTTTATTATGTTAATTTGTATCTGTATTTTTATATTTTCTTATTTTAAATATTTTAAAATCAAAGAGAAATTAAATCAAAACATTCAAGAAGAAATCTGCTTAATAGATAAAGAATTGAAGAACTATGGTTACTTTCCTTACACATGCACGCCTACAAGGAAATCTGCACATAAAGAAATCATAACAGAGGGCCAAGCAAAATCACCTAATTGCCGAATTAATCTTGCACATGGAAAAAAACAGAAAGCAATTAAGACTAAAAGTGGCTAGCATGTGATCAATTAATGGCTTTATTTGGCTTGCACATGTGGGCAAATAATTAGGTTATATTTGGGGGACAGGCAACCTAATTCTACATGGATTTGACCGAGCATAATAAAAAGCCAATTTTTGGCTTTTGAATAGGGTGTCGCCAAAAAGGCGAAATAGGGAAGATAGAGAGACAAGCAGCAGTAGAGACGTAGAGAAAAATAGTTTTGAGGAGAGAAAATGAGAGCAAAGTAGGTGGAGATTCGAGAAGGGTTGTCTGTGCCCATAATGTTTCACCACTGTGGTTTATCTTTGGAAATATGAATGTCATTACTTTTTATTTTTGCTTTTAGTTTCTTTATTTTTTATTATTTAACTAAAAATTTATGGACTCTCCTTATTTATGTTGGCATTTTCTTTGGTTAAATTAATTTATATTTTTAATTATTATTGTTGTTGTTGTTATTTATATTTATATTTTTAATTATTACAGTTGATGATAAATACAATTAGTATAGTTTTAGTAGGATCAATATTTACTCACTCTGTACTAGTTGCTTATCTTATTAGTAAAGTTTTAAATTGGGTGCACCCTATACTGGCAAATTCTTTTAGCGCCCTTACCAGGTACTAGCATCTAGTTTGTTTATTATCACTCTATTTTATTTATTTATTTATTTTTTTTACTCATTTTATTTATTTATTTATCTTAATTAGTTTATTTTCTGTATTGTATTTAGACTTTCTTGAGTATCAAGGACATTTGAATGAGACTCGAACAACTTAGAGCAACCTCATTACATCTAGGACTTGATTTTGCCGTCCACATTCCACTTCAGAAGATATAGCCAAGTTGTCTAGAACTTGAATTAATGGCTTAGAACAACAATCGAACACTTAAAGCAACCTCATCACATATGGAACTTGATTTTGCCGTCCACATTCCACGTCCGAAGATAGAGCAAGTAGTCCAAAACCCGAATTAATGGCTCAGAACAACAACCAAACACTTGAAGAGTTGTTGGCTCCTAACTTGGACCAACAACCACTATGCATTCAAAACTCGAATCCTCAGGTAATTTTTGAAGTCAAATTAGGATTGATTCATCTTTTGCCTATTTTTTATGGACTCTTGTAGGAAGGATCCAAATAAGTACTTGAAAGATTTCCATATCGTATCCTCCACAAGGAAACCGGCTGGAGTTTCTTTAGAGCAAGTTAAGTTAATGACCTTTTCGTTCTCTATGACAGACTCAGCCAAGGAATGACTTTACTATCTTCCTTCTGGTACTGTCACCAGATAGAATGAGATGCATTGGTTATTTTTGGAGAAATACTTCCTAACATTAATAATCGGTAGCATTTAAAGAGAAATTTGTGGAGTTCGACAATACAATGGAGAGTCACTCTATAACTATTGGGAATGATTCAAAAAGTTATGTGCTAACTGCCCTCACCATTAGATAAATGATCAACTCTTTATTCAATCTCTTTTTAGGGTCTAATGCCCACGGAAAGGAGTATGATTTATGACACAAGTGGAGGAGTATTCATGCATTGCCAACATGGCTGCTAATTTTGAACAGTTTAACACTAAGAATGATCCACTAACACAACTTAAGCAAGTCAATAATGTAAGTACTTCTTTAGACCAACAAGTATCAAATCCTACTTCTTGGTTAAAAAAATTCTCTTTAAGGCAATAGATGAGATCATTAGCGTATGTTCCATGGTCAGAC
Source organism: Citrus glauca (assembly GCA_029633175.1). Taxonomy (NCBI): domain Eukaryota; kingdom Viridiplantae; phylum Streptophyta; class Magnoliopsida; order Sapindales; family Rutaceae; genus Citrus; species Citrus glauca. The sequence goes on along the minus strand of JAQOOD010000002.1, from coordinate 21,967,118 downwards.
ATGACTGATATTTGCCCTCCTCTTCGGAGGGTTCATACGAGCAAGCCAATGTAGTTGATGGGTTCTTGGGCCAACTAAGACAAAGATATGATCCCTTCACTAATTTTTACAATGAAAGTTGAAAGATCACCCTAATCTTAAGTACAAGTCATTCCTAATGTGGCACTAATTTGATCACTGAGGGACCCCTAACAAAGAGAGGGTTCAACAAACTTGCTAAATTTAACCACTTCCACCTCTTTTGAATATATATATATATAATTGAAAGAAATAAAAAGTTAAATCTTTTTTTGGTAGGTCGAACCAAAACTCACTATGTTATATTATAGCAAGACACTCTTATATATAAGAGTAATCAATACTTTTGAGTTGTGTCACTTTATCCTAAAAAATAGACAAAAAAGTTGGAATTGGGCCAACAACGATTGGTGATCAGATGTTGAGTACTGTAGAATACATATTTATAGAGGGTAAAATGTCAAATCCATGTTCAAATCTTTCACAGAGATCCTTAACGTCTACATTTTGTGCGAATTCCCACCATCTTACCAAGATATCTCAACCAAGCTCCTAAAATATTGTCAAGAATTTCATTTTGAATTCATCCACCCAAATCCTTTGTGGAAAAACAAGTATTTCTTTATTTAATTACCTTTCAAATTGAATGAAGATTTTTGACCATGGCTTTTTGAAAAATTGAGGGGGCAGTTTTCAATCCAAAGGGTAAAATTGTCCATTGATAACTTAATTAACATAGAGAAGAAAGAAACTTTACAACTTCATGTTTAGGAAACATGCACTTTTATTTCTTGATCTCCGATTTTTTTACAAAGGAAGCCTTTATATAGGATGAGGAGGACACAATCTTGATAAGACATGACCCTTATCAAGATACTTTTCTTCACAAAAGCAAATTAAAGCAAACTTTAATAATTTTTACTTTTATGCAATTAAGTCTCTGCTAAGCTTTATTTGTGTCTGTTTTGTTACCATTTGAGTATTTTATGCATTTTAGTATATTTTGGTTATTTTACAATTGATGAGAAGCCAGACAATGTGGCATTTTTTTAGGTCAGAATACCTAAAAAAAACCTTAGGAAAGGCATAAAAGGCAAAATCATAATTTTAGGATATTATTGGGGCCCGCTGACGTGATATTGACATGATGACATGGCATTGACCTATTGATGTGGCGTTAATTGATAACGTGGTAGCATCTTATTCAATAAAAAAAATATTAATGTAGCGTTGACTAGTGATGTGGCATTGACTAACATATGTGGCAATACATTATTGGACTGAAAGGTTGACTTTGTGTTGACTGCTAACATGACAACATATTAATGGATGGAAAAGCATATGTATGGTATGTGGCAACCTTAATGATGTGTTCCATCAATTCAGAGTTTGCCGCATAGCACAATCCTGAGCGTCCAAATCGTTTTCATCTAATGATCAAGATTTACTTATTATATCTATAAATAAGGGGCTCTCCCTTACTAGCTCTAAATCATTGAATCTTGTATTTTTTTTACGTTTTCATCTAATGATCAAGATTTACTTATTATATCTATAAATAAGGGGCTCTCCCTTACTAGCTCTAAATCATTGAATCTTGTATTTTTTTTACGTTTTTAATAAAATTACCATTTTACTCCTGGCCAAAATGAGAATAGTTAATTTAGTTTTAAGTTTGGGTTGAAAGTGAAACCTCAACATGATCCACGGGCTTAATCAGGTAAGTTTATTTTCTCTTTCTCTTGATTTATGTGGGTGTTTTGACTCATTATCATAGACAATATATCTGTTTAGTTTCAAGCTCCCTAGTGAAAGGTTATTATCGTCTAGCATTATGAGCTCTTAGAACCATATTTATTAGAGGGAAAACACTCCTCTAGTACTTTGTGGGTTGGCTATTTATTAGATGGACTTGCTGTTAGTAATATGCCCTAAAGGCCAATCGAATGGTGGTTTGATTGTTTAAGGAATGATTGTATTTGAATAGCATTTTGATATTTTTAAAATGGCAAAGTTATCAATATTCATATATTAATTTAATGAATATAGTCCAAGAAGTAAAATAGTTAAGGAACACATTCTCGAGTATGTCGAGAATATGAAACGTGTATCCTTTGTACTATACTTCTAAAATAGTTCCTAGTGGTGGATTTATGATTGGACATTATAAATTCCTATAAACACTAGTATGTGTTATGACTCCTTATGGTATGTGATACTAAGATGGATGGTGAGTTTCATATCATTGACACGAGATGTCAAGTCAAACACATAGGTACTTGTTAAGAGAATGAGTTTACTGAACTTGACCGAATATAGTAAGCCATATGGTCGTGAGTGTTAATGGCTTATTATACATTGTAACAGACACTATGTTTAGGAATGGTCTTTAGACCTGAGGCATAACAGATGTCTTATACATAGACATCTTTGATATGTGAATGCATAACGATTGATTCCTAATCACGGAAGAGATCTAGCAATAGCTGTCATGGTTGGCTATGTATGAAGACAAGTTGATGGCCAATATGGAATTCATCACTTTGTAATATACAAAAAGGATGTCCCTATGAGATAATATGAATTGGCATGAGAAATCCTTGGCCAAGGTGAAATATATTTGAAGGAGTTCAAATTATATTATCATGCCAAGTTCATTTATATTTATTTTGAGATAAAGCACAACTGCTTAACATAATAAACCATAAGCTGTGCTTTTCTCTGGACATGGATGATGAAGAGACCAAGACATAGAGATACAATGGAATAGGTTCTATAGATCCAACAATTCTTGTTATTTGGATAGTCGTGATATACTGCTAGGTGTCACTCATGACTTGTAGAAACCTTATGATCAATATTGGTAAAGCGTATTACCAATGCATCTTAAGGTCATTAGAAAGGTTCTAATTGATGACTAAAGAGTTTAGCATCATTTAATGAATAAAGAGTTATCATTAAAATAGTTCTACTACCTTATAACTAAGAACCTAAAAGGTCACACACAATATAAAAATGAAAAAGGAGTTACTAGAAAATGAGAAGTTAGATTTCCTAATTTTAGGAAAATCAATATTTATATTATAATTCATTGAGAATGAATATAAATATAAATATATCTTAAATATGATTTAAGATAGAAATTTAGATGTTCCATAAATAGTTTAAGGAACAAAATAAATTTCATAAATCCTCAATTAAACATTATGGAATGTCGAGCACGTAAAATGACCATTTTGGACATGTTCGGGTTCATATATGATTATGGACTTCTAGACCAATTTTGGGTTTAGAATTATGGGCTTTTATTGGATCCAATATGGATTAAGAGAAAGCATTAGAACATGTCACAAGAGAAGCCCACATTTAACCATTTGATGTGATCAAAATGGGGTAAAATAATTAATTCCGAAATTAAATAATATTAGCTATTTATTTTTTTAATTAAATAGTTTATTGAAGTGATGAGATCAATTTCAATAAATAATGGCTAAGTGGGTGGGTCTAGCACATGATAATGTTTGGTGCCATTATTAGACATAATGGTGGCTTTATTTGGTGGAAGGAATCAACATGAGCTAGCATTCATGTTCCTTCATTATCTCTCTCATTTCTTAATGAAATTTCGAGATTCCAAATCCTCTGAACTCCTATAACATTTCTAAGTGTGGACTGATTAGAGGCATCACAATTGGGGTGCTTAAAGGATCTGAGATCGTGGCAAAACAGAAGCTGTTCGTGCAGAGCTGTTTTTCTGGACAGTGTTCGGAGCTTGCTGTTTTCAGTCGTTTTCTCCCACTTCACGAAGTTGTTTTCGAAACTTCAAGTGAGGTAATTAAACTTCAATCTTTCCTCTTGATTTTAGTTTTTGAATGAAGTCGATCCGAGGTTTCTAGAGCTTCCGCCATCTGTTTTAATTTTACTACGCAAAAGTTGCGTTTTTAAGAACCTCATGGACAAAAGTTGTCCTTCACTTGCCGTGTTGTTAACAGAAGAATAATTATTGTCTAGCACAACGTGTTCTTGACACCACATTTAGTGGAAGATCATTTCCTTCTCATACAATAAGCACTTGATACCATATTTATAAAAGTACTAATTATGAGAAGTTGAAATGCGCCCTCATGAATTAATTGGAACTAAAAAAGAATAGTAATCCCATGGTGAAGTATTGAGTGTGAATCTAGAAGCTCAAGCACCTCATTTGCATGGTTTCATCTTTAATTCATTCCGGCCATTTTATTTTAAATCTTAAGATAAAGAAATAACTTCCAACTAGTGCAGATAAGAACTTAGAAAATTGACCCTACACATAATTAAATCTACCTCTTTGTAGGATGGATACTGGTTGCCACAAATTTATACTGTAATAGATTCATGCTACAAGTGCAATAAAATTTGCACAATAAGATTTTGGTACCGTTACAGGGAAAGTAACTCATTTTAATTTATAGAGTTAATTTCCTTTGTAAATATTGTGTAAATAACTTGGTGTAGAGGTTTTAAGTGTGTTTTCATAATAAGTGAGTAACAACGTGATGAGGTCAGTATCGTAACTTCTCCTCTTTCTTTTTATTTTCATTAGTTTTGTTTTTAATTTTTATGTGTTCTTTGCATGCATGGTTGAAGGTCACAATCACCTGATCTAGAAACTATAGACATTGAATTAGGAAAAAACACTCGCACATTAAGACACATTGCATCATAATGTAAAATTGAGGATAACACTGAAATGAATTTACTAGAATAACAGGCACAAGCACCACAAGAGAGGTCATTTAAGGACTATTTCAGTCTTTCAGTTGATTTCAGTACATCATGCAGTAGATACCCAAATATAGTTGCTACGTGTTTTGAGTTGAAATATAGTGTACTAAATTGTTGCCATCATTCTTTGCCTTAGAAAATGAAGACCCATAAAATTATTTGAATGATTTTCATGCAGACAGAAAAGAATACCATAAAATGAAATGCTGCTCTCTTAAAAGATATCTTTTGGATGCTCATTACAAAAGAATGAGTATTCTCTTCTACAAGCTAAATGGGTTTAATGAGCCATCTCTTAAACATGTCTTCATTGTTAACATAAATATGTTAATAATATTGATTTTGATAATAACAAACTTTGCATGATTTTTGATAAAATTATTGGAGTTATTTCCTAAATAAATGAAAGTCTTAAAAACTATTCCTTGCATGCTCATAAAAGATGGATCTTAATTTGGAAAATGATTCTTTGCAAAAACTGGTTTAAAATATGTTTCTGGCAGAAAACGGTGAACCGTTTATTTCTAAACGGTTAACCGATTACGACCAGAGAGCAAAGGTTTGTCTAAGGCTCTAACCGATTAGTGAAAACGGAAATAAAGAGCTTACTGGAAACTAACGGTGAACCGTTTATTTATAAACGGTTAACCGATTACAACCAGAGAGTAATGTCACCCACAGCCTTAGCCATTTACTTAAACGGATAACCGTTGTTCTTTTGCAGGTTACTGTACACTAACGGTGAGCCGTTTATTTGCAAACGGTGAACCGATAACGTCCAGAGAGTCATTTCGTGCAAAGCCTTAGCCGATTACTTGAAACGGATAACCGTTATTCTTTTTCAGGTCACTGGACGTTAACGGCGAAAGGGTAACCTAAAAACGGCAAACCGTTTATTTGAATTCTGGTGTAACGGTAACTTTGTCCAGCACAAACGGTTAACCGTTAACAGCTAACGGTGAACCGTTTTCGGGCAGACAGCAAATAACGGCTAGTTTTTCAGCTCTACTTATAAATAAGCTCATTCAAATTCAAAGAAGACTGATCACAACACAACCATTGAGCATATACTCGAGTTTGCAATCTTCACAAGAGCTAGAAATAAAATTTCATTTCATCTATTCACACTTTGAGCATCAACTTGTAATCTTTGATTTAGTGTGAGAGAAAATCAAATTGTAATCTTTTATTTTGAGGGATTGTAAGTGTTGGGATACACTTGGGTTAAGAGATTGGGAAAAATCTCTAGTTGTAAAGGTTATTGACACCTTGGAAGTCAAGTGTAAGCTATTGAAGCCTTGGAGGCTTGCTTAGTGGAAACCTCAAGTCCGGAAAGCTTGGAGGCGTGGACGTAGGCGAGGTTGGCCGAACCACGTAAACATCGTTGTGTTTGATTCTCTCTTTCTCTATCTTTTAATTTGTGATCGATTCATTTATTACTGTTTTTAATTTCGTTTTAGATTTGCTTGATAATTTATTTTTAGTGTGAGTATTATTAAAAATCCAATTCACCCCCCTCTTGGGTTGCCTTATTAGTATTTCATTTGGTATCAGAGCTTGGTGCTCTTGTTTAGACTTAATCGTCTAGAGCTAAAGATCAATGGCAACTCAATATGATTCCACATTTAGGGAAGGACAATCCACCACTAGACCACCCTTCTTTGATGGAAATGATTACCCTTATTGGAAAACTAGGATGAGAATTTATTTGCAAGCTTTAGATTATGAGATTTGGGAAATTGTTAGTGATGGTCCTTTTATGCCCTTGACTAAAAATGAAGTCGGAGAAGATATTCCAAAACCATCACGGGATTGGAATGAACTCGAAAAGAGAAAAGCCTCTCTAAACTCTAAAGCCATGAATGCCTTATTTTGCGCACTTGATAAGAAAGAGTTTCATAGAGTGTCTAGTTGTGAAAGTGCTCATGAAATTTGGCACAAACTTGAGGTTGTCTATGAAGGGACAAATCAAGTGAAAGAATCTAAAATAAGTAGGTACACTAGGCAATATGAATTGTTCCAAATGGAACAAAATGAAAATGTGTACTCTATGTATACTAGATTCACGGACATAGTAAACACTCTAGGAGCCCTAGGGAAAACTTTTTCAAATAGTGAAAAAGTTAAGAAAATTATGAGGTCATTACCTAAGGAATGGAGACCTAAAAGGACTGCCATTGAGGAAGCAAAAGATTTAAATACTTTACCTCTTGATGATTTAATCGGTTCCCTTATTTCATATGAGGAAGATTTGGCAGCTGAAAAAGGGCATGAGGAGAAGAAGAAAAACATTGCTCTCAAAGCCTCAAAACATAAGAGTGATGGGGAGAGTGAACAGGATGATGAAGAGCTGGCCATGCTAGTAAGGAGGTTCAGAAAATTCTTCAAGAAAATCGGAGAGCGAAGAAATTTCAGAAACTTCAAAAACTATAAGGAAAAGAAGGAGGCAATCACATGCTATGAATGCAAGAAGCCCGGTCACATTAGGTCGGAGTGTCCACTTATCAACAAACACAAGAAGAAAGCCATGGTTGCAACTTGGGATGACAGTGAGGAAGATTCAAGTGATGAGGAAGGATCACAAGAAGTCTTAAATCTAGCACTTATGGCAATAGGAGATGAAGATGATCTTAATGAGGTAAGTGATCCTACCTATGATGAATTGTATGATGCTTTTAAAGATTTGCATAATGAGTTGATGAAAATTGGTAGAAAGAATGCATGTCTTAAGAAGGAAATTGCAAAGCTTAAAAATGAAAATGAATCTTTGAATGCAACAATTGTATGCCTAGAAGTAGGAAACAAGACTTTGCATGATGAAATTGCATTATCAAATGAGAAGCCTAACATCATACATGAGCATTTAGAATCACAAATAGATGAGCTGAAAAATGAAAATGAAATGCTCAAGAAAAAGAGTAATGAGCTAAATGAGATTGTCTTGAAATTTACAAATGGGCAAAAGATGTTGGATAATTTGCTAAACTCACAAAAATGTGTATTTGACAAAAGTGGCATTGGTTATAAACCAAATTTGAAACAAAAACTCTACAAGAGTTATTTTGTGAAAAATACATCTATTAGCAACAAAATTACATGTCACTTTTGTAATCAAGATGGTCATATGAAAAATAGATGTGCAGTAAAGAGAAACTCATATTATGGTATGAAATGTGTTTGGGTTCCAAAAGGAATCATTGCTAACTCTCAAGGACCCAAAAAGGTTTGGGTACCTAAAACTTAAGATTTTCTCTGCAGGGCTTGAAGAAGAGGAAGAATAAGTGGTACTTGGACAGTGGTTGTTCAAGACACATGACAGGGAGCTATTCTTGGTTCTCAAGCTTCACCAAAATTGAGAACGGTGGAGACGTATCTTTTGGAGACAACTCAAAAGGAAAAATTCTTGGAATTGGAAATGTTGGTAAAGTATCTTCAACCTTAATTGAGAATGTATGCTTGGTTGAAAACTTGAAACACAATTTAATAAGCATTAGTCAATTGTGTGACAAAGGTTATAAAGTTGTATTTGATAAATCAAGTTGTGTTATTGAAAATGCATGTGATGGGAAAACTGTGTTTGTGGGAACTAGATGTGGTAATGTTTATACCATTGATATAGAATGTGCATCTACTCTTGAAAAATGTTTTTCCGCATTACATGATGATAGTTGGCTATGGCATAGAAGATTAGGACATGCAAGCATGGATTTGATTTCTAAAATTGTGAAAAATGATTTAGTCAAAGGACTTCCAAAAATCAGTTTTCAAAAAGATGGAATTTGTTAAGCATGTCAATTTGGAAAACAAATGAAAACCTCTTTCAAAAACAAGAATCATATCTCTACTTCAAAACCACTTCAATTACTTCATTTAGACTTGTTTGGACCTTCTAGATATGCTAGTTTAAGTGGTAAATATTACGCATTTGTAATTGTGGATGACTTTTCTAGATTCACATGGGTATTGTTCTTAGCTAATAAGGATGATGCCATTGACGCATTTCGAATTTTCCATAAAAAGGTTCAAAATGAAAAAGGGTATTCTATTTCTTGTATTAGAAGTGATCACGGTGGAGAATTTGAAAATCATGCATTTGAAAATTTTTGCAATAATTTTGGCATTGAACATCAATTCTCATCACCTAGGACTCCACAACAAAATGGAGTAGTAGAAAGAAAGAATAGGTCCATTCAAGAAATGGCTAGGACCATGTTGAATGAAAACTCCTTGCCTAAGTATTTTTGGGCCGAAGCCGTCAACACCGCTTGTTATGTTTTAAATCGGGTGTTGATTAGACCTAATCTTAATAAAACTCCATATGAGCTTTGGAAAAATAGAAAACCCAACATTGGCTATTTTAAAGTTTTTGGGTGCAAATGTTTTGTCTTGAACACAAAAGATAATCTTGGTAAATTTGATTCAAAATCTGATGTTAGTATTTTTCTTGGATACTCAAATTCAAGCAAAGCTTATAGAGTTTATAACAAAAGAACTTTGGTAGTGGAGGAATCTATGCATGTTACTTTTGATGAATCTAACCCCTCCTCTGCGGAGAAAGGAGTTGTTGATGATAATGCAGAAGAAGAACAACAAGAAGAAGCATCAAATGACAACCAAGAAGACACAACAAATGGAGTTCAAGAAAAACATCATGAAGAACAAAATGTGGAGCAAAATGAAGGTACTTCTCAAACACTCCCCAAGGAGTGGAGGTATGTTTCCTCTCACCCTAAAGATGTAATCTTAGGAGACCCCTCACGAGGCGTTACCACTAGATCTTCTCTTAGGAACACATGTGAGCATGCTGCATTCATTTCTCAAATTGAACCAAAATCTTTTGCGGATGCCGAACATGATGAATTTTGGATTATGGCTATGCAAGAGGAACTGAATCAATTTGAGAGAAATAATGTGTGGGAATTAGTTCCTTGTCCGGAACATCAATCCATTATAGGGACTAAATGGGTATTTAGAAATAAAATGGATGAATCTGGTGTGGTTGTAAGAAATAAAGCTAGACTAGTGGCTCAAGGCTACAACCAAGAAGAAGGAATTGATTTTGATTAAACTTTTGCACCTGTAGCTAGATTAGAATCCATTAGAATGTTGTTAGCATATGCATGTCATAAAGATTTTATTCTATATCAAATGGATGTTAAAAGTGCTTTCTTAAATGGATACATTATGGAGGAAGTTTATGTGAAACAACCTCCTGGTTTTGAAAATGAGAAATTTCCAAATCATGTGTATAAGCTTTCTAAAGCTTTATATGGTTTAAAACAAGCTCCTAGGGCATGGTATGATAGGCTTAAAAATTTCTTGTTGGATAACAATTTTTCAATGGGAAAAGCGGATACAACTCTTTTTGTTAAAAATAAGAACCAAGACATACTTATTGTTCAAGTGTATGTTGATGATATTATTTTTGGTTCTACTAATGAGCTTTTGTGCAAAGAATTTTCATCATGCATGAGCAAAGAATTTGAGATGAGTATGATGGGAGAGTTGAAGTATTTCCTCGGACTTCAAATCCAACAAAACGAGGAAGGCATTTTTATAAATCAAGCCAAGTACGTGAGAGATCTACTCAAAAGGTTTGGCTATGAAAATGGAACGGCAAAAAGCACTCCTATGAGCACTACCATCAAACTTGACAAAGATGAAAAAGGTAAAGAAGTGAACATCAAAATATATCGAGGTATGATCGGATCCTTACTCTATTTGACTGCAAGTAGACCCGATATCATGTTTAGTGTATGTTTATGTGCAAGATTTCAATCTTGTCCCAAGGAATCCCACTTGCTTGCTGTTAAAAGAATTTTTCGTTATTTGATTGGAACCATAGATGTTGGCCTTTGGTATCCTAGAGGAACTCATATAGATTTGACATGTTTTTCGGATGCGGATTTTGCTGGTCATAAAGTGGATAGGAAGAGCACTAGTGGAACTTGTTTTGTTTTAGGACATTCACTTGTTTCATGGGCTAGTAAGAAACAAAACTCTGTTGCTCTTTCAACAACCGAAGCTGAATATATAGCCGCCGGAAGTTGTTGTGCACAAGCACTTTGGATGAAACAAACACTTAGAGATTATGGCATTCATCTTGAAAAAATTCCTATTAAGTGTGATAACACTAGTGCTATAAATCTCTCAAAGAATCCCATTCAACACTCTAGAACCAAGCATATAGAAATTAGACATCATTTCTTAAGAGACCATGTTCAAAAGGGAGATATTGCATTAGAGTTTATTTCAACTGAAAAACAACTTGCCGATATTTTCACTAAACCCCTTTGCGAAGAACAATTTTTTAAAATTCGGCATGAACTTGGGATGATGAAATTTTCTCATTAATGTCTCTATCTATGCTATTGAGTGTACTAAATTGATTGCTTTATAATTGTGAAACAATGGTCATGAATTGCTTAAGAATGATTGTTAAATGATGAATTTGATATGTTATTTCTTGATTGTAAGAATACATTGATTGAAAACATGTTCATAAATCATGCATTAAAATGGCTTATAATATATTTTTATATCAATTAAATGATCTGGGAATCTATTTGTTACTAGCCATATATTAAAATAAAGTGTGCGAAAATTTTGTTAAAATAAACGGATAACCGTTTCTCATAAACGGTGAACCGTTTAGCTCCAGAAACTAGAGCTTTGTGTCTGTCACTTACTCTTTCACCGTTTGCCACAAACGGTTAACCGTTTTCGGGCAGTAAGTTGTTAAAGCATTACCCTCTAACCGTTAAGTGCTTAGGCTCTCACCGTTTTCTACTCTTAAGCTTCTGTTCGTTACCCTCTAACCGTTTATTGTAAACGGTTAACCGTTTTCTCGGTTTTATACTGTTCCAAGCCTTTCTCCTCTTCCTCTCCAGTTACCCTCTCACCGTTTTCTCCATACCTGCGCAACCGAAGCTTTTTCTCTCCTCAAATCTTCATTTTTCTTGCCTCTTGTGTCAAAACAAACCGATTAAATCATTTCCTAATCCTTTTTAAGCATTTTAACCGATTCAAAACCGAAAATCTTTATCCAAATCAAAATTTCCCAAATTTGAACCCTAACTGCCGCGAGTTGAGTTTATGCTTTTTTGATCTATTTTTGTTCCTTTTTCAACAAAATTGAGCATCACACTCGCATTCCTTACTCATTTCTCATCCAACCACCGATTAATTTCTTCCTTTCTCGCCTGTGTTCATCCCACCTCACTCCTCCATGGCTGAAAGCTCTCGGAGACGTGTCCGGCGCAAATCCACACCTTCAGCTCACCCCTTTCAGCCTAGGGAAGTCTCTGAATTCACCAGGACTCACTTTCCCACTCCTCCCTTAGCGAAACGGTTCGAGAACCGCTTCAATGGGCGAAAGGTAATCGACACTTACTTTGTTAATCTTAATGATTTCCGGAACTTGAGTGTGTGTAATAGCACTGTTCGTGATATGCTTTTGCCTTGGGAGTCTGGTATTAATTTTGCTGAGCGTGTCTACCCTAACTTGGTGCGAGTTTTCTACTCGAACATGGATATCTCTCATACCACTCAGCATAGGGTAGTTACTCAAGTCCACGGTATTCCCATTGAATTCGATCATGTTGATTTAGGAGAAATTCTTAGTATTTCTCATGAGGGCCATAAGATTTACACATCTAGGAAAATTTTGTGGTTCGACGATTTTCGGCACACGGATGCAGTCCGTCATATATGTCGCCGTAGAGACCTCACTGATGATATCTGCCTACTTCCTTTTCGGTCTCAACTCTTACCTCTCCAAGTCCGTATTCTGCATTCTATCTTGCAGCACATAGTGACACCTAGGCGAGGTCACACGGATGAGGTCACGAGGTTAGACGTGGGCATCCTCGATAGCCTACTTTCAGGTCGTTCTTTAAACCTCTCTTATATTATTTTGCGGCACATGCTGAGTACTCCTGCGGTTAATCACCGCCTGCTTCCATATGGTAGTATTATTACCAAGATACTTCGCTATTTTCATGTGCCTCTCATTGATACTGGACATATGGAGACTAAACGGATGGGTCCCGAGGCAATGTCAAGTATCGGTTTCTCTTGGAAAAATGGGAAGTGGATCAAAACTAGTAGCTCTAAAAACCGGGACACTTTGATAGCTCCGGAGGACGATCGGATGCTTAACGATGTCTATCGGCCTGATGAGCTTCCTGACTTTAGACTAGGGGCTCAGCCACCTCCTCCTCGTCGCCGATTTGTTCCTCAGCCTCCTGCTGATATTGACTCTGCGGAGCGTGCCACGGATGCTGATATTCCATCTGCCTCTGCGCCACCTCCTGCGTCCGAGCCATCCTCCTTTCCGGAGTCATCTACTGCACCTGCGCAGCCTTCTGATCCTCCCGAGGAGCCTGATGCCTCCGTGCCACCTTCAGCTCCCGCTCAGCCACCTGCTTCTGACAGCATGCAGCTGATTCTCGAGCGATTGGATACTCTTTCTCGAGACCATCAGCAGCTCCGATCCGATTTTGAGACATTCCAGCGGCAGAGCATTGATCATCAGCTTGAGATTATTCATGCTCAGCGCATCATTCTCGGCTACTTTGGCTATGATCCGGGCAGCTCATCCTCTCCTCCTCCACCGCCTCATTAGTTTCTGAGTTATATTTCGCACAAACAGTTTTATCTTTTTATTTGCATTTTGACATGTGTATTTCTTTTTATATGCTACTTATGGATTTGGATGCCATGATATTATGTTTATTTCTCATATTGGATGTCTTGGTTACGCTTGATATGAATTATGGATTTTTCTTATTGAAGTGTTTGTTTTGCTTCATGAAGTTGTTGAGATGGTGATGGAGTTACTTGAAATGACAATTTTGGAAGTGTTTTTCTCTCATGTATCTTATTGGTTTGCTCATTTTTAAGGGGAAACTCTGCCCAAATTTTTACTCACCCACTGACTTGCATTTTTTTTTCTTTTTGATGATGAAGGGGGAGATAACTTATAACTTTGGAAGAAGAAACCTAAAGTTTTTCTTTTGAAAATGATTTGACAAAGCTAAAAATGATATAAATGGGAAAAGTTTTTCAAAAAATGATGATGTTTTCAAATGCTTACTTGAGCAAAAATCATTCTATTGGTCATTTATTATTTTGGCCATATACTAAGGGGGAGCCATATATTGAGGGGGAACCAAGTTTTGAACAAAAGTTTGTCATCATCAAAAAGGGGGAGATTGTTAACATAAATATGTTAATAATATTGATTTAGATAATAACAAACTTTGCATGATTTTTGATAAAATTATTGGAGTTATTTCCTAAATAAATGAAAGTCTTAAAAACTATTCCTTGCATGCTTATAAAAGATGGATCTTAATTTGGAAAATGATTCTTTGCAAAAACTGGTTTAAAATATGTTTCTGGCAGAAAACGGTGAACCGTTTATTTCTAAATGGTTAACCGATTACGACCTGAGAGCAAAGGTTTGTCTAAGGCTCTAACCGATTAGTGAAAACGGAAATAAAGAGCTTACTGGAAACTAACGGTGAACCGTTTATTTATAAACGGTTAACCGATTACAACCAGAGAGTAATGTCACCCACAGCCTTAGCCGTTTACTTAAACGGATAACCGTTGTTCTTTTGCAGGTTACTGTACACTAACGGTGAGCCGTTTATTTGCAAACGGTGAACCGATAACGTCCAGAGAGTCATTTCGTGCAAAGCCTTAGCCGATTACTTGAAACGGATAACCGTTATTCTTTTTCAGGTCACTGGACGTTAACGGCGAAAGGGTAACCTAAAAACGGCAAACCGTTTATTTGAATTCTGGCGTAACGGTAACTTTGTCCAGCACAAACGGTTAACCGTTAACAGCTAATGGTGAACCGTTTTCGGGCAGACAGCAAATAACGGCTAGTTTTTCAGCTCTACTTATAAATAAGCTCATTCAAATTCAAAGAAGACTGATCACAACACAACCATTGAGCATATACTCGAGTTTGCAATCTTCACAAGAGCTAGAAATAAAATTTCATTTCATCTATTCACACTTTGAGCATCAACTTGTAATCTTTGATTTAGTGTGAGAGAAAATCAAATTGTAATCTTTTATTTTGAGGGATTGTAAGTGTTGGGATACACTTGGGTTAAGAGATTGGGAAAAATCTCTAGTTGTAAAGGTTATTGACACCTTGGAAGTCAAGTGTAAGCTATTGAAGCCTTGGAGGCTTGCTTAGTGGAAACCTCAAGCCCGGAAAGCTTGGAGGCGTGGACGTAGGCGAGGTTGGCCGAACCACGTAAACATCGTTGTGTTTGATTCTCTCTTTCTCTATCTTTTAATTTGCGATCGATTCATTTATTACTGTTTTTAATTTCGTTTTAGATTTGCTTGATAATTTATTTTTAGTGTGAGTATTATTAAAAACCCAATTCACCCCCCTCTTGGGTTGCCTTATTAGTATTTCATTTATTACCTCTCTTCCTCCTGAGTTACAACTCAATCTTCATATAAAACTTACAGCCACAAATATGAGCATCGTTGATATCTCTTTGGGAAAGATTTTTCAAATGGCCATGTTATCTCTTGATAAGATCTGTGAACAGAAAGAATTTTTCAAAGATCTCATGGAAGACAAAAAAACCTTTCTTTAAAGCTTGTCGAAAACCTCATCTTAAGATAGAGTGTAAAGATGAAAAGAAGTGTATTTGTTCGCCTAAAAGGAAGAAACATTTTTAGAAACACTTCCACAAAAAATCATCCTCCAAAAAATCTTTTCGGTATTTCAGAAAGAAAGATGTTTCTCAATACCGAAAACCGTTGTTTCATTTGCAAGAAACGTGGTCACTTTGCCCGACAATGTCCACACAAATCGGCCAAAGTTGTTCGTCTTATCCAACACCTTCAACATTCTTTCCTGTTATCTGAGAATGAGGATGTCGAATCCAATTTTTCTGAACAATCAACACAAGATGACCAAACTGCCTTTCTTATCGCCGAATCTTCTGATTCTGAAGATATTTCAGTTATCTCTACCGTTCAAACTGTTAATCATGTTTCCATTATTCCTCGACCTTCTCTTAAGATGTGCATCCTTCCTTCTAAATTCCATAAACCTATTTCTGTTATTGGGTTTATTGACACTGGTGCAGATACCAGTATGATTGATCCTTCTGTTCTTCCATTAACCTGTTGGGAACCTCACTCTAAGGTTTTCAGAGCAGTTAATGGTGAAACTTTTGAAACCACCTTGATTACCAAAAAACCCATTGGTATTCAATTATTTCCGAATTGCATCATTTGGAAAAAGATTGTAGCTTCCAAACTCCCCAATAAAGATTTGCGCATAGGTTTTGACATTCTGCATCTGGTTTAAAACCTATTCCTCACTACTTCTAGAGTTCGCTACAAACAGATGTTCATGCCTTATACAGATACCTTACGTCTGTATAAACTTTCTGAAACATCATCTCCATATAGTCAAATCTAAAAAAATTTCTTAGAATTCTATCCAAAAAACCATTCCCAATTTCATCATCCTTAACCTCTTTGGAAAAATGAATAATTTTTCATGCACCTTCCTTTCAAACTCAATGAAGACATCAACCCCACAAAAGCTTCACACCCGGGTATGTCTCCTTCATACCTCTTGCTTGCTAAACAAGAATGTGCTCAGTTACTTCAACAAGGTCTTACTGAGTCCACTGATTCAGATAGAGCTTGTCAACCCTTTTATATTGAAAAACGATCTGAATTAGTTCATGGAAAAAAAAGATTAGTGATTGATTACCAGCCACTCAATTCTTTTCTTAAAGATGATAAGTTTCCCCTTCCAAAAATCCAGACCATGTTTGTCCATCTCCAAGGGGCTCGTATCTTCTCTAAGTTCGATTTGAAAGCTGGTTTTTGGCAACTTGGTATTTCACTAATTGAGCGTCACAAAACTGCTTTCTGCATCCCTGATGCCCATTACCAATGGATGGTCATGCCTTTTGGTAAAGTCACTCCCTCCATCATGCATTGTCAAAAAGCCATGACAAAAATCTTTGGTCCTATTCTCCATCATGCATTGGTGATGATATTTTTTTGTTTTCCTCTGACCATGAGAGCCACCAAAAGCTCCTTTTGGATTTCTTTCACATTGTGCAGGCACATGGCATCATGCTTTCCGAAAAGAAAAACAATATAGGAAAAGAATCCATTGACTTTCTTGGCATGGTGATTAAAGACGGTCAGTATCAGCCTGGTCCCCACATTCAATCGAATTACTAAAGTTCCCAGACACACATCTCAACAGAAAGCAGATACAACAATTCCTCATGATTGTTAACTATGTCTGTGATTTTATCCCAAAAGTTGCAATCCACACCAGCCAACTGTCTTGCATGCTCAAGAAAAAGTGCCCTCCCTAGGGCCCTACTCAGACAGAAGCTGTCAAACAGCTAAAGGTGATAGCCCAATCACCTCCTTCAGTCCGAATTCCCACAAATGGATAATGCATCCTCCAGACTGATGCCAGTGATGATTATTGGAGTGTCATTCTTCTCAAAGACATTAATGGCGTGCATCATTTCTGTGCACATTCAAGTGGATAGTTCAAAGACTCTGAAAAGAACTACCATGTGATCTACAAAGAAATTTTAGTAGTCAAGTATGGAATTAAAAAATTTGAATTCCATCTCATCAGCCACAAATTCCTTATGAACATAGATAATTCTTCTTTTCCCTGAATCTTTGACTTCAAGAAAAAATTGCTACATGACAAGCAATTACTCAGTCTCAAAACCTGGTTTGTTAAATATGAAGGTCTGTAAAGGGTGAGTGCAAAATCCAAATCCAAAAATTTGCATTATCACTAATGACGCTAATCCAAGAAAAGTGTTAGTTGTATGCATTATGACTGACGACTAGGGATGGCAAAATAATCCAGACCCGGCCAGGACCCGGACGAACCTAGATAATCTGAACTGGGTTGAACCCATACCGGAATGTAAAAAAAAAATCAGTTCCGAAATAAATTTTAATAATCCGGATATATCCGGATCCGAGTCCGGATTTAGGTTAACCCGTACATCCGAAACCCGGCCTCGAATATCTAATTTTAATGTTATTTTTAATTAATTTTATTGATTAATCTAGATGTGTTATTACTTGGAAATGTATTAATTTTTTATTTTTAGAATTTTAGAAATTGATAATGATTTATTGATGCGGGTTCAAAACCCAGAATCTGAAACCTAGATTTTTCCGAGTTGAACTCAAACCTGAACCCGAGTGAAAAAATTCAGATTAAAATCTGAGTTCGGGAAAAGAAAATAGTATTCGGATCCAGATCTGAAAAAGCTAAACCTGGATCCGGACCTGGATTTTGCCATCCCTACGAGTGATGACGCTAATCCACAAAATTTGCATTTTAAGTAACGCATCATTAATTTCAAGTTTCCAAGTAACAACTACTAATCGATAATACATCACTTGGCAAGTAAAAGTCCCGATAAAAACTCGAAAGATGCATATCTATTACTCATTAAGATATACTTCATTGAGAAATTACAAGATGTAAACAGGGGCTATAACAGGAACACTAATTTGAAGGACAACATAATCCCATCAGAAAGCTTGGTGCTTCCCCGCCAACAATATAAAGATGGTAGCTAAAGGGCCAAATAAAAAAAGAAATCAAAACATCAATAAAAAATTTAGGTAACATTTACTTCTTGGATTGGATTGGATTAAGATTCCTGAGTAGTGAAATCTTGAAATTGAGAGTATGGAGTGGGAGTGAGAGTAGGTTATTTAGTTATACTAGAATAAGAGTGTGGAATAAAAATCAAATCCGCATTTACATGTTTACTGTGTATACATTAGGAATGAATTATTTCAAATTACAATTTTATCTTTATTTAATGGATTATAGTTTTTAATTACGAAGTAAATATATATATATATATATTTGTAAAATAAACTTTTTATTTTATTATTAATTTTAATCATACAAATTAGTAATTATTATTAATATTCTTAACTATGTAAATCGTATT